>OX352299.1:27947197-27954697 GCA_947086415.1 Pammene aurita
GCAGCTGCAGACCGTCCCGTCGGCCCGGCATCCACAAGCGCCTTCCGGAATCTTCCGGATCAGGCGGTTCCAGTGTATAGCACTTGCTATATAATTTATATGGCCTTTTTTGCCCGGCAATGGTTTTGGTTTTATTTTTGCTCCAATAATGTATTAATAGCACTTGCTATATAATGTTTGAAATAAATCGCACTTCACCACGATGCAACTACGCAAATTATAGCAAAAACCCCAGACCAAATCCAGATTATCTCTTTTTCTTTCCAAAATCTCACGGCGCTCTGACAGACTCAATCAAAAATCAACTTTTTTCTTTTTGACAATCTGGAATACCTCAAAAATTCACATTCAAAATTAGCGCGAGTATTATCTCAATTTTATAACTGCCAGACGTATTACAAAATACGGACTGATATAAGCGCCATCTACCTGTAATGCCGTGAATCACAATGTACGCTTTTTTTATATATCAACCGTGACCTAGCCTTAGACACAGAAGTTCAGAAGTTCTAAAGAAAGTCGACAGATGTCGTACGATACGTAGCGTCATGCTACAGCATCTCCCTACCAAACAAAGAAACAAACAAACAACAACACAAGAAAACACAAGAAAACTAACCCCAAGCAACAAAAAAACACAACTTAATTCTAAGGCTAAAAAAGGTACAACAAGAGAACCCTAAACGAATTACAAAAAAAACAAAACCAACCAGTTATTAACATTACCCCTAAAGACTAATCTAATAGATTAAGAAGATGACGAAACGCCAACCAACGCGTCACGCGGTCCAAGACGTGACGGCCGGGATAGGACAGAAACTGCACCTGGCCACAGATCTTAATCCCTCACATCGAGTCATCAAATTATACAACCAGGCTATCATAGACCGGGAAAGATAAACGAAACCTTAAGCACCAACGGTAAAAAAAAGTCAAACCTGAAAAAAAGAGCAAGGAAACGCTCAAACGAAAACAAAAAACGATAAGAAACGAATCAAGCAAGGATTACCGATAAGGGAATGGCGGACTAAAGCGCATTTTAGAATTTTGAGAATACTGAACGGGCCGAAAGAAGAAACTATTTCAAGATATCTTTAATATGATAGGTACCGACGTGCTCGGAATCGGTATCAGCCAGTACATACGAGGGTTGCTACTTATATATCCGGAAACAAAAAAACAAACAAACGTACACGGCTGAAAATGGTTTTATTGTTTTTCAAAGTATTCCCCTTGATGATCTATGCACTTTTGCATTCGCGTGAACCAATTTTTAAAGCACTTCTGCCACTCCGCCTGAGGTATCTCCATAACGTGTTGTTTGAATGCGTCGACAGCATCTTCAGCGGTCGAAAATCGTTGACCGCGTAATTTATTCTTTATATTTGGAAATAAATAAAAATCGTTGGGTGCCAAGTCAGGGCTGTACGGCGGATGACCCGTTAATTCCACATTTTGACCCTCCAAAAATAGAGTTGTTTCGCGTGACGTATGACAGCTGGCATTGTCATGATGAAGAATGATTCTTCGTCGCTGGTTAGTTTTACGAATTTGTTCAAATACTTCCGGTAAGCAAATGGTCGTGTACCACTCTGAATTAACCGTTCTACGGTTTTCTAGTGGCACTGTAGCTACATGGCCATTAATACCGAAGAAGCAGGCCACCATTTGTTTCAATGTACTTTTTGCACGAGTAACTTTCGTAGGGTTCGGCTCATTTTGAAACACCCATACCGTTGATTGTTGCTTCGTTTCGGGATCGTATGCATAGATCCAGGATTCGTCACCTGTATAGATGTTATAAACGGCTTTTGAGTCACCACGGTTATATTTTTTTAACATTTTATTGCACCATTCGACGCGAGCATTTTTTTGCTCTTTTGTTAAGTTGTGGGGTATCCAACGCGAACAAATTTTTTTTACAGCCAAATAATTATGTAATATGCTATTAATGCTGGTCATAGAAATACCCAGAGTCGCCTCTATCTCGCGGTACGTAACATGTCGGTCGTCCATTATAAGTTTTCGCACAGCCTCGATATTTTGTTGTACAACGACCGATTTCGGGCGACCTGCCTTAACTTCGTCCGTAAGCATACTACGTCCACGATTGAGCTCACTAAACCAGTGATACACAGTAGTTTTAGATGGGGCTTCATCACCAAAAGTTGAAGTTAGTTGATCTATGCACTGTTGTTGCGTTAAACCACGCCGAAAATCATAATAAATCATAGCACGAATATTTTCACGAGTGAGTTCCATTCTTGCTGCGAGATGACATTTAAAACCCGTCAAAAACAAAACACGAGCGTTAATAAGAAAGAAAAAATATACCGGCCAGTACTTAAAAAAGTTCAAATTTTACCATGGAGGTCAAATATGCTATTTAAGAAGATTGTAATCCCGGTTTCCGGATATATAAATAGCAGCCTATGTATACCTGTGGAGACACCCGTCTAACCACACGGCACCGAACGAAACGTGGAGCGAATTTACCGCCTCGAAAAGGATCAGCGGATCCACGCTGGAAATTCCGGCGCCAAACGATTTGGTCACCAACGATTCTTGGCGAAGAACGGTTCGTGTTGAACTTGGCGGCGTTACGATGAAAGGCTAAAGCCATCGAATCAGAAACTTTATCGTACACCTCACGAAGCGTCTGAAGATTCGAAGCGCGTTCCATCCGGCTGAGTCCCACATCTTGGTCCACAACCTGATTCTCAACACGTTCACGAATCATTGACAACTCGCGGCCGTACATCAAAAAATTCGGTGTATAAGCAGTAGCCAAATTTATACAAGAGTTTAAATAAAGAGCGACCCGATGTAAATGACCCGACCAACTGCGTTGGTCATTTTCAACTAAAATGCTCAAAGTAGTAATCACGACCTGGTTATATCTCTCCACAACATTCGCTTGTGGCGAATAATATGGGGTATAACACGGACCTGGAATATTATAGCTCGCCAGGAAATCCAGAAATTGACGACTATGAAACACTGTAGCGTTGTCACAGAGAATGTTAGTAGGAACACCGTACCGCAAAATAACCTCCGACTCTAATGCCATCGATATTGACCTCGCATTCACCAACTTCAAAGGGACCAACCAAACAAATTTGGTAAAAACGTCAACCAAAGTCAAAATATAACGACACCCATTGCGGCTAACCGGTAAAGGACCAATTAAGTCAATGGAAAGAAGATCCATTGGAGCCGCAACACGACGAGGAAATAAGCGAAGTCCACGAGGTTGTGAATTTGCAATTTTATAAGACTTGCAAATCTGACATTCGGAAAGGAACCTTGTAACATCACGGTACATATTCGGCCAATAGTATAAGTCACGAGCTTTTAAATACGTTTTCCTAACACCAGGATGAACGTTGGGAAATCCATTATGAATTTCAGCAACCGCCTCTCTAGTCCTTGAAGCAGGAAGAACTATACGCCATGGATTAGGTGCTAAAGGGTTTTCGATAGATACCCTGCGCATTAAGACACCATCCCGAAGGGCAAATGCAGTAAACATTTGAGGATTGTCCAAAACTCCCTGGTAAATTCGTTCATACCAAGGATCTCCAGAAGGATCCATGCCACGCGCGAATGAGATAAGCCCAACTTGAGCGCGGGACAAGGCGTCTGGAACAACATTAAGGACACCTTTTTTATGTTCAATCTCAAAGTTATATTGGGAAATCAAAGTTGCCCAACGAGCCAAGCGCCCGGTAGGATTATCAAGGGTGATCAACCATTTAAGAGCAATATGGTCAGTAATGATCTTAAACCTCATTCCATCGAGATATCCGCGGAAATGCTTTATGGAATCAACAACGGCGAGAAGCTCATGTTCGGTTGTCCCGTATCCACGTTCAGCTTTAGTGAATAAACGAGAATAATAAGCAATTGGATGTTCAACGCCGTCAAACTCTTGAGCCAGGACCGAGCCTAAGCCAACCTGGCTAGCGTCACATTGAAGGATAAAAGGTTTCGAAAAATCCGGGCAAGCCATCAACGGAGCGCTCATCAAGGCATCCTTCAATTTAGAAAAAGCTTCACTAGCACTATCGTTCCAATCGATGGGATCACGTCCCTTTCTCTTACCGATAAGTGCCGTCAGAGGAGCAATAATCGAAGAAAAACCATCCACGAAACGGCGATAATACGAACACATACCAATGAAAGCACGTAGAGACTTGGCAGAAGAAGGGGTAGGGTAATCCCTAATAGCTTCTAATTTCTTTGGATCAGTTTGAAGACCACGCTCATTGACGATGTAGCCGAGATACTTCAATTCAGACTTACAAAACTCGCACTTATCTAAATTAACCGTAAGACCAGCTTCTTTCAACCTATCACGAACCTTACGAATAAGCCGCATATGACTGTCAAAATCACGAGACACCAAAATCAAATCATCAACATAGCCGAAGATAAAATCCTCAGACTCAGGGGTATATTCAAAATTGACAATCATGTCAGTAAGCCTCTGCATCTCGGACGCAGCGTTGGTTAAACCAAAAGGGAGACGAACGAACTCAAAGAGGCCCCTTTGGGGTACAATAAAGGCCGTTTTCTCACAACTGGCCTTATCAGCTAAGGGGATTTGCCAAAAGGCGCTCCTAAAATCCAACGAAGTTAGATATTTGGCACCTCGTAGGTTATCAAGGATGTCCTGGACGCGCGGGAGAGGGTATGAATCCCTGATGGTAACGCTGTTCAACTTCCTACTGTCCACGCAAAACCTGACACTACCATCTTTCTTGGTAACCATCACCACTGGGGAAGCCCAGGGTGATCGTGAGGGACGAATAACGCCTGACTCTAACATCTTGTCGATCTCTTCGTTGAGAATATTGAGTTTGACTGGAGATAAGGGATAGTAACGTTGACGGATGGGCGAACCAACAGTCTCAATCTTATGCGAAAGCCACGAAGTACAACCTAATCCAGCTTTATCAGAAGAAATCTCCTCAAACTCGTCAATAACACATTGGAGTTTTGATTCCTGCAGTGGTGCAAGCACCGTACGAGGGTGGACATAGCGAACCTCACCTACTCGTGGGACTGCGACAGGAACATGATGTGAAGCGACGTAAAGCTTACCTGACAAACCATCACGGAATGCCTTCTTTAAAATGTCAATGAGACCAACAGCATTCCAAAACTCAATTCCTAAAATAAATGCAGTAGGAAGATTACTGCTTACTAGACAGGGGTGCAGAACGCGAATGCCACTAAAAAGAATGGGGACGTCCAAACCGCCTAGAATTTCAATAGGAGAATTGTCGGCGGAGACAACATAAGGCCGGATATCCTCGTGATATGTTATACCGAGCTCCGATAAGAGGGATATATCAATTAGTGAAACCTGAGCACCAGAGTCTAAAAGAGCTCTTACCGAAGAGCCAGCAACTAAAACATCAATAAAAAGTCTATTATCCGGGGAATTATTCATATAAACGGGCGACACCGATGGACCTCTCAGTGCGCCACTTATTCGTTTTTTGACGGACCAGAATTACAACTAGGACAATCGCGTGTGATTGCACCAACACGCTTACACTTGAAGCACACTGCCCCTGAAACGTTAGGACAATTACGATAGTTGTGACCAGTTGCATCACACTTCATACACACTATAGAACTGGGTTGACCTACAACTTGAGCACTAATCGGTGCAATAGCCAAACGTGCTGGACGTGAACCTTGAAAGGCTTCAAAATTTTTCGCGACTTTTAACAAACCATCAATATCCCTGACCACGTTAGTTGCAAGACAAGGATGATATCTAGGATTCATTCCATATTTCATAATGTTAAACAGGTTGTCTTCGGAAACCGGTGTACGAAGCTTTGCGTTTAGATCGCGCGCCTGAATAACAAAATCAACCACTGACTGGTTGTCCTTCTGTGATAAAGCGCGAAGTTGGCTCTCAAGCTTGAAATCGAAATCGGCTACGTCGAAGGTTTTAACGAATTCAGACTTTAATTCCGCGTAAGTAAGACCCGGATATCTGATTGCCCTAAAATGTTTCAAGGCACTATCTGACAACAATTCATGGAAACGTCTGACAACATATGAAGGATTGACGTTACGCGCCATACCTTCTTCCTCGATTCGAAAGAAAAATTCGCGAACACAAGTGTCCCCGGAAAAGTTCAAGTTCCATTTCGTAAGTGAATAATCTTTGAAAGGAAAAGGCGGGGGAAGTCCGGACATATGCATCGCCTGGGGTCGTGGTTCAGAATCAAAAAACTGTTCTTCATCGTCTGCCATTGGATCTAAAATCCTCGGATCGTACGAGTTTAAAGATGAGTGCGCATGAGGTGTCTCAGCAATTGATCCTTCATTACTTAAGTGCGACATGGCGAAAAGTCGAATGTTGTCTTGCGTTGCAAGTTCAAACAAAAAATAAAGTTAATCTACCTAAAAAATAAAATCCGAAGTTCGAGTATATCCGTGGTCTAAACCAAGCGCTTAAGTCAAAGAAAGAAAATAACACTCGAAGTCTAAATGCCAAGTTAGAGTTTGAATTCAAAAAAAACAAGTTCAGTTTCTGATAAAAATAACAAAACGCAAATCATACATTCTATGTCTGACTTATCTGCGAATTCCCTAACGTCTACGGGCTCTAACTACAGGACTCAGACTATGAAATAAGGTATTCGGGATATGTTACGGGTAATTGAGAAAAAGGCATAAGTAAAGGGCAACAGATAAATTCGTTTTTTTTTTTAACATAAATAAAAGCAATTTTTTTAATATGACGGAATTCGGGTTAGTGATGGGACGTAAGGAGGCAGCAGGCTGAAACAAACCAAAATCAAGGTTAATAGAACCGCGACCGGTCACCGTCTCACAAATCCAAAAAAAATATTTAATTACAATTATTAAAAGTAAATCCAGAGTTCTTTACCTTATCGGGCGCCATTTTGCAGTAAAAAGCTTCTTAATTGCATTAACACGTTTAATTTTGACGACAAAGTAAAAATATTTAATATTAGCAAAAATAATCAATTATTTAAAATTTAGCATTTCACGTAAAAATCACAATAACGGCATCTAAATAAGGGTATTTCACATTCAATAAGTTCCCTAGTGGTCAGAATGCAATTAAATTACAATAACAAAAATATTTAAATTTAGCACTTCACTTAAAAATGAAGACAACTGTACTATTTCACTTTCACATTCAACAACCTCCCTAGTGGCCAGAATGTAATTAAATTACAATAATTAAAAATATTTAATATTAGCACTTCACTTAAAAATGAAGACAACTGTACCTAAACAAGGACATTACACATTCAATAGTTAGCAAAACCGGTAAGTAAAAATAAAGACTCGGCTAGTAATAATTTGGCTGCAGGAAAATAATGGGTTAATGAGGCGGGTGATATGGATGGTGACAGATGATTCGCTGGCTGAACATAGCCTAAATTAAAGAGCCAGGTCTTTATACGCCCGTCAAACGAGGCAATTGGATTTTGGGGAATT
>OX352299.1:27962197-28335003 GCA_947086415.1 Pammene aurita
TTTAACTTTTAGGATAATTTTAATTAAATTAGTGGGTTCTGTATTCTGCAACTTAGGTGAACCTATACTTCGTTTTTTAAGATTAGAAATATCGTGCGATGTCGTCGTGCGATTTCTGGGAAAACGATTTTTAAACCCTCTATTTTGCCTCTTACTGTCTAAACCAAACACATACTTCCATTATTGGATGTCTTCCATGGTTTCCATTATTAGTGATATGTATCACTAATAATGGAAACAAGTATTTGGTTTAAATGTTTCCCTGATATGGCTGAAAAAATAAAGATACATGAGCGAAATCAACTGTTTCAAAAAAAATTAGGTAATGCAATCTGCACGGCGGCCAGGCCACATCCACTAAGTTAGATACCCCAAAATTTTAAGTTTGAGAATCAAAATGGTGTATGTGATGTAGCGAGAGCGAGTGCTATATCTGTCTTCTTGTACTATGTGAATGTATGTTCGTTGAAAATTGCGGATATATTTGATATGAGAAGTGAAATCCAAAAAATCAGGAGAATCAGTACGAAAATCAGTAGATCAGTAGACATACCCCGAAATCAGGAGATCTCCTGATAAATCAGGAGACCTGGCAACACTGGGTGCTACCGACCCGACCCTAAGTTGTATCCAGGGACCCGCCCGGTATCCCCTTCGAGGGTTTTTGAAAGGGTTTTTCGTAAGGCTTTGCTTACCAAAGCCGATGCTCCTCAAAACCCATTCATTTGGCTATTAAAGCGCTATAAATACGGTATCCCCTTCGAGGGTTTTTGAAAGGGTTTTTCGTAAGGCTTTGCTCGCCAAAGCCGTTGCTTCTCAATACCCATTCATTTAGCTATTTAAAGCGCTTTAAATACGGGTAAGCAGTTCCCCTAACTAATATCAGATACCTTCTCAAGCGCTTAAAAAAGCCTTTCGAAAGGGTAGCGTTGGTAGCTCTTGAAGGGGTTTCCCTTTCTACGCTCATGCAATTTTTATCCTTTTTCTAATGACAATAAGAGCAAAATTGTAAATTTACGTTGGACGACCGTATGTCTAGCGCGGTGTCGATGCGGCGGCGCCTTTGACAAAGCCGCCAAGTTGCCGCTGCTTGCGGTTAAGAAGTACCTTATTGCATTGTAATACGGTTACCTTTTGTGTGGCGAAGGGGCGGAAGAATTTGGAGCGCGTGCGACGCATCGTTTTGGGAAGTTTGGAACTGTATTTGTTTTTGTTTATGTATCGGCACAGATTATATAATAGTTCTTACGAAGTATCGGTGTGAATATTCATTATTTGTGCCATTTCTTTCGCGAACACCACGGTGTCGGTTTTCGTGTAAGGCTTTGCTTTCCAAAGCCGTTGCCTCACAAAACCCATTCATTTGGCTTTTTAGACGAGTACCAGAAAATACATGTACCTCGATTGTGGGTGGATTAATCATCGCCTCCTTGCCAACGTGGTCATGTGGTAGTTCGCTCAGACTAAAGGCTCAAAGATAGTTCACTTGGAACAAACGACAAAACGACGAGGAGCCAGATTCACTCGAACATGTAGATCATATCGTACAAAAACGTGTATGCACTATTATATATTATATGATCGTATATACACGTTTTTAAATAAACATTAATGATAGTTATCAATAAAGACGACGGAGAGCTGGCTACGTCAGATATGACACAATAATGAGAGCGAAACCTAGTTAGTTTGCTATCCTATGCTTTTGTCTAGCTCCGGACATCTGGCAGCTGTTCATTGGTAGAGGTCAAACAATGTAAACCACTTCAAAAAGACAAATCCTAGCGTTCTAAGTTTAATATAATTTTCTTAATTCTATATGATAATAAATTATGCAAATAATTAGATTATATAATTGCCTAAAGTTTTTGTTGGAAAAAAATTGTGCCAAACGACGCCATATCATATATAATGGGGAACTGTCAAAATGAAATTTCCAACAATGGTCCTTAGAAAAGCAAAATGTGTATGGTGGGAAGTAGTTTTTATTTATTTTAGCGAAAACTACTAACTGTTTCATCTCGAATTGGTCCCTAAGTGAAATTCTAAAGTTTCCAAAATACTCTAAAATTAAAATGCTGTAGAATAAAGCGACAGGGAAGATTTCCCCTAAGAAAAGCCTTCTGACTGTATATAGTTTCAGTACATTGTTAAGGACCATTCATCTTCTCTCACTGTATGCAGTTGTATGGAATCCGGAACAGCGCCCTCTACAAAAAGTTTTCACCGGCCTTTATCATTCATAGTTTGTCGTTCTGTCCTCTATAAATGAGAAAACTTGGGCAGTTTTTACCTTTTTGGTATTACCTTTTTCCAACAGAAAATTTTTGTTGGTGAATCACTCTGACCTCCACCCATTAAAAGCTGCCAGATGCCCAGATCTATCTATCGTTGCCGGCTAATTAGGGGGTGTAGATTTCGAAAATGATCTGTTTTAAAATCCAAGATGGCGGTTGTACTTACTTACTTACTCCGTTGGCTCAGCGACCCAAAGTGAATCTTGGCCTCCGATACCATGGTGTGCCACTTTCCTCGATCCTGCGCTAGCTCTTGCCAATTTCAGATTCGGAGTTCGCTCAGATCCGCCACGATCATGTCTTTCCAGCGATACCGTGGTCGTCCAACAGGGTGTCGCCCTTCCGGACAACCATGGAATGCGTTCTTCACTTTCCAATCTTCCCCCAACCTCTCGAGGTGGCCAAGCCAGCGAAGTCTGTGAGCTTTGGTCTCTCCTATAATATTAGGTTCAGCCACCAGGTCTTCTATTTCCGCGTTCTTTAGAACTCTCTAGCTTCCATCCAGTCGTTGTTTCGGCCCGAGGATCTTGCGAAGTATCTTTCTTTCTGCGACTAGCAGCATATTCTCCTCTCCCAAGTGTCAGTGTCCATGCCTCACAACCGTGCATAAGGATTGGCCTAATGATTTTATAAATACGGATTTTAGCGGATCTGGTCAGCAGTTTAAACGCTAACACTTTGTGAAGGGCAGCACTGCATCGCAAGGTGTATTGCACTCGGATTTTGATTTCTTCGCTGCGAGTGTTTATATTTGTGATGGTGCAGCCTAAGTACCTGAATTTCTCCATGCCTCTGTAAGTAGTATCTCCGACATGCAGGTCCTACGGTTGAATACGTGTTTTTGTATCGTTTCATGTGGAGATACTCCTCTGTTTTTTCGTGGGATATCCTTAGGCCGATCTTCGATCTGCAAGGACCCTTACGGACTCCCGCACCTGGTCTATAGATGGCCAGATCATCTGCGTATCCTATCATCTTGTGCCTTCAACTCAGTTCTAGCCATCCCTCCAGTGTTAAAACTTTCCTTAGGACATATTCTAAGACTAAGTTGAAGAGCATAGGTGACAAGGCATCGCCCTGCTTGAGTCCCCCGTCACTACTGTGAAGTCGTCAGTAAGTTCCCCCTCGACACGCACCACCATTTTGCTCTCCCCTGTCGCAACCTGAACCATGTTGCTCATGTTGGGGAAGTCAAAATTCCTTAAGATGGTGAAGAGAGCGTTTCGTAGGCCGTATGATATGATGATAGTATGATAGCGCAGGGCGAATGAAGATGACGGTTATAGTACAGAATAATTAATAGTACAAGTACAGCAGATTCTCCTACCTGAATTTTAAGCTTTACTTAGTATTTATATGTCCACAATCTATCAAGAATCTGCTAAAAAGTGAGTTAAGTACTCTTAAGGTTAGAGCTCTAACCCTCAATGAACCCGAACGGCTGCTCAAAGAGTGGGCTAGGTTAGGTTAGAACTGTGACCCTCAACAAACCCGAACAACTTAAAACGGATTATATTCGAAATTCAAACTGCAATTTAAATTAAAATGGCTAAGAGATATGATAAAATCGCGCAGGATGACAAAATGGCTTACCCATTCCATAATTTCTCTAGTAATCTAACTAAATCTGAGTAAAATGAATGAGTAAAACTAGATTTGTCATTTCACTAAACTGGTTTAGCGATTAGATCAAATGTCTAAACCAGGTCATTAAGTTGACAAAATGGGTTCGATATTATAACTTCTTTGCCATTGAACTAACCCGGTTTAAAAAAATTATAAAATCTCAACTGACACAAAAGGAAGTAGGTAACTTAAGTTAAATAGATGGCGCTGTACTAAATATTGTAGATAAATGTGAAATATACCTACCTAAACTTTGGTTTAATGACGCTACAATAACTATTATAGTGAAATGTAAAAAGATTGAGATCTTTAGAGTGACCCTGTTTTCAACTGCTCGTTATGTCGAGCGATTTGAGCCAAAACTGCATGACTCATTCTCCAATCCTGAGATCCAGTAGGTAGTATGTAGGTTCAGAAAAGAGTGTATTACCGCGTATAGTATTATATCTTAGATTTTAAAACAGACATAAGTTAAGAAATCTTCACGCCCTAATTAGCCGGAAATTACTACCATGACGATTTTTCATAAAGAAGTGTACAACAGCGATCTTGGATTTTAGACCCACATAATTTTCGAAATCTGTATCCCCTAATTAGCTAAAAGGACTCTACCATGATGATTTTTGAGAAAAAAAGAGTAGAACTGCCTTAAAAAGACCGTAAAAACCGTTTATAAAGGTAGCCTTTCAGTCCCTGTTTGACACCCCTCAAAATATGCTGCGCAATTTGTATGAAAATTGCACATGTTTTCTCCTCCGCTCCCTTTTGGACTAAGAGCTGGTCACGTCAGATATGACACAATAATGAGAGCAACAAAACCCGTCTGGTTAGATTGCTATACTATCCTTATTGCTAGATCCGGGCATCTGGGTGCTTTTAATTGGTGGAGGTCAGAGAAAATAGTAATACCAAAATAGGTAAAAACTGCCGAATTTGTCTCAGTTATAAAGCACAGGGCCTATATTTTAACATTAGAATAAAAAACATTGCGTATTATCACGGAAACAAAAACAGTAGGCGACAAACGATGAATTACATTATACGTCGTTTGGCACTACTTCCTACAACAGAAACTGTTGGCAATGATATAATCTAATTATTTATATAATTTCTCATAATATTGCATGAAACCCAGAACTCTAGGATTGGTTTTCTTGAAGTGGTTTGCTTTCTTTGACCTCCACCACTTTACAGCTGCCAGGTGTCCAGATCTAGAAATAAGCATAGTATATAGCAAACTGACTAGAGGAGTCTCGTTGCTCTCATTATTGTGTCATTTCTGACGTGGCTCCTAAGGTTGCCCCGGAAAAGGCCGAAATACGTCCACTGTACTGTATAGAAGCTGTTTACACTGAGGTAGAATCTGTCCGGAAAGAGAAGTGTCGTAGAATGTATGAGCTCCCATATAAACCACGACACTTCTGTATTTGGACAAACTCCATAAGGTAAAAAAAAAAACTATTGTTTACGCAATTAATTATCTTGCAATAATAATAATATTATTGACTTAAGTATCTTTTAATAGTTTATCGCATGATTCGCATGTTCTATGTTATAATATAAGTAGGTACAAAACCGGCGTGTCTCGCCCAGCGCGCAAGTATAGTTGCAGTGAACTTACTGTTGTTTATTCTGTAGTTCAAACGACTACCCTAAATTAAACTACATATTATACGAGTATTTTTGTATGGAGATACAGGTTTGATCAACGCAAAAAACGTTGTTGTAAACAGATCTGCAAATAGAGTGTAATAAATAATTAAAAGCACTTTATTTTTGTAAAAATAAGCGCTGACGCCGACAAACAGTAACCCATCGTGGGCCGTGGCGGCTTACAGACTGATCAAATGTAGCAAAGGATAGCGCCAAGGTAATTCGTGGCGCCTGGAAGCGCGTTTATGAAATGTCGTAAGCGTCATATCACTTTATGCCATCTCAAGGTGAAAGTAAGCAACGAATTAAATTTTCATCCTACAATCCTAAAGAACTAGTTAATACAATTTTATCCTTATTGTCTTTATAATTGAGCAATAAAATCAGTTTTAGGTTAAAATAAGACCTGACTTTGAATAATAAAACTCTCGAGGAAATTGTAGCCAATCGTGTTTTCCTCCCACAAATCCCTCGGTCATATAGTCGTAAATTATTCTTGAAAGTATCAAACTAATATTTCAAATATGTTTCAAAAAAATTTAAATCTGCTGAGCACAACCTCAGTCATGTATCACCTTAAAGCGCTTTAAATACGGGTAAGCGGTTCCCTTAACGAATATCAGATACCTTTTCCAAGCGCTTAAAAATAGCCTTTCGAAAGGGTTTTTCTATCAGTAGAGGTAGTCTCGTAAGGGAAACCCCTTCATACGGCTAAGTAAAATGAATGGGTATTCAATCGATATCGGACAGCAAGTGATTTGGGCTGTTAAACGAACGACTAGCCGTTCAAAGGCTTTTTTCTGGGAAGGGGTGGGCGGGTCCCTGGTTGTATCTCTGCTGCCTATGCGACTAGTATGCGCCGTAAAATACTCACGTAAAGTGACACGTCTAGGGCATAGAGTATTCAGCATCCGATTTGGCCCCTCATTCACCTCGATGGACTAAGACACGTAGACTAGGACAGGACGAAACATCGGCATGATCGTGTACCTGACGAGATCATTGTTCGTTAAGAACGCAATAATGTAACATAAGTCGTGCAGACTATGAAAAAGAACAGAAAATGTCTTCTCCACATAGCTATGCGAAATCTTGAATAGATACCCAGGTATTCACCCAGTCCCAGCTATTTACCGGCTCCCATCTACCTGGGTCCTCAGCTATAAATCCTCATTAATGTCACAATAGTTCGTTTTCTTTCCCCGTTGTCAAATCCTGAGCCAATTAATTCGGTCAGACCACTCGATTCGTCGCTGGATGGAATGCGAGGGGAACGCCTCGTATGCCTTTTTTGTAAATTTTTGGGGTAGGCTTAGCCTGCGAAAGTTAGCTATTAGTGAACAGTCTTAAGAATGTGTCTACCTTTAATAAGTTAGTCGTAAATTCGTGAAAATCATGAAGTAGGTGTTCTTGAAGGACAGTGAGATAGCTTTGATTTGATAGGTACGAGTAGTTGATACTCATCAGTACTTTGTACACGTTCAGTTTTAATGTTCTTATACCTAGGTACGCGCTTTTATTTCTGACCAGGGGCCGTATTTTAATTTTAAATTTTTGACACGATCCAACTTCAATACAACTCCAATGCATTAAATATCTATATAACTATACTACGGAATACAGCTATCGCCTGAACGTCTGAATTAGAAATGTCAGAATTAGAAATACAAATTCTATTTTTGTGTATTATTTGTTGTGTGTTGAAGTTATGTTTGAGATAGATTGTGTTTTTAATGTATTTTTTATGAATTTTAAAATTAGGATACGGCGTCGTAACAGGTAATTTCTGTCCAAAATGCATGTTTGCACGGTTTTTTTAAACTTAAGTAGGTAGGTATGTGCTTACTTGCGCTATTTCATGAAGTTCCTTTGGTCACGTTTCGACTTCCTGTATCATGAATTAGATTAGTTTCACGTAAACATATTTATTTATATTTGTATTTTCATTCAAAATTCGAAAGTTTACCTATTTATAACTTAACCCCGAATATCCACTAATGACTAAACTGTCTTTTTTATGTTGATACTATTAGTAGGAACTATTTTTTTAAATAACAACCGTAATTTTTTTTTACTTTTCATATACATTTAATAGTTTTTAGACTGAAAGATTTATTTTACTATTATCTTCAGATTTTATATGGCTGGAATTGTAAACGCACGGATTAATTACTGGTAATTCGACGCTTGCCTATTTTGTATGGAAGTATTCCGTGATAATTATGTAGGTACAGTCGCCATCAGATATATCGGAGCGGCTAGGGTGGTCACAAATATCTGAACAACGCCTCTGCGCTCTATTGCCAAGGCGATAAAGTGCGTATTCAGATATTTTTGATGGCGAACTGTACCTACTTAACTTGATACTTACTTTATATTATATACCTAAGTGTACTTAAATTAAAAAAGCCTTTCCTAGTCGTGTGATTGTGTACCCCGTTCTTTATTATATATCAGTGGTGTTTGAGAATTAAATAGACAAACAGACTCATGGTAAGAGATATGAGAGCGCTGGTTGCCAACAAGGCCTAGTTTCCCCTCTGGGTTGAAAGGTCGGATGGCAGTCGCTTTCGTAAAAACCTACGCTAATAATGAATACAATAGTGCGTAAGCTAATTCCTGCGAGTAGGTTGTCGAGCGGACCCCAGGCTCAATAGAGCAAAAAGCTGGGACAAACGCTAGGAGGATGAAGAGACTCATGAGTCTAGCTAACCATAGTAAGAGATATGCAAACTCAGACAATTTGAGGAGCCTTAAACTCACCGGATCAGAAATTTTATAAACATATATAATAAAAAATAGTTTTATCCTCAGGAAGCTTTTACAGTTGTAGCTCCTACGTTAATTCACAGATCTATAAATTTGCAAACATTCTATACAGTATAATCAAGATTATTGAAAGTCCCTTAAGTTAAAAATAGTTAGGTAGAAAGTGTAAAAGTTGTACCACTAAGTTGTATCTGGCCTCGGACACCGGAGGGTTTGGTCACTTTTTCTGAAGTATATGACATCTATTTTCAGTTGTACCACTATTTATTAATTATTACAGTTCTTATTTTACTTACTCTTCCTTTCCACTGATCCGTTAATGAAAATTTTAAATACATAGTAAGACTTCCCAGCTGTTCCTCAACAGTTCTCAAGCTTTTTGTCCACTAATGAGTACTAATGCTTGTTATCGTTTATTTTGATACAAGATTCGTCAGAGGGTTGGTCGATTGGTATTTTAATTGGCGGTCTGATCAAAGCAGTATCGGCGGCCGCTGGACATCCCGAGAATTTGAATTCTGCGTCTTTATTATAGCATTTTTATAGGAACTCGGTGTACTATTTGGATAACGAAGCTCTTGGGTTATACGAGTAGAAGCTTTCTCCTAATATCTTACTCGTAGGAAATTAGGTTATAATAAATAATATGAGACAATCTTACACAAATCAACCTAGTCCCACAGTAAGCTCAATAAGGCTTGTGTTGTGGGTACTAGGTGATAAATACTTGAATACTAAGGAAACATCCATAACTCAGGCATAAATATCCGTGATAAACACACAAATAAATGCCCCGACCAGGATTCGAACCCGGGACCTCCTGTTTCATAGGCAGGGTCACTACTGACTAGGCTAGGAGGCCGTTACTACCGACTCTGCTAGGAGGTCGTTCTCTGTACATAATTCTCTATGCATTCGTTTCCTAAATATACCTCAGGAATTTTTGAAATGTTCTATAGTTATGCGACAAATTACGTTTTGTTTGAGTTAATAAAAATATACGTACTTACATGCTGAAGAAATACTTATAATTTTCCGTAGTAACGTTTTTTTTGAATCGATAAATTCGTCGCGAACTTCGCTCTAATTTATTTTGTTCCAAAAAAGTCGAACCAATATAAACACTAAAAGTTAAAATATGTTAGTAAAAATACTCAAAAACATTGAAAACGGGTAACTTGTATTGAATTTTTTTATGCAATGTGACTTGTTTTCCTTGTCGTTGTTTATTTTTAGCCCATAAACCAGTAAATAGCTAAACATTATAGTTAAAATTCATTTTCAGCTACAATTACGTACGTACTTACTATTATCGCCAATAATGAGTTAATGACTGACGGACAAACCTGCAGTCAACACCCTCGCTCAGCGATCAATCAGCCGAGAAAGCGAATACATGGAACAACTGATCCATTTCGAGATAGTGCGAAACTGATTGAATAGCATTCCTTGTTCGACGTACGTGTAGAATTTCCAATTGATTTGCACGGAACTGTAAGTTCTTTCGACGTATTTGTTATGTAGTAGGCTAATAATTGTGCTAGTTTCCCGTCCAGGTCCAGTTTACCGTCCATTTGATTAAACTTTTGCAAATAAATGGGAAAGACTTTTTAAGGTCAACAAATTTTATATTATAGTTTATTCTTTATTAGCATTTTTAATTTTTAGCTTTTATTATAGGAAAAACTTGAATATAAACATATAAATAAGTATGGACAGAAAACTGACAAGAGTGGACGAAAACTAGCACAATCACCCTATCAGGCAATACAAAATAATCAAAGAGAAATTTATTAAGGGTTATTTATTTAATAAAGTATTAAGGGTTATTTATTTTAGTATAGAAGTCGAGAGAGTCAAACTTCCCTTTGCCCCGCCACTCCCGTGGTTCGAAACTTCATTTTATATCCTTAGGGAATTAATTCCGGAATGAAAAGTGTCCTATTTCCAGGTTTTAATAATCTACCTGCGTGCTACATTTCATTAATAATCTATTTAACCATTTTCATGTAAAGAAAAAAAATCCAAATATCCAAGCGTCAAAATATCCTAAAATGGAGAGTAGTGATAGTGACGTTTTGAATGCAAAAAATGCATGGAATCAATTTGTTATCATACACTATAGTTAAAAATTGAATAACGTGGAAGTTGAAATAAGTTGGACTTTTTAAAACTAAATTACCCTAAACACTCACTTCACCCGACCACGGATTAAAACCGAGCTTATTAACCGGACAGTTACGAAGCCCGTTTGATAAGGATACCCTTTCGTATTAATCGTCTTATTGGAGAAACCAATTAAGCGGAGTGACCGTGCAATAGATGGCTTAAACAGATAAACATTTATTTGTACTTTTTGTACGCAGGTGTACGGTCAAAAGGCAGGTAGTTGGCCAAGGTTAACTTTTTAATTAACGCATTGCCTTATTAATATTGAGTGCAGCTGTGTTATTGCTAAGCGACCTATCGCTTAGGAATATAAGTGAGTAGGAGTGAGTTTAGAGAAATGCTGATAGGAATATTTACATTAATTGATATCCTAAATTTATACCCACATTAAAAAAAATCGGTTTCTTAAAAAAAAATGCTGTTCATGAATAAAACATAAGAGTAACTTTAATTATTAAATCACCCCTTTAAAAACCGGCCAAGTGCGAGTCGGACTCGCGCACCGAGGGATCCGTACAAACCTGTAGGTTTGATATGAATTTCAATTTAATACTTCTACGCGTTCATGAGGAGAGGGGTGTAACTTTAAAATTTTTAAAAATATTTTTATTATACGAATACTAAAAATATACGGTTTTCGCAATTTTTCCTTTATCTGTGCTATAAGACGTTGCTTCGTACCAAATTTCAAGATTCTGAGTTCACGGGAAGTACCCTGTAGTTTTTGATACCCTTGCGAGTTTCGAAAATTTGCGGAAATTTGCGACATAAACGGCTGTATCTTTTGATTGCGTTGGCTTAGAAGTTTGATTTTTTCACAGCTCCAAGGGACAGTAGACTTGAGTATTTGATATCAATTTCAGTTTGATGCCTCCACGCGTTCCTGAGAAAAAGGGTCTTGACAGACAGACAGACGGACGGACGGATGGACGGACAACAAAGTGATCCTATAAGGGTTCCGTTTTTTTGCTTTCGAGGTACGGAACCCTAAAAAACAGAATAGACTAACATTTTCTCGCAGTACAAAAACACGTAGTTACATATTATACTCGTATGTAAGTATCTAAAAGTTACATGAAACACATCAAATATTACATACTACAACATTTACACATTTATATATTTAATCTCGGCATTAAATTGGCGGCCGGCAGTTACGTTTTTATTATTAGAATAAAATATTCAGACTGTATAACGTACGAACTAAGCGCCGACCGTCAAATGGTACCTTTACCAAAATAATGACACAAATGCTAGCTCGGTAAATATTTTTAATCCCCATTGAAACGACATTTCCATCATGTTCAACCCAACTTTCAGCACCGCCCGTAAAAGAAATAATCAAACGCGGTTCCCATGCTTGTCATTATATGCCAGCGACAAGTTAAGAATAAAGATATGTCAAGTGTAATGTAGTTTTATTCCTCCATGTTATAGATGACGCCACCACGTGTCACTTAACAAGGCCTCTTCAGCTCATATCGTTTCATCATAAGCAGCAAGCAACATTAAAATAATTAATAAAATAAAAAACACTTAAAACTAGGTACACTATATACTTTGTTTTTTTTAATGCTTTGGCTTCTATGGTGCGTCTTCATCTTTTAAAACCATTAAGGGTTTTGTTTAATTAAAAAAACAGTGATCCTGTCTGTACCACATTAATATTAATCTCCGGTGGGTATTTGATGAATAAAATACTTATTGTGATTTTTTTACTTAAATATAAAAGGCGTATTTCCATAAATCAACGTGTATTTTTCGTGTATTAAAAAATATTTATGTCGGTAACGCGTCTTATTTTACTCGCCTACATCTTGCCTGCACTTTCTTAGTATAGTGTAGTGTAGTAGTAGATAGTTACTCGCTCGTACGTTATATAATAAAAGTGCATGCTGCCCCTGCCCGTGTCATGGAATGCACGCCAAGACAGCACCCGCCGTGGTGTAAGGGCTATTGACAGTAAATGGATTCTATGTAGTGGGCTATTATTTGAAAAGTATGAACTGGGCTATTGGGAAATAAACCGGACTTTTTTTAATAAAACGGTATCCAACACTAGCAGTTTTTATTACCAACTTGTCTTTATTACAAACAAAGCCATGTGTTGCGTTTCAAGCTCTCGTTGAAATCAGGGAGCACATGTGGTGATAAACTTCTTGACATTGGGAGTGGGGAATATAAATAGATTTCTATAGTTGTATCTGCCGATTGTTAACAATTTGGCATATTTAGCTCAAAAGAACGGTAATTGCGCTTCGAAACCTAATGTAAACATCAAAATGAAGATAGAAAAGTAAATTCAGTAGGTAACTATAGTCTGGCCAACCAAAAAGTGTAGTAACAGTAAAAGTAAGCTATACTCGTCCCTTTTTAGTGGTGAAGGTACTAGTGTAAAAACAAGATAGTATGATTATCTCTGTCTATGCTTGAAGTAAAACAGACCCTGGCCAAATATATGTTTGTTTATTTTTTATTGTCATGGAGCTTAACAAAAATTAGGCTTTGACAGACAAACCTTTACACAGCAATTTAAAATGTAGGGTTATGTCATTAACTCTGGAAAATAGTTGACAGTGTGTGCAACTGAGACTTAAAATTTTCGCGTTTTTGAAAGTTCAGTCTGATCTTACATAGTTGTTTTTTTCCAAAAAGTATAACCTTCACAGAACTTTTAATGACTGAAAGTTATTTCTAGACTTCTAGAGACATTATAGCAATGTATTGAAGAATTGTCAAATTATTGAATTTAAACTTTCGTAAGACATGTTAACACTATTATCACTTCTCCATACATCCAAACATGTCGCGCATAGCATAGTGACTAAACACAAGTGAGTAAAGCCGCATGAAGTGATAATAATTGTCAAATTCTGAGACTTAATATAACATGCGCCAATGTGTTAACATCTCACTAACTACACAGCTGTAGGTATCAATCCAAATTTCATTATCAGATGTATATCAGAGCTAAATAAACCAACTGATAATTGGTGATTTACGAACACAATGCCCGTGGCAGCGCAATGTAATTTGTGTCATTTCGAGCGTGTCGCTAACGCGGTCAGACCATAATGTTGCGGTTAAATGTGACCAAACGTAGCCAACTACTCTAGACTAGAGTAGTGAAATACTCGTAACTTTAGAGGTTAGAAGCAAAATTTAAGCGTGGAATATTATTCGATCTTTAGAAAAAGATTAAAAGATATTAAAAAGCTCAAAAAGGCTATAAAATCATAGAGCTGTTTTATAGTAGGTAGGGTTTCTCTATTATTAAGCGTCGTATTCCTTCTGAATAACCAAAAAAGTCTGCTTTTCCCGAAATATATAATATATATCTAGCGGCTGGAGGCTATTTATGAAACATCTATGACCTATTTCAACTTCGAGTTGTTTTGGTCTGTACTAAAATTGTAAGCATTTATTTGACTAACTTTCTAAATTTCCAGGCTGATACAAATACGAATTAAAACCTAAACATGAGTATCCAAGTTCTTATTCTCCATTCATTCAAAATATATATAGCTACTTTAAAAACCTATATACATATCTAAGTAAGTAAATAATACTCCGAATTCTTACGTATTTTTCGATTAAGCTGAATAAAAAGTAATATTTACTATTAACAATTTACCAATAACAATCAATGAGTCAGAATCTTACTGACGAATGACACTTTTAATAGAATCTTAACTACGTTTTGTGTATATTTAATTTAATTAATTAAGTTTAAGACACTTTCAATAATGTCTGTGTCTAGACTCATGTTTATTGATGCACACATAATTAATTAATAACGGTCAATAACTAGTAAAATTGGCTTTTTAAATTATTCCCAATTAGCTAAGTTGAATCGAATATGTTAATTGCATAATTATATTAATAGTTGAATTCCAGTTTGGAACTAATGAATCAAAATCGGCTAGATCTAGCTAGTTGCATTTGTTTGAAATAAAGGAAAACAAAAATTTTATACGCCTCAATCGAGAGTCGAACTTGGGACTCAAGGATACCAGCTGATCCGACCTCTAACACAGACGTCTCTGCTAAATAAAAAAATAATTTAGCGGCATTTGAGCCTGAGCATGACGGGATAAAATTTTCCATAAACGGGATAGGACGTCTTCAGTGGTCAAAAAGTTTAATGCAACAACCTTATTTACTTCCTTTTCTGTCGACGTTACATATAAAATTCATAAGTACATGTGATAGCTGGTCTAAGAGCTGGCCACGTCAGATATGACACAATAATGAGAGCAATGAAACCCATTTAGTAAGATTGCAATACTATCCTTAGCTTTTAATGGGTGGATGTCAGAGTGACAGACTAGCAAAGTTTTTGAATTGAAAAAAAGTAATACCAAAATAGGAAAAAAATGGCCGAAGTTATCTTATTTATAGAGGACGGGACCTATATTTTAACATTAGAACAAAAAACATTGTTTAATATTTCGGACACAGAAACAGTAGGCGGCAAACTATGAATTACATTATATGTCGTTTTGGACTACTTTCCCCCATCAGAAACTTTTGGCAATGATATGATCTAATTATTTATAATACTGCATCAAAACCAGAACTCTAGGATTTGTATTCTTAAAGTGGTTTGCATTCTTTGACCTCCACCATTTTACAGCTGCCAGACGTTCAGATCTAGAAATAAGCATAGTATAGCAAACTAACGAGAGGGGTTTCATCGATCTCATTATTGTGTCCTATCTGACGTGACTGGCTCTCCGTCTATAAAGCGATGTAGCAAAATAATTTATTGATAAAAACATATATTGACTGTTACTGCAAACATCATGATATTAGTCAAGATAAATAAATATTATTTACTTTCTTCGTAACAATCGTAGCGGAATATTACCTCATACATTATTCTTACTGTAGCATATGAATGGTACTGACAAAAAATTGCCTTATTTTGATCGAAATGACATCCGCATAATTTTATCGTATTAAGAGGCTCGATATCAGACATGATATTGATAATATCGACATCTTTTTTATAGATATCCAATCCCTAAAACTTGCCCCGAGTTAGCACAGGTATGCACATAATGGTGGTTTTAGTTACCGAAATACGACCACAATCACAAATACCAGACCCTCTAACATACGAGTACATAGTTACTGATTGTCTCCGAACGATCGGCATCCCATTCACTAAGGTCGACGGTGTAGAATCCCGGGCCGAAGCTTCCCTTTGAGACTGTCCGAATATTCACAAAGCATTGGCTTAATTGCTTCCCTAGCTGGCGTTTAATAGCTAAAATATGGGAAATGGGTACTGTACATATGTATTTATAGTATGTCAAATGTACAGAGATGTTCTGTTATCTCCTTCTGTTTAAAATTTCCTGGGCCCGTATTTAAAACACGTATAGACACGATCCTACTTTAACACAACTCCAACGCATTAACTACGGAATACAGCGAGCGCCTAAGCGTCTGAAATCTGAATCAGAGATACAAGAATTTGCTTGAAAATTATTCCGAAGTAACTCCAATACAACTTCAATATTGGTTGATTATTTGTTGTGTGTTGTGTTAAGTTTGAGATAGATTGTGATTTTAATTTAGAATACAGCACCTTGAGTAAACAGAGCTTAATGGCTATTTTATCAATCTTGAAAATAAACATACAATAACGAATATTATTTACAAAATTTACACTTTACAAAAATTTACACAAACAGCTCGCTCCCAATCGCTCCCGGCACGAAGGTGCCCATAATACTTGCGGCATTACCACGTTCGATTATTATGGACAGCTTTTGTACCAGGAACGACTCGGAGCGAGGGTCCTCGCCCTATTGCCGGAATCGACGGCCCAATTCGCGAATGAATCTTGATATATTTTTTGTTCTAATGTTAAAATGTAGGCCCTGTCGTTTATAACTGAGACAACTTCGGCAGTTTTTACCTATTTTGGTATTACTATATTACAATTAAAAAAATTTGATAGTCTGTTACTCAGACCTCCACCCATTAAAACCTGGTAGATGCGCGGATCTAGCAATAAGGATAATGTCGCAATTTAAACAGACGGGTTCAGTTGCTGTCATTACTGTTTATAGATCTTAGTCATTCCGCAACGCAAATATAAGCAAATGTAAGGCGTAGTCAAAATCACAAATTATCGCCAAATCACACCCGGATCTAAAATGAAGCATATTAGTGAAATGATTGCAAACATGATGTGATTCGAACGCGCTGCCTATTCCCACACCCACGTAACGCCTGGTAGCCATTTTCACTGAATTAATTAGAGTTGATATAAAAACTCGTGAAAATCGCTCTTTAGGGTGCTAGAGACATGATTGGTCGTGTAAACATGAGATGAGGTCATTGTGGAGTCTTCTGTGAGTATGTAGATTGTATGAGCTACATTTATGTTTACCTACATGAAGAAGTATAAAAAAATATTTAATGTAATTGTATTGTGGTGTTATTATACAGACTGATTTCGGGGTCGTGTAGCAAGAGGAAAAGGCATAATACGGAATTTGAAGATGAAGCTAATGACGGTGGTCATTATTTTACTATCGACATTAATGATAATTATTTTTCAGATTATTATTTTTAAGTAGAAAATTACATTTTTATACAATTTGGTCACCCTACTTAATGTAACACTGTCACTTCCCATACAGCATACGAGTATGTCAAAAGTCATAGGGTGACCATAATTTGTTATTTAATTAAACACAAACAATGAAAACATTGAAAAACAAAAACATCCCAGCAGGACTTGAACCTGCAACGATACGCATTGATATCGATTGTTATAATGAATGCAAAAAGATTATTGAAGACATTGAACATTTTGTCAACTTAGTAACTTGACCCATAGCTTAATTAGTAAAGCGATCGAGCCCCGGCAAGGCGTATCGATACAGGTTCAAGTCCTGCTGGGTTGATTATTTTTTCAATGTTTGTATTTGATTTAATAACAAACTATTGTATGAGTGAAATGCCCCAATTCAAAAACATGCAAAAATAATAATTTCCTTCATTTTAGACTAATTTTATTTTAATAATAAGAAAAATTAAATCAACTCTGTTTTGATCAAATGCTACCACATGATAATGTTGAACATATAGAGAGTTTCAAAAAAGTAGTTCTGGATCACGCCCTAGAAATCACCAGAGTTGCGGAGTTTACAGGATCCACTAAGCCATATCCACTAATTTAGTTACCCCAAAGTGTTAAGTTTGGGAATCAAAGTGACGGAGTGAATGAAAGAAAGAAAGGAAAAAAACTTATTCAGGACGCTACAATGTTCTTTAAGCCTAACCATAGATAACCTCTTACTGTTAGTCTAACACAAGTTAAAACAAAAATTACAAATACAAATGCGTTTATTTCATTACTTTTTACAGTTGTTCTTAAGGTATCGAGGTTAGGCACGTAAGTAGTCTATGTAAGTTATAAAAAGTTAGGTAATCATATTTAATTAAAATCATGTAATGAAAAAGGTGCAGGTACAGCTTGCTGGATTTAAACCCGCCCTTGGTCAGCTAATTGGAGAGGTATTAATATGCATTACAAATTGTATTGTTAAAGTGAAATAAAAACCATAGATAAGAACAATAATTAATAGGGTTTACCATTGAATTGCCGACCGACATTTAATCGAATATTATTTCAAAGACAACGTTTCAAGTATTTTCATTTCATCGACAAGTCATTGCGTCGAGGACTCGTTACTAGGTAAGACAGTTCGTTTTTTTGGGGGTCGCATTTCTAACCTAACCTAACCCAATTCTGGCAACAATTTGTTTTCTTGGGGGTCGCAGTTCTAACCTAACCTAACCCACTTCTGGCAACAGTTCGTTTTCTTGGGGGTCGCAGTTCTAACCTAACCTAACCCACTTCTGGCAACAGTTCGTTTTCTTGGTGGACGCAGTTCTAACCTAACCTAACCCACTTCTGGCAACAGTAAATATGCAGTAGTATAAATGTGCAGTAGGACATAAAATTGTATTAAAGTAATACGTCGAAGAAATTAATTACAACGTTTTGTAGTTGTGCCAATTAAGATAATTTGAAACAAATCAGCGATTAAGTAATGTTCGTTGAATAGTATTTCTACGTATTAAGATAAATTTAAGTAAATAGTAGTTGAAATAAAATAACGCCAAACAATATTACTAGTACTAAAGTTTCGATGAATCGTTGCCGATGAAATAATATTCGATGAAAAGGTTGTCGACAAAACAAGGGTACACCAATTAATAGTTTCCTTAGGGGGTAGGTATTAAGTACACACAAGAACAGAATAATAAGTAACTTACGTTTATTGACATGACCTAAAAGTTAAAATTATATACTTCTAAGAGCGTCACTGAAAGGGTCTCCACTCAGCTCGATGCCAACGTAAGTTTTTTTTTACCATGACTTGACTTATATCTAATTAAAGCTTGCATCTAAATCTTGTGTAGGCGTGCAAACAGTTACTTTTTAAAAATTATTAGGATTATATTATTGTTAAGTTTATGAACACAAGTCAGTGAGCCATAAAACAAATTTATTGTCTACCAATGAGGCCGTTACACTGGTTCTTTGTCTTGCAGCAACTTCAGAATTACATTTATATGTAAATACATTCCATGCAGCTCAAATTATAATGATTTATGTGAAGGTATGAGTCAAAATGCATTTCTTTGTTTTGTTGGAAAGCTTGTTATACATGTAAACTAGCGTTTGCTTGCCACTACGTTGGTACATAATGCACTTTAATAAAATGTAGTGGCACTGTGTCACTGTGCATATAATTCCTCTCCCCTTTTCATCCCCATGGGGGATGACATTCGCGATAAAAACTATCATTTGTCCTTCCCCAAGAGTCAAACTATATCCATATTTAATTTTATCTATATCAGTTCAGCGATTTAAGTGTGAAGAGGTAACAGACAGATAGATACAGAGTTACTATCGGATTTTCAAATAAATAAGTTGGAGTGGTTAGATGCACCAGGTGCGTTTAAAATTTGTCGGAACACAAAGCGAGGGTAACAATATTTCCAAGTAGGTATTTCTACTTGCATAAGAACATATTTAGAAGTTATTTTACGTATGTCGGTACCTACATAAAATATAAGGACACAAGGCGTTGAAGTTCTAGGCAGACCAATTTTATTATTTGATATGAAAACTGAAATGCACGTCGCTTTGGCGAAAATTCTACTGACGTTTTTGGAACATCTATATTTAAACATTTCATATTCTTACCATCAGGGAAAATGCAAGAAACGCCCGCTGGTAAAATTGCTCCCATTTTTATTTGAAGCTACCTAGACAATTTGATGTATCAAGCTAAAAGAGAAATATACCTGGAAAATAACTTAGAAATGAAAGTATACTGGTTGGTACCTAGCAACTATTTTAACCTTAATAACGATGTATTTTACATGTTTATGTTTTACTAGCAGTTTTTACAAAACCTAAAAATAGAGCGATAAAAAAGCTTCAGTAATTGAAATGAAGACGTGCAACGATGATTACAGGCTACAGCACGTCTCATTTTCTATGAATTATGAATCGAGAGCCACGTGGACTGGAATATCGGATTAGCATCAATCACCAATCACACTTTGGTCACGCAGAACTCGCAGGAGTTACCTATTGCAAACTGGCATTGCTTCTTGAATTCTGATTCTACCTAATCTATTCTGCCATTTTTGTAACGGAAGCGGGGCAGGCGTTCATGTTTTCGGGGTTGATCTTACAAGAACCACAGTGCTTTAAAAAGCTTAGTTAGCTCGTTTGCCAGAGTCACCAAAAACTTTAAGTTAAAGAAAACTCATTACATATCCAAGAAGCTTTAAGCACTAATGGGAGCTAAGTACTACCTATAGGTAGTAGTAATCGTTATTAACTATAGCTAGACCCTGCAGCATCTGACCAAGAACAATAAAAACGAATTAACCACCAGCAAGGCGCGTTTGCATGTTTTATACAAATGTACAAAGCCGGCTGATCGTATCGAGTGTCCACTGTCAAGTTAATGTTGCAGCACGAACCCGTGGCTTATCGAAAGACAGAGGGCAGTTGTGCTGTCAGAAACTGCATTTATAGTTACTTGTTAAGAATTTCAATTGGTTTCGTGGTGGTTGCTTAAACTGACCCGCTGTGTTAACTTTACATGCGATGTGGGAGGTAATTGAAATCATACATTTAGGACGTATATTGGAATGCTATATATGGTGCGTTACAGAGCTTATATAGTAGCAATATAGAATAGTAACAATAGAGACTACACAAAGAGTATACATACAGACATGTAATGTATTAGACATAATACAACTTATAAACCTACACCTTCATTATCTGAGAAAAAAAATGCATGTAGTAAGCATGCGTTTCTTTTTTTTTGGTCTCAATATTTAGGTTTTACTTATCGATCTAACTTAATGCTTAAACAATTTTGTTTAGTTTTTATGTACTTATAACATCTTCTTTATTATTGATTTTAATTCTAACATTAACACCTAAATCTTCTAGACCCTATGGCCCCTAAATATAAACTCTCGAGCTTATCATAGGAAGAGTTTCTAATTAAAACTAAATCATTTTTAGGCACGATCGCCTATACCTTAGGAGCTGTCCGATTTGAAAATCTTTTAAGCACCAGCGCCAGTGGTCATCTGTGGTAGTCTATAATAAGAGGAGGACTTGACAGCCGGCGTTTTACGCTTTTTTTTTGCTTGAATACAATATTGAATCAGTACAACGTATACCACTTAAGCACTTGTCGCCAAATGGTACCATAATCATAATGACATAACTATACTAATCAAGATCCCATTAGTTTAGAAAAGCTGACCACTTCATGATATTTAAAACCCCTAGTAATAAAAATAACTTTTGAGGGGTTAAGTAACAGAGTATATTCCTTATATTATTCCAACTAGGCAAAAATAAAACACCTATTACCTTTGGCGACGCCAATCCGAAAGGCACTATTAAATCATGTTCAAGTCACTCGCTCGAAAACCCATATAGGCTAGCGAAATCTAGAGAGAATATTATCCGATACCGCCCAAGGATATTCAAGTAGGTGAAGGATCTATATTTATAAAAGGTCAGTTCGCGACTCGGTCAAAGAAAAATACAAGAACGTGAACGAAATTAATGTTTGCGCCAGAAGCTCGCGGGTAACTTTTTGCTGGAC
Organism: Pammene aurita; assembly: GCA_947086415.1. Lineage (NCBI taxonomy): Eukaryota > Metazoa > Arthropoda > Insecta > Lepidoptera > Tortricidae > Pammene > Pammene aurita. The sequence goes on from OX352299.1 coordinate 27,983,895, forward strand.
GCGATTGGACTAAGCAGCGAAAAATATTTAAAATTGGTTGTTGGTAAACTTGGAGAAATACTGAACGTGAAAATGATATTGAGTAAATTTGTATTGACTAAGTAATTTAATTAAGTTACAAGACAGAAGGAGGTTGATGAGATATAGTAAAGAATACTGGTCAGTTCAGCGCTAAGTATATTTTTGACAACTAAGTAATGTTTATTTCAGGATCAGAGCATTAGAGGTACGAGTAAATTCGTAGTTACTTCGTTTTTTTACTATATGCGACATGTTTCGGAGAGCTTAGTGCTTGAAGATAGAGACGTAGCGTAGCGTTCAAGCGGAACTGGTTCACGGCATTCGCTATGATGCCTATAACGGCGCGCTATCGAATTTTAAACTTTTATAGATTCCTTAAAGTTAGAATTCAATTAAAACAGTTCACTCGGTAATGTTCACAGTGGGAGCAGTAGATTGCCAAAACAAATCATAACCTAATTCTTATTACTATTTCCAAACCTTTCTCTGCTGATTCTACAATCTGAACAAGTCCTGTTCTAGAAAGATAATTTATACCCGGACTTAAGTCCCCGTTTAATTCAATGGAGTATTATAAATGGAATTATTCCGATGTCGAGATATTTGCGCTTTGCTCCCGCCTGTTACGTATAATGGATTGGCAACATTACGGTACAACAAAGTAAACTGGTTATCGGTGCTGGTACATTTCTCAAGCAGGTAAACATTTCTTTTATCTTACATCGGAATAAATGTTCACAGAGGGCACATTTACAATCTGTGATCAGAGTAGGCAAATAGCTAAGTCAATGTATTTTCTTTCTGTAACTTTTTAATAGGAATAATAAGGCAGGGAATGTAATGGAGTGCGACTAAATCCTGGAAAATGTAACCGATTTGGTCTGGATAGCGGTAAATAGTCTTTGATAAGAATTTAGATGAATTCTTCTTTCAGATGACATGACCATCACCTATTACAAACGTAAATAAGTAGTCTCTTTCTTATCCTACAATGTTACAAATTAGTAAAAGTTATACTTAGGTACTCAATTGACACGCAAAATAGCAATTGCGTCGAATTGCGGAAAATAACAAGCGTTAACCTTAACCTTACTCAATTATCCAATATCTTTGGCTTATCTGCCACTGCTAAGGATGATATAGCTGCGATAAAGATTTTAGAGCCATTAAGGAACAAACACTCACTAAACCGATCATCTATCACTGCCTTTACTCTTGATTTACGAAGATGCAGCAAAACGATTGCTGGAATAACGCTACTTACCTACTTGACTTGAAGAAGTGACAAACTTGCATGGAAAGATTTTACACAACATTTTAAGTTGCAAAATGACCTAGGTACTTATACAGGAGGCCTGGAGTGCGATTTTTGAATCTCACCAAGTGACTAATTCTCACCGATGTGAGTGATTTCCGAAAGTAAATCACTCACATCGGTGAGAATTAGTCACTGGTGATATCAAAGTCACCGGTGCCAACACCATTTTCCAAAAGCCGTATTTTTGAAAGTCACACGCTGTTTACCAACATGCAGAAATTTTACAATGTCAAATTTACAATTTTACAAATTTTACCAATGGTTTCGTAAGCCGATAATATTTTTTAAATTTCGCATTAGACATCGCAAATGCTTGCTCGTGATGAATTCTTTCTGCGACGCCTACCGCAGCTGGATTATGTTGACGGTGAGGAACGTCGTCGTCTTCGTCGCTGTCCGTTATCGCCATCATAATGTACTCCTCCAGGCTTGCCATTTTTAGGGTTCCGTAGCCAGAATGGCATAAACGGAACCCTTATAGTTTCGTCATGCCCGTCTGACCGTCCGTCCATCCGTCCGTATGTCACAGCCATTTTGCTCGGAAACTATAAGACGTAATATGTATTTTTTATGCCGCTATTTAGTAATGTAGTAAAATTGCTGAAAAAAATATTTTTAGGGGGGGGGGGGGGCACTCTATACATGTACCTAAATTTCATTTTTTTTTACCAAATATCAACATGTTGCACATCAATCGATAGGTCTTTAAAATTAACATTGAGGTTTTTTTGAACAATTTGTGAATAAGTGAATATTTTCAGAAATAATCGCTTCGAAAGTAAAAAAAATAGCGTCCCCCCCTGTAACTTTTGAACTGTACGTCCAAAAAATATGAAAGAATTTGAGAAGATGCGCATTATCACAAACTTTCCAGTAAAATGATTTTGAACACTATCGGTTAAGCCATTTTTTTGTTATTTCCAAAAAAACTTCTTCAATAAGCATCAGATACGACCTTTTGGCATTAGTTTGGTTCTTATTCCATTGAAGCTACGGAACCCTCCATTATGCGTGGTCCGACACGCACTTGGCCGTTTTTTATATTTTCAATAAATCGTTGCAATCACAAATGTCACAATCGAGCCCCGCTGCTAATTCTTCCGAAAAACATACTTTGGCGTTTTTGGCAGATGTCACATACGTCAACTGTCGAAAACAATCGCATGGTGATTTCAATTACGAGTGGGTAGGGGCACTCGTAAATCGATATCATAGGTATGACAGATGTAAGTCACCGATGAGTTTCAAAAATATGAACTTTCGGAAATCACTGACATCGGTGAGAATTAGTCACTTGGTGAGATTCAAAAATCGCACTCCTGTAATAAAAGCAATAGATTAAAACGTAGATTCTACTCCTAAACCAATAAAATATTTTGTAAAAAAATATGTTTAAATAACTTGTGGTTTTATTTTTAGTACACTTTAAAGTTTATTCCAACACGCAATTTATTGCAAAATTGATTATAACTGTAGGATAACAAGACTGACAAACAATGTTAATTAGACGGATTGTAACGTACATTGAAAATACTATTTAGTTTTTATATAAAAGAGACAATCTAAACTTACACGATTTTCACTCATTATTTTGACATAAACGGGACTTAATCGCGTACACTTACTTTTATTATTTTCCTGACGTTTCGAGCGTGCCGTAACGCTCGTCTCGTCGTCGTCGTCGTCGTGAGTCTGCCTGCGACCACGAGCGTTACGGCACGCTCGAAACGCCAGGGAAATAATAAAAGTAAGTGTACGCGATTAAGTCCCGTTTTTGTCAAAATAAAAGATTTATTGTTAGAGGAGTAGAATCTACGTTTTAAATTATTGCTCTTTGTTTGTGTGTTTTAAATTATTACAGGCCACACTCTGTATAAACTTCTATGCTTTTTGGCCGACTTATTTATAGACACATTTATTTCAATATGGTATATAGTTCAAAAGGTGGACATGCAAAGTCACGTCAAAATAGCGCTATAACGGCTCGCTATCGCCACACCGTCAGCATCAAAATCTCGCACTTTGAAATCGCCAAAGCGAAATTGCCACCGATGGTGCTTTAATATCCGCAGTTTGCGAACAGTCGGATCGTTATTCGGAATTTAATTAAACGGACAATTTTCGATCGCGACGATATTTGTGACTGGAATCATTCTACAGATGATGCAGCGATTTGATTGAATTCTACAGATGATGCTGATTTTTGGACAGACAGAAGGGTCAATTAGCCCTACTAGGCGCTACACCTAGCGAGCGGACATTTTTCAGTTTTCTGACTATTTTAATATGTATTAAAAAAGTAGTTACCGTTTTATAGTCCTTCTCTCTTTTATCGATTGCTCCGTAACTCCGTATTTTCCTTCACATAGGTACACGTATTTCGATATGTTTTAATATTCATATAACATATTAGAATGCAGCGATCTGATCAAATGCTGTTATTTGGATAGATAGGTTCAATTAGCCCCACTAGGCGCTACACCTAACGACCAGAAATTTTTCAGTTTTCCTGACTATTTTAATACTAAAAAAGTAGTAATCATTTTCTAGAGGCCTTCTACCTTTTATCTATTGCTCTCACGGACTTGATAAATACTGGACGCGGTAATGGGCGGCGCGCGCGTTACATGGTTTATGATCAGATGCGCATAAACTTGTCGAAACCTCATGCCACGCGGTTCAGTCGTCGTGTCGTATACGAAGCAACGAATTAAAGGAGGCCCCTGGAGTAGTTGCTTTCCGCCGGTAAGAATAAAAACCGAGTATTTTACATTTTTTCCAAAAATTGTAGACTTTTATTACGACATTCACCCATTATCCGATGGTACAACAGTATTCATATCAATTGCTCGCTGGCTATTGCTGCCGGTCGCAGGATTACGCGAGTGACGCGCAATGTATTTGCAAATACGAACGTCGCTCGTCAGTCTCGTCACACGATCGGCAGCCACGTTGCTGGGCAACATGGCTGCCGCGCGCCTGCCGCCACGAGAATGCGGCCCGTTATTTATTATCGATAATTTCGAACACATTGTTTAAGGTGTAACTTGTCTGTCCTATAGTAGAAAATAATTTTATTTCTTTCGAAAACAAAATAACGTGATTGACTGGATTAATTAATCCAATGATCAACTTATTTTATAGATACGATAACTGTAAAATGGTACGTGGCGAAAGTGTCTCTGTCTGTTACCTTTTCACACTTAAACTGCTGAACTGATTAAGATGAAAATGAAGATAGTTTGAGTCACGATTATTCTTAGTATTTTAGCAGACACATAAATTAGATAGATAAGGGTACATCCACAAACTACGTCAAACAAATTTCAACAATAATGTTTGAAATGACTATTTCTTTATTTTTCCCATTTTAAATAATATATTATATTAAATGGAATCAAAGCAAGAAAAAAAATACAAAGTGTTTGAATGTCAGACTAGAAGACATAAAGAGTTCCTTTCCTTCCAAAAAAGTGTACACTATACTATGTGTATATATGTACACGATATTTGTATTTGTGATGTCACAAGAAATAAAACTCCCCCTTCCCCTTATCAGATCTCGTCACACTTTGTTGATCCCTCCGTCCCCCTTAACATCTGACGTAATTAATGGATGAACCCTTATTAGGGTAGATTTTTATCCACCTATTAATAAAAATCGACATTGTTTTATTAATATGAGGTGTGGCGCGGTTTATGAAGTTAATTATCGATAATCGATATCGATAAAATACATATATCGACAGGCCACTATCCCTCTAATGTAAGCGGTTACGTATTTTCGAGTGTACGCATACACATACGCTTACATATACATTATACACAGCGAATGAGAGACTGACATTTCTTTGTGTGTATCACCTCGTGCGTACTTTAATGAGAATGTGTGCATGTAAATGCCGGCTACGCTGGTTTTGGAACAAACTACAGCTGATACCGTCTCCATATACTCCGTGATTGCTCTGTAACACCGTATTTTCCTTCACGTAGACGTATTTCGATATGTTTTAATATTTATATAAGACCCACTCGTGTAAAAAAGTTCATCCGTGATTCGAAAATCCGATCGTTATTACGAATTTAATTAATCGAACAGACATCACGATTGCGATTTGTAACGGGCTGGAATGATACCAATGCAGGTACAGTCAGCTGCAAAAAATAATAGTAGGCAAAATAAAGAATTATTGTGCTGCTTACATTTACATGCACGTTACATTTTGTAGCGTGTCGAAAACGAGAATGTTCGAAGAACATTGCAGAATTAGCAAACAGTTTCCGGATACTTCAGAAGGATTACACAGAAAAAATTTTAGGGCCATGTCACGCAGATCGACCTAGCTCTAAGCTTAGCTTATAGTACCTACTACCAACCTACTAGACGAAAAAAAAATAAATATTCGTGAGACGAACACCAACAAATGCCCTTGACCGGGATTCGAACACGGGACTCACTGCCCGGACTAAATCAAAAGAGGTTTCCATTTTGGATTGTTTCCCATATGAAATTTAAATTTTCTGAGATAATAGTAGGCAAAATAAAGAATTATTGTGCTGCTTGCATGCACGTTACATTTTGCAGCGTGTCGAAAACGAGAATGTTCGAAGAACATTGCAGAATTAGCAAACAGTTACCGGATACTTCAGAAGGATTCACACAGAAAAAAATTTAGGGCCATGTTACGCAGATCGACCTAGATCTAAGCTTAGCTTATAGTACCTACTACCAACCTACTAGACGAAAAAAATAATAAATATTCGTGAGACGAACACCAACAAATGCCCTTGACCGGGATTCGAACACGGGACTCACTGCCCGGATTAAATCAAAAGAGGTTTCCATTTTGGATTGTTTCCCATATGAAATTTAAATTTTCTGAGATTTTAGTAAAAAATATACATTTTAAAATAAATGCTTGCTGACTGTACCTACGTTATTTGTAATGGAGTTGGTGCGGTATCAATATTTTTGTAAATTTCGTTCGGCTGTTGGAATTGGCGCAGCCGTGTCGAAATGTTTGATTAATCAATCCTGGTACGGCAGGGATGCACCTGTTAACTGTTATAAATAGCTATTTTGATTGCGCATACTAGTATGAAGAATATGATTTTGATGGAAACAATTACTTTGTAAGCAAAATGCAGTGTAGAAAAGTCCTATCATCTTGATTCCAGAACCCTGTAATGTTTACTGACAATCTGATCAAGATCTCGAAACCGTTTAATGAGAGCAATGAGAGATTTTTATGTAGCAGTGCAAGCCAGAAATAGGTAGGCACAAAATTGAACGCAAAGAGATACGACGATACATATAGTAAACATATATCTTATGGGAACACATTTAGTATGCTAAGGGGCTCTTAAATACAAATTGTAAAACCTTTCAAATCAAAACAGCTTTGTATCTAAAACATTCCAATTGCAATAAACTATCTTCAATGACAACAACAATTGATATAAATAGCCGTGAGAATTGCACCCCTGACTTCCCCCTGTACAATAGAAAGGCACGGGTTGGGCGAGCAAAACAAAATGTACCATTGTGACGTCACCATTGCTCGCGTGCCGAGTGGAGCTTTCCCATGTACCACATTCCTCGTATCTGCAGTTGAAAACTCATTCTATTTTAAACCTTGTATGAATGGAACAAGACATATATTTGAATTACTTTTTAAATGTAGTTACAGTATTATTTAGCGCTGTATAAGTAGAGGGATCTCTCCCACAGGAAGGTGCCCTTTGGGTAAATGGGACTGTTATTTTGTTTACCCTGTTACGTCAGACGGTCGTGGGCTGGGCCAAAGATACTGTATTGAGATTTAGGATTTTTAAATGGATTTGTCTATTGCTAGATGCAGTAGATGCTGGGTCTAGATGTATGTTTGTGTATGTGTATTGTATGTATATGCAAAAGATGTTAAGACAAAGTATTTCGAGAGGTATTGAAATTAAGTATAGTCAGTCACCTATGTATACTTAATTTAACACGCTCACTGCGGTAAAGGATGTACGAACCCCGTACGAGTATGGTTAATTACTGATTAATTAATTGATTACCGGAGTGAACTTGTAAAGTCACCGGCAATAGTATATTAATTCCTACACGAAGGCCGCAAAAATATGTGACAGGCTCTTATGGCCCTACAAATAAGATCGTGTCACATATTTTTGCGGCATTCGTGTAGGAATAGATACTATTACCGGTTACCGGTGACTGTACTTAATACACACTAGCGACCCGCCCTAGCTTCACAGGGGATAAAAAAATGGTTATTGTGGGTTATCCCTGAGAGATAGACATATACCATCGCGGACTTTTTTGTAGACCTTTTTTTAAAGATGTACAATACTGTAGTACATTATTTTGATCTATCTCTTAGGATTCAGCCAGCGTTTGCAATGTAAGCGCAAAAAATGGGTTTATTTACGACATCACATTAGAAACCTCTAAAACCATTAGTGTTTCTCGTCTATATTATGCATGTATTATACATATAAACCTTCCTCTTGAATCACTCTATCTTTTAAAAACCGCATCAAAATCCGTTGCTTACGAGGGTTGCTACTTATATATCCGGAAACAAAAAAACAAACAAACGTACACGGCTGAAAATGGTTTTATTGTTTTTCAAAGTATTCCCCTTGATGATCTATGCACTTTTGCATTCGCGTGAACCAATTTTTAAAGCACTTCTGCCACTCCGCCTGAGGTACCTCCATAACGTGTTGTTTGAATGCGTCGACAGCATCTTCAGCGGTCGAAAATCGTTGACCGCGTAATTTATTCTTTATATTTGGAAATAAATAAAAAACGTTGGGTGCCAAGTCAGGGCTGTACGGCGGATGACCCGTTAATTCCACATTTTGACCCTCCAAAAATAGAGTTGTTTCGCGTGACGTATGACAGCTGGCATTGTCATGATGAAGAATGATTCTTCGTCGCTGGTTAGTTTTACGAATTTGTTCAAATACTTCCGGTAAGCAAATGGTCGTGTACCACTCTGAATTAACCGTTCTACCGTTTTCTAGTGGCACTGTAGCTACATGGCCATTATTACCGAAGAAGCAGGCCACCATTTGTTTCAATGTACTTTTTGCACGAGTAACTTTCGTAGGGTTCGGCTCATTTTGAAACACCCATACCGTTGATTGTTGCTTCGTTTCGGGATCGTATGCATAGATCCAGGATTCGTCACCTGTATAGATGTTATAAACGGCTTTTGAGTCACCACGGTTATATTTTTTTAACATTTTATTGCACCATTCGACGCGAGCATCTTTTTGCTCTTTTGTTAAGTTGTGGGGTATCCAACGCGAACAAATTTTTTTTACAGCCAAATAATTATGTAATATGCTATTAATGCTGGTCATAGAAATACCCAGAGTCGCCTCTATCTCGCGGTACGTAACATGTCGGTCGTCCATTATAAGTTTTCGCACAGCCTCGATATTTGTACTTTGTACAACGACCGATTTCGGGCGACCTGCCTTAACTTCGTCCGTAAGCATACTACGTCCACGATTGAACTCACTAAACCAGTGATGCACAGTAGTTTTAGATGGGGCTTCATCACCAAAAGTTGAAGTTAGTTGATCTATGCACTGTTGTTGCGTTAAACCACGCCGAAAATCATAATAAATCATAGCACGAATATTTTCACGAGTGAGTTCCATTCTTGCTGCGAGATGACATTTAAAACCCGTCAAAAACAAAACACGAGCGTTAATAAGAAAGAAAAAATATACCGGCCAGTACTTAAAAAAGTTCAAATTTTACCATGGAGGTCAAATATGCTATTTAAGAAGATTGTAATCCCGGTTTCCGGATATATAAATAGCAGCCTAGTAGTTTTAAAGATCTAACCATACATAGGGACAAACAGCGAAAAGCGACTTTGTTTTATACTATGTAGTAATAGTGATTGGAAACATGCATATTTATACGATGATATTAAAATTTATTTGACACCTACCTATTCAATTTGACAAATACAATTTCAGACAATATACATTAAGCTGAGCAACTGAATATTTCTGTTGCTTACCAATTACAACATTTATCTATCCTTTTTTGGCTAACCGTAATGAAAAAAAAAAGCGCTGGTGACCTGGCGGTAAGACGTCAGTCTTTCGATCTGAAGGTCTCGGGTTCAAACCCCGGCTCGTACCACTAAGTTTTTCGGAACTTATATACGAAATATCATTTGATATTTACTAGTCGCTTTTCGGCAAAGGAAAACATCGTGAGGAAACCGGATCTAATCCCAAAAAGGCCTAGTTTCCCCTCTGGGTTGAAAGGTCAGATGGCAGTCACTTTCGTAAAAACTAATGCCTACGCCAATTCTTGGGATTAGGTTGCCGAGAGGACCCCAGGCTCAATAGAGCAAAAAGCTGGGACAAACTGTAGGAGGAAGATTGGCTAACTGTAATGCAAAATTTGCAACATCTCCACTAAGTTTTTGTGACTTCAAAAAGTTGGTTCGCCGATTTATTATACAAAGGTCCCTGATTATGTCTCAATATGACCACCGTGATGTCACAAGTTATAAAAAAAAAGATTAAAAGATTATCTGTACTGCACTGCAGCCCACGTAATACATTTTACTACATTTCTGACGGAATTCATCAGAAGAGTGCTTTTGCTACCGGAGTAATCATGTCATAATTACACTGTAGCATTTCTACATACCTATAGCCTTCCTCGTATGATACTCACTTAAATATTTAAAATACGACCTTATATCTTCCAGTAAAATGATCAATTTTCAAGAATGTATAAACAAAGACGTAAGGTTCGAAAAACAAGTTGATATTTTTAAATCTGCGCTGAATTAAAAACTTGTATACACGTTGCGGAATGTCCAATCATGGACAGATATCGATACTTACTCGTAATTAATAAATGACTAAGAGCGGCATTGAAAGTTTTTTTCTTTTTATGAAGTATTAATTCTTGTTGGACTTATATAAGCCAGTTTAAATTCGGAATTTCATCATCCTGTTAGCGTTTGTTCTGGCTTTTGCCATGGCTCAATTAAGCCTGGGGTCCGCTTGGCAACCTAAGCCGTTTTGATAAATAAATAAATAAATATTATAGGACAATCTTACACAAACCGACCTAGTTCCACAGTAAGCTCAATAAGGCTTGTGTTGTGGGTACTAGACGACGATATATATAATAGATAACTATGGATAAATACTTAAATACATAGAAAACATCCATAACTCAGGAACAAATATCTGTGATAACCACACAAATTCGAACCCGGGATCTCCTGTTTCGTAGGCAGGGTTACTACCGACTGGAGGCCGTTTTTAACTATTAGGCACAACTGCATATTGTGTAATCCCATAACTTGTAATTCTGCAGTTCTGCTCAACTCCTCCATAGCGAAACAGCTGAGATTAAACTAATTTCATTCCGCATTTAAGTACACAACACTAGACTCCCAAAGGCGTCCATTATTACGCTTCGAGTGAATGACGGGGGTGGAATTAGAGCATCTGCGTTATAAGAATAAGGAAAAGCGACGTAGAATGGACACTTGATATCGGGTTCTGTTACCACTTTGAAGATAATGTTCATTTGTCTGTGGTTGACTTTGTTTTGTGATTTTGATATAGCATTTTCCTTGTAAGAACAAATAACCGCTACGTTCAGCTAAGTTCCCAACACGTACCTAATATTAACAATATTTTTTAATTTCACAGATCTACATGCGACAAATCATTGGATTTGACGCCTTCTCACTTATATACTTAGGTGTATTACGGTAGATACATAGGTACTATATTTTTTCATAAGTACTGGATCTACATGAATGGGTAGGTACATGAACACAATCAAATGCACCTTACCACGACAATTAAAATTATAAAATTGTCATTTTCATTCATTATCCTATAGCATTGCAGTAAATAATAAAGTAAAGTGATCTGTTGACACCCCATTCCTGATTGTACTAACAGTAACAGAGTGGACATAAAAGTGTCAGCGTTTTATTAATGCCTACATAACGGCTACAATCAAACGGCGTTTGATATACCGGGCTTTTTTCAGTTGATGGATGACCGTGAATGGGCTGTGTGTAGATCATTTAAAAATAACAAATGGGTAACAAAAATGTAATTTTCACCGAATCGATTTAGAGAAAAATTGGATAACATTGAGGTATGTATTATCAGTTTGCGTAGGAGGTATCCACTCTTTGTATCTTGTCACCCCCTATATTATTAAGTATCGGTTACAGTAGAGGCTATGATAGTACTTGGCTATAGTTAGCCACAAGGTATTTTAAATACAAAAAACCTATTCTAGGATGTAAGAGATTATTTTGTGCACGCAAATGACGTTCACGGGAGATTTGTCTTGATCAGTCCATATCATAAGGGTGACTGTACGCAACCTAAGAGTAAATAATCTATGCCATCGACTATGACACTTGCTTTGTGTTATGTTTCTAGACTGTAGTTATCCACAGATTTCAAGGTACCTTATATTAGGCCAGGCTGTCCCCGAACCCCAGGGTCAGCGGTACCGATGTTACAATATCGTGTTACGCAGACATGCGCAAATGTGTTGTCCAGTCTATGCCTAAAGTCTATGCCAGGCTGCCCGGGGCCCGCGGTGCCGAGCCTGCAATCTCGTGATATGAAGACAGGCGCAAACGTATTATCTACGCGGCTCAGTCGCTGCCCGCTCGCTCTACTTATGTTGTAGACCATCTGCTTTGAGCTAGCTGCTATTTTTTACTCTCCTATTTGGGTTTCTTTTATTATTTACTTAAATGTAGTTACATTGCTGGTGGTAGGTATTATTCAAAGAAGTAGTAGAATTAAATATTTAACGTGTTCAAGTTTTCTTTAGGTACTTGAAGAGAGCAATAAAAGTTGGATATGAACTTAGAAAACAGGATATAAAAATCGTTGTACAACAATTCAAATAAAGAAAATTGACTTCCCAAGTGATTAAATTTTTGATACATTTTTTTATAAGTCACACAATCTGTGAGGATTAACCCTTCAAATGATGTAGGCTGTGCCAAAGAAATATACATACATACATACTCTCGAAACACTAACCTTCCTTCGGGAGTCGGGTAAAAATAAAAAAAATAGGTAACGTTAGTTTAGTAAGTAGGTACTAAGTAAGTAACACTTTATTGTATATAACACAGTAGATATATACAGTTAACAAAAGAAGATGTAAAGTACAACGGAGAACTTATTCCTTTAAGGGATCTCTTCCAGTTAACCTTTAAATTAATAAGAGTGAAAATGAAATATGGTAGACAATTACAGCAATATGTACATTATGTACAACGATTACAGTAACGTTTATGATTTAATCGCCTCGTCTCCGAAAAAAAGAGAAATTTCACCTCTTCAACGGACCGAACGATAAGTGGAACTTTAAAACACGTATAAACACGATCCAACTTTAATACAACTCGAATGCAGTAACAACGCAATACAGCTACGGCATAAATATCTGAATCAGAAATATCAGAATTTGCTTGAGAAATATTCCAACGCAACTCCAATACAACTTCAATATTGGTTGATTGTTTGTTGTGTGTTGGAGTTATGTTTGAGATAGGTTGTGTTGTTATTGTATTGTTAATGTATTTTAAAATTAGAATCTGGCACAAGGAACAAACACCAAAGTGCCTAGTGGTGTGGTGTCTGCTCGCTACAAATCAAACATGCATTGTTTCCCAGCGTGTTTGCATGTTAATTCAGACTCTGTGTTGTTCTAGTTCCTAACCTGTAGTTCGAGATCGAATCACAAACCAACTAGCAACTTACGTCGACGGTCGTTTTCTAGATACTAAAAGTTAAAAAAAAGCGTGTTTAGTTCACGGAACCAAAATTTACAAACTAGAAAAGTATAAAATCTTTAATGTCAGACACCTTTTGTAGATAAACGTTAATTTGGAATAGGTAGTAGGTACGGAACATAAACAGCGTAAATTATATTAGAGGCCAACCTTTGGGATGGAAAGAATATGCACTAAGAATCGTTTCACTTCATTTATTGATTATTAGTTTAAAGTGAGGATAAACGCACAAAGAAACAAATGGGCTGTAATAGTTAAAAATATATTTTTTAATACAATTGCTCCAAAAGTTTAGTTTATGTAGCTGAAAATCGCGCGTAAAGTTTGATTTTATGCACTAGTGCTAAAAAGTAATCTGATCTGCAAATCGTGCGTAAAGTTTGATTTTACGCACGATTTGCCACGTTATCCACGTTAATCACCTGACCTCGATCACCCAGGTGATTGTATTGACGATTTTGTCTTCTGAGATCCCCCAGGTGATCCATTTACGTTATCCATCAGTGTTTCTTTTCCAAAAAAACATTTCCTCCGCAACTTAACCAGACGGAGCCCCGCTCTGCGGGGCTCCTATTTCTGGGCGGTTTGCCCTTCGGGCATCTGAAGCTACCTAACGAACCTAACCTAACCACATGGTCCAATAGGATCACCTGGGGGATCTCAGAAGACAAAATCGTCAAATACAATCACCTGGGTGATCGGGGTCAGGTGATTAACGTGGATAACACCCGATTTGCAGATCAGAATTTTAAATAAATGAGTATTATGCGAGACCCGCTTATAAATGACCCACCTGAACTACGCGCGATTGGGCATAAAGGAGTATTATGCGAGACCCAATAGTATTACTTGAACAACGCGCGATTGAATGAAGCTGTCTTTTGTACACTGACAGAATATAAATGTAATTTTATTTCATTGTAGTTTTTTCGCAATTGTATTAAAAAATGTTGTTCGACACACGAGCGGAAATGTCTTTTTCACTCGTCCCAAGTCTTGACCCTCGCCTCTCGGCTCGGGTCAAGTAACCTCGTTACTCGTGCAAAATTACATACTTCTCGCACTTGTATCGAAAACTACTATTTCGCACGAAAAACAAAATTGATCTTGTATGGATGGTTCTTAAAGATGATTTCTATGACCATCTGGAATCAATATATGATCAGCTGCCGTCATACGATACAAAGATACTAGTAGGAGATTTTAACGCACAAGTAGGCCGGGAAGATATCTTTATGCCAACAATAGGAAAGCATAGTAAACATGAAAGGTCAAACGACAATGGGGTTCGACTCATTAGTTTTGCATCGTCTAAAGCCATGGTTATTAAAAGCACTATGTACCCGCACAAGGATATCTATAAGGGGACTTGGAGGTCTCCTGACGGTAGAATTGTTAACCAGATAGATCACGTATTAATAGACGATCGTCATAAGAGCACTATTTTAGATGTGCGAGCATTTCGAGGAGCCGACTGCGACAGTGACCACTACTTACTAGGTGTCAAAGTAAAAGTTAAAATAAAGGTCGACAGAATAAAACACAACAAAGGTGAAGACCCCATTAATATAGATAATCTTAAAGATAAACAGATTAGAAGTACTTTTCAACTAGAACTGAGAAATAGTTTTGATGGGTTAGCATTGGAAGACAGCATTGATGGCAAATGGGAACGAATAAGAGACACTGTAAAGACCATTGCAGTGAGGGTTCTTGGTCGGAAAAAGAGGAAAAAGAAAAGGAAGTGGTGGAACCAAGATTGTGAGGGTATAATAAGGGAAAGGACAAGGTACAAGATGCTTTCTGAGTAGGACGAGTTGTGGAAAAGTAAATACGAAGAAGTGCGTGTGGAAGCTAGAAAAGTCATTAGGAGAGCAAAACGCATGCACTTAGAAAATATAGTGAGGGAAATGGAGACTCTGATCAGAGCAAACGAATCGAGAAAGTTTTATAAAGAGGTAAGATCCTGTAAGAAAGGGTATCAACCCACAACTCAAGTGCTAGAAGACGAAGAAGGCAACCTGGTCACAGATGGCGAAGAAATAAAAAGCTGCTGGCGGAACTACTTTCGGACACTACTGAACTGCCCTCCGATCGTCGAGCTTATACCCCAGACCACAGAAGGTAATGAGGATGAGAGAGTAGAATCCCTGAGCTTTGATGAGGTGAGACAGGCAATAATGAGACTCAAGAATAACAAGGCGCCAGGGGCCGACGGTCTGCCCTCAGAATTGTGGAAGTATGGCGGAGGGACAGTGCAGTCCAAGCTATATGAGCTATTGCTAAGAGTTTGGGAAGCGGGGATCCAACCGCTTGAGTGGAACACGGGAGTCATTTGTCCCGTTTACAAAAAAGGATGCAAGAGGAAGTGTGAGAACTACCGAGGTATAGCACTGCTTCCTACTGCGTATAAAGTGTTGTCGTATGTACTCCTCAAAAGACTGGAACCGTACGCGGAAAAAATTCTCAGTGATTATCAGTGTGGGTTCCGTCGAAATCGCAGTACGGTTGACCAAATCTTCCTTCTCAAACAGATCATGGAGAAGAGATGGGAATATGCGCAATGTGTGCACGTGGTTTTCGTGGACTTCGCTAAGGCATACGACAGCATAGATAGGGACTCTCTATACGCCATACTTAAGAACTTCAACATCCCTAACAAGTTAGTCGCCATGGTTGAGGCTGCAACGAGGGACAGTAATATGAAAGTACGGGTGCAAGGCGATCTGACGGATGCTTTTCCAGTTGTTACGGGGTTAAAACAGGGCGATGCCCTATCGCCAATGCTTTTCAATTTAGTGCTGGAGCATGTCCTCAGAAAAGTACTAGCCTTGGAAGTTGGACTAGAGCTAAATGGAAAGCATATGGTAGTAGGGTATGCTGATGACCTGGCTCTATTGGGTGTTAGTAGAGCAGAGGTCCAGGTGGCGACTAAGACCCTTGAGACTGAAGCCTTGAGAGTAGGCCTACGTATAAACCACGATAAGACTGAGTATCTCCACATGCGACGTTACAAGACTGGTCGAGACAAACCTGCAGATCTAAAGGTTGGACATACTGTGTTTAAAGGGGTGGCCAAATTTAAATACTTAGGTTGTACGATCAATGACAACAATACCCGTGGCGAGGAGATTGACATTCGCATTCAAAATGCCTTGCGGTGCGGTGCAGCTTTGCATAAAGTCCTGGTGTCCAGGCTTCTCAGTAGGAAAACCAAGATCCGAATTTACAAGACCGTAGTGCGGCCTATCTTAACATACGGATGTGAAGCCTGGACACTCACTTTAAGGGAGCAGAACAAGCTTTTGGTGGCAGAGAGAAAGATTCTCCGCAAAATCCTCGGCCCGACGCAGAGACCCGATGGCAGCTGGAGGATCCGCAAAAACGCCGAAATTGAACAACTTGTGGCTGAACCAAATATTATTGGTGTGACAAAAGCGCAAAGGCTTCGGTGGCTTGGTCATCTTGAGCGGATGGGAAGCGAACGGGCGGTGAAAAGAGCATACGAGGGAAAACCGACAGGACGCCGCCCGGTCGGTCGGCCTAGGTATCGATGGGCGGATGTGGTGAATGCGGATCTGTGCGAGCTCCAAGCTGGCGACTGGCGAGAGACTGCACAGGACCGGGATCAGTGGCGCGCAGTCGTGTTGGAGGCCAAGACCCACTTTGGGTCACTGCGCCAGAGGAGTAAGTAAGTATGGATGGTTGGCCGTCTGGGACCACGTGTCTCATATAAAAAAAAAACATTTCTTCTATATATTTTCTCACTCCCAATACCATACCAACTATGCACTTAAACAGAACACCAGTATATTTGTTACACGCTGTATATTAGACCCATATAAGTACATGAAATCCGATATTCCGATAAGTATATGACCCAGTAAAATGCTTGGTGGGTTCCAAAAAAAAATTAAGCCAATTATAATGTAACTTAAAACGTGTTGATCGAAATAAATATAATATTAATTAAAATTGCGGTCTCAATTAATTTACTGAAGTGTAGCTAAAATATATATATGGGGTTTTAATATTGAGCTCATATAATACAGAGAGCCTTCAAGCCTTGTTCTGAGAACAGTAAATTAAAGTATAGAAATGTCACGTGAGTTTTCGTTTCAACTCTCGTTCCAGTAAATATTTTGCACTCTAAGCTTACTTATTTCTCTATGATAAAAGCATGACACATATTTTTGTGGACTTCGTTGTAAAATATACTATTGCAGCCACGTGGCTGCTACTGTACCGTATTCTTATTAGGGTTTGCTCCCGGTACTCGTTTTCTATACAAATCCAGTACCGGAACCGGGAATTTCCGGTTCTCGCCATACAAAATCAGAACCGGAAGCATTCCCTAATTCTTATACAAGGTGTAACAAAAATGCTGGTGATCCGTTTAAGGACTTATTTGGTATCGTATTCTATATATGAAAAACCAAGAAAAAAAAAATTTCATGCGAAAAAAAAAAATGTTTGTATGGAGGCTTGTTCGGTGGCTAAGACGACGAACCCGATCCAAAAAAAAATTTTTTTCGCGTCTAAAAAATGTTTTGTATGGAGGCTTGTTCGGTGGCTAGGACGACAAGCCCTATCCAAAAAAAAAATTTTTTCGCGTCTAAAAAATGTTTCTCCTACATTTTCTTAGTCGCAATACGATACCGATTTACCCTTAAACGAATCACCTGTACCTCTACCACGAGTCATGCAAATAAGCCCAATTCGAGATTCGTTCACGAATTCGTAAATTATTTGTATGGAGAATTTGTGCAGAGCCTCTAGCGGTCACTTATAGAACTAAAAATTACTGCCATACCATAAGTTAAATTATCGTTTATGCAATTCGCTCACGAAAGTTCGATTGCTTGTTTCGTTTGTGTAGATTTCAATACTTTACAAAGTGACGTGACGTGACAAACGTCACATCCTTCACACCAACCGAAACAGATTGTAGGTAAGCCAAAAAGGTTTTACTTCCTAAGTACATTTTATCTGAAGGTTTAGAACTGTAGACAATTATATGAGCAGTGAACAATAATAAGCATAGAAACCGTACTAGCTCTGAAAAATTACCATACATTTTGTGGGTGTTTAATATGCTTGCTAGGCCGTAAACCAGGAATAATTTCCGTTGGTCATCGTGTCCCAAGCGGTAAATTTTAAGTGGTTAAGGGCGGTAAATAATCAAGCTTCGTGATGGTCAGCTGCCGTTCCTTGAGTGGGTTGAGGAACAGCAGCCATTTTCTCACATAAAATATATATAAAATAAAATGACCATCGCGTCCCAGTTGAAACAGGTGATAATTTATATGCTATTACAAATAAAATAAAAATCATCAGTCGACTGTATAGCACTGAAAAAACCGTAAACTAGTCACATGAATATATGGTATTTAGGGTATCAGCAGACGGTTTTTCTACCTCAAATCAGCCGGCTGACGATTTTCCTGATAATAAGAGCATCAAATACTGACGTTCCGCAACCCACCAACGGAGTGACAGCTGACCTACGCGAGTCATCATTATACTTCGTCCTTAACCACTTCAAAAATTATAATCGCCTGGGACGCCTTGCGATTGGTCATGAAATTTGTTTCTGGCTTACTGAAATACAAGCTATGACAGTAAGCCTTTTTTTTACCTGATTTAAACGCGCGTGACTTTTAACGCATAAAATGTTATCAACCGACTTCAAGATTTCGAAGGAGGAGGTTCTCAATTCGTCAGGATCTTTATTTTTACTATTTTTTCATAACGTTCACCGATTGCAACTTTTTTTTAAACAGGGAAATTACGTATTTCGTCATACATATTCAAAGCTAGGAAAAGGGGTGAAAACTGTCAGTACTTCATCCATCCATCCATATATTTATTTCGTCGTAGGATATAGGATTACCTAAGAAAACCAAATTGATGAAATGTCAAATGTACAAATAACACTACTAGTTTAAAACGTCCTAGAACTACGACCATATGTAGTGTTAGGTGATTCTTAATTTATTTGGTTATTTTGTCAACATGACAGTTCGACTTTTTGTGATCAAGATCATAGTGGATCATAGGTTTATTTCTTATTATTTAGGTCTATTGTATAATCACAAAAGGATAAGTACCCTTTCAGGATGTTGTTGATTCTCTAAAGTATAGGCAGTTCGCTATTTTACACATCCCACCTGCGTCGACGCCGACACGTTGGCCAAGTCCTATAATTTATTTACCAGCGAACAAGCCGGAGCGGCGCCCGACATCCGAAATCACTACAAGACTATTACATATAGTTGTCGTTCGTCTAACTATTGTTGGTGTCGAGGCAATCGATCCGTGGAGCAAGGGGCACGGAGCCTCACGACCTAACAAACGCACAAGGGAAGCTAAAGATGCTCCAGCAAGCCGCCGGTTTTCATACATAACACAACGCAGGATTGCGGCTTTGCCGCTTCTTGCATAATGATGGTTTTATTTCTATTTATAAGTTACACGTACGAGTAATTGTTAGTAGTACTTATAAGTTTCTAGTTTGTGACAATGTTACTTTAAAAGGCTATTTCGCAATAAATAAATCTTTAATATAATTATGTACATTATCATTTCAAAGTGCCCTGTATAAATCTGGATGTCTTTTAAGTAAGCACTATTTTATAGTACTTGGATGCAATAATTCGAAGATGCCGGCCTGAAACACAGTTGTTACTTCTTGAATATAAAATAATACACCTTCCTGGGATAAATAGTTTGCCTTGCCGGTGATAAGTTAGCTGCTACAGCAATCAATCAGAAATGAATGATGCACAAGAACCTGTAAAAGATGTTTCAATATTATTTGTTATTTTTCACAGTTTCATTGTAATTATTATGATTGAAAATGAAAGTGTTTATAACTATCATATCAAATTTCAACTACTTACCATTCATTTTAGGTTAGAGTTGGTATTTTTGTGTCGATTTAAAATCAGATTAATTGACTATTAATACATAAATCTCACAAATATTCAGCAGTTCTTGGGTCTAGATTTCTTTTTTTAAATTATTCTTATTGAAGTGTTGATGTGGATATTTCTATTTCTCATATCGGCTTGAAATTTACCGTTTCGTTTTCCAGTTCCAGTTATCATACTATGCAGTCTTCTTAACAAATTATGCTTAATATAAGGCTTTGTCGATATTATTTCATCAATTAATAATATATAAATATAACACAATAAATACGAATGGTTTTCAGTTTTCACTTTCACCATGTTTTGACATCTCACCCTACAATTTGATAGTGAAAGAGTTTTCTACAGTCGATACGGTATTTTTCGGTGACGTATGTCAAATTAGTGTCTTATGGTAGCGTTTTAATAAAACCTATCGATAACAAACTGCACTGACTACATCCGTCTCGTTCTACCTATGAGACGGATGTATGTCAGCATAGAGATTTCGAATTTCTTGCTGTCGATACCGAAGGAAAACTATTCGAAGCCCGTTGATTCGTTAACGACTGCAGAAAGGTTTCAGAATTTTCTGTAATGACTTGTGGTAGAGGTACAGTACCTCTACCACGAGTCATGCAAATAAGCCCAATTCGAGATTCGTTCACAAATTCGTAAATTATTTGTATGGAGAATTTGTGCAGAGCCTCTAGCGGTCACTTATAGAACTAAAAATTACTGCCATACCATAAGTTAAATTAGCGTTTATGCAATTCGCTCACGAACGTTCGATTGCTTGTTTCGTTTGTGTAGATTTCAATACTTTACAAAGTGACGTGACGTGACAAACGTCACATCCTTCACACCAACCGAAACAGATTGTAGGTAAGCCAAAAAGGTTTTACTTCCTAAGTACATTTTATCTGAAGGTTTAGAACTG
This sequence comes from Pammene aurita, assembly GCA_947086415.1. Taxonomy (NCBI): domain Eukaryota; kingdom Metazoa; phylum Arthropoda; class Insecta; order Lepidoptera; family Tortricidae; genus Pammene; species Pammene aurita. The sequence goes on from OX352299.1 coordinate 28,004,928, forward strand.
TAGACAATTATATGAGCAGTGAACAATAATAAGCATAGAAACCGTACTAGCTCTGAAAAATTACCATACTTTTTGTGGGTGTCGTTTAATATGCTTGCTAGGCCGTAAACCAGGAATAATTTCCGTTGGTCATCGTGTCCCAAGCGGTAAATTTTAAGTGGTTAAGGGCGGTAAATAATCAAGCTTCGTGATGGTCAGCTGCCGTTCCTTGAGTGGGTTGAGGAACAGCAGCTATTTTCTCACATAAAATATATATAAAATAAAATGACCATCGCGTCCCAGTTGAAACAGGTGATAATTTATATGCTATTACAAATAAAATAAAAATCATCAGCCGACTGTATAGCACTGAAAAAACCGTAAACTAGTCACATGAATATATGGTATTTAGGGTATAAGCAGACGGTTTTTCTACCTCAAATCAGCCGGCTGACGATTTTCCTGATAATAAGAGCATCAAATACTGACGTTCCGCAACCCACCAACGGAGCGACAGCTGACCTACGCGAGTCATCATTATACTTCGTCCTTAACCACTTCAAAAATTATAATCGCCTGGGACGCCTTGCGATTGGTCATGAAATTTGTTTCTGGCTTACTGAAATACAAGCTATGACAGTAAGCCTTTTTTTTACCTGATTTAAACGCGCGTGACTTTTAACGCATAAAATGTTATCAACCGACTTCAAGATTTCGAAGGAGGAGGTTCTCAATTCGTCAGGATCTTTATTTTTACTATTTTTTCATAACGTTCACCGATTGCAACTTTTTTTTAAACAGGGAAATTACGTATTTCGTCATACATATTCAAAGCTAGGAAAAGGGGTGAAAACTGTCAGTACTTCATCCATCCATCCATATATTTATTTCGTCGTAGGATATAGGATTACCTAAGAAAACCAAATTGATGAAATGTCAAATGTACAAATAACACTACTAGTTTAAAACGTCCTAGAACTACGACCATATGTAGTGTTAGGTGATTCTTAATTTATTTGGTTATTTTGTCAACATGACAGTTCGACTTTTAGTGATCAAGATCATAGTGGATCATAGGTTTATTTCTTATTATTTAGGTCTATTGTATAATCACAAAAGGATAAGTTTTCAGGATGTTGTTGATTCTCTAAAGTATAGGCAGTTCGCTATTGTTACACATCCCACCTGCGTCGACGCCGACACGTTGGCCAAGTCCTTTAATTTATTTACCAGCGAACAAGCCGGAGCGGCGCCCGACATCCGAAATCACTACAAGACTATTACATATAGTTGTCGTTCGTCTAACTATTGTTGGTGTCGAGGCAATCGATCCGTGGAGCAAGGGGCACGGAGCCTCACGACCTAACAAACGCACAAGGGAAGCTAAAGATGCTCCAGCAAGCCGCCGGTTTTCATACATAACAACGCAGGATTGCGGCTTTGCCGCTTCTTGCATAATGATAGTTTTATTTCTATTTATAAGTTACACGTACGAGTAATTGTTAGTAGTACTTATAAGTTTCTAGTTTGTGACAATGTTACTTTAAAAGGCTATTTCGCAATAAATAAATCTTTAATATAATTATGTACATTATCATTTCAAAGTGCCCTGTATAAATCTGGATGTCTTTTAAGTAAGCACTATTTTATAGTACTTGGATGCAATAATTCGAAGATGCCGGCCTGAAACGCAGTTGTTACTTCTTGAATATAAAATAATACACCTTCCTGGGATAAATAGTTTGCCTTGCCGGTGATAAGTTAGCTGCTACAGCAATCAATCAGAAATGAATGATGCACAAGAACCTGTAAAAGATGTTTCAATATTATTTGTTATTTTTCACAGTTTCATTGTAATTATTATGATTGAAAATGAAAGTGTTTATAACTATCATATCAAATTTCAACTACTTACCATTCATTTTAGGTTAGAGTTGGTATTTTTGTGTCGATTTAAAATCAGATTATTTGACTATTAATACATAAATCTCACAAATATTCAGCAGTTCTTGGGTCTAGATTTCTTTTTTTAAATTATTCTTATTGAAGTGTTGATGTGGATATTTCTATTTCTCATATCGGCTTGAAATTTACCGTTTCGTTTTCCAGTTCCAGTTATCATACTATGCAGTCTTCTTAACAAATTATGCTTAATATAAGGCTTTGTCGATATTATTTCATCAATTAATAATATATAAATATAACACAATAAATACGAATGGTTTTCAGTTTTCACTTTCACCATGTTTTGACATCTCACCCTACAATTTGATAGTGAAAGAGTTTTCTACAGTCGATACGGTATTTTTCGGTGACGTATGTCAAATTAGTGTCTTATGGTAGCGTTTTAATAAAACCTATCGATAACAAACTGCACTGACTACATCCGTCTCGTTCTACCTATGAGACGGATGTATGTCAGCATAGAGATTTCGAATTTCTTGCTGTCGATACCGAAGGAAAACTATTCGAAGCCCGTTGATTCGTTAACGACTGCAGAAAGGTTTCAGAATTTTCTGTAATGACTCGTGGTAGAGGTACTGCTGTATTTTTGTTAGATCCTATATTAAGCGAGCTATAGCGTATAATAAGCTTGCAATAGCCAGCACAGTATTCAAGCAACATAACTCCGCAAATTGACATAAGTGCGACTTACGAAAATCCCGTGCATTCTTCAAATAAACGATGTCGGGATTTTGGCGAGACTGATGCTCCACGGGAAGCAGGCAAGACACGTCTCACGAATAGGATTAACTAGTTCCGTGGATTTAGCTAGTAGTTTAGTATAGTAGTTTTCTAGCTCGCATTCTTAGTAGAAAAGCTAAACCGTTTCTGCACTTTTCTTAAGACTTTTTCTAAACATTTTAAAGCAAGAAAATTTATTTTAATATTTTGAAATATTCATCTACTGCAAGGATAAAAAGAAAAGCTATTTAACTCCGTATCAATACAATTCTGACGAAAACTTTTATGCGAGGTGTTTGCGTATCTCGGGCAAAGTTCCGGTAGTTTACCCTCGGCGGCTTCACGTTATAATGGCCGAGATAACTGTTTCATTTGTTCGGAGCAGCTACTTAGACCCGCAATGGTCTTTAAAAGGATATTTTATTGCATTTCATCCTTAGAACTAATATGGAACTTGATAAGTTATTCGACAATAAGCGTAACAAAGTTAGGTACTACCTTCTGTGTTTTCGGTTGCTTAGAAATTTCCCTCATAAATTGCCTTATTTATATGATCCAGCCTAGCTTGGCTTACACTATATCATACTATCCATAATATTCCTTATTACTTCCTGCTACTGTTCATCAGTGGAGGCCAGAGTGACACAGGAAAGTTTTTTTACCATTGTCAATTTTTTTTTGCTGACTGGTGTCTCCCAATTACAAATTGTACGTAAGCCCTTCGCTTGACTATAACTATTAGAAGTATATATATGAGGAAATATTGCGTAAAGAAATCCGACGCTAAAGTACTCGTAAACTATCCCAGTCTAGTATTAAGAATAAGAATAATATTGACACTAGCAAATTATATTAATCGCGAGCAATAAGACAGAATGGGGAATTGTTGAGCTAATGCAATCATCAATGTAGAGCACCATCCAAACCATCAGACTGATACGTGATAGGAATTCAGTGCCGAAAAGTGTGGACGGGATTTCTGATGTTGTTATGTGTTCGATCCGTTAACAAACACAAGACTTGCGTGAACTCATAATTTCCGTTTGGCTCTATGCTGTGTGTAACTGGTCGCTGTTTAATGTATTTAAAGTTATGTAATGATGTATTTACGCTTTGTCCCATTGCGTAAAAGAGTGCCCATATTATATATATCTAAAACGTGTAACTCCATTGGTACTTTGGGCCAGTTTGGGCTTTGACTAAATAAGAACATAATGTCAGATACAAGAAAAAAGACATGCCAGAAATTAAACTTAATCTCGCACTACTCGACATAAATGGATGTCTGTACCTACTGAGTATCATTTTCTTCGAAAATTCAAAACAGAAAATCGTTTTTTAAAACTGACGTGATTTATTTTTAAAATCTTTCGGTCGTAATCTTGCGACGTATGAGTTTGGCTTAGGACTAGACAGTTCTAAGCTCCATGAAAACTTTCAAACCAAAGATAATTAACGCGAATTAGTTCAACATTTTCCTTTCTTTAAATCAAAAGAATACCTACCTACTCCTACTACAAAAATCCTAGCAACTCGGTGCACGATAAAAATGATTAAGCGAAAAAGATTTCTCATTTCTGGGGTCTTTTGAAAATACCAAGAGAAAATGTTGACGTCAAATGTTCAGTGGCGTAAACGATCCTTGGGGAATTTGAGCCACGTCTTTGTATGTTGTATCGCAACTTGAACATACAATTGACACAAACTAATAAATTGAACTCCTAAGAGAAAGGATTGATACAGCAACCATTATTTAAAACTCAGCTCATTCAGATAATAGCGGAAAGCTATTATTTAATAATTTTAACCGTGTAAACGTCGAAATTTTAAATCCATCTTTGTGAGAAAGTTCACAGTACCTCGCCAGAAGTGTCAAAGTATGTATAAAGAAATATGGCTCCGTTTCAGAGCAAAAAAATGACAGATGACAAAATATGATTAAAGAAATTCGTTGCCACTGAAACTACCGTTTCTATTATAAAAAATAGACGGTAAGTTTTGGCGTACATTTATAAGCTTAATGATGCTGCTGCCACTGATAAGTCCAAGCACTTGGGCTTGCAGCACTGCATTATCATATAGCCCTACCCCTCCACTGCTTCAAAGAACAAAGGAAACCTGGCAGTCTTATCAATCTTATCATACTAGAAAATGAATTTTTCATTTTTTTTTAAATCGGCGCCAGGTATTTCTGCATTGCAGCATCGCCATTTCGTGTTCCCCCATTAAAGACGTAACTAATTATATATACCTATATCATTTAGGAGTCAACTAGGTTTAGTGTCGTGGGCTTTTATACTATAACTAGCTTTCGCCCGCGTACTAAAAGTACTAAAAAAGAACGTAACGCATTGTAACGCACGAAAAGAACATGTCGCGGGGACAGTGCGTTGATAGATCACTATGTCAGTCAGTCAGTCAGTCAGTCACCTTTGAGTTATATATATATAGATTAGATTGTAATTTGGCACAAACACTTTCATGTCCACAATATTAAACTTCTAAATCGATGTCATTTTCGTAATTTACGTCCCAAAAAACCATAAAAACGACACCCATATTGATATTTAGACATTTCCACCCCATCGCACCCCAACAGGAGAGATGGTATTTCACGTCCGCCACGTTAGATTTTAAAATCGTTGTTGTTTTCGTAATCAGCGACCCGATAAACCATAGAAACAATACCCATGTTGATTTTTAGACTTTGTCACCACATTTCCCCCTTTTAGGGGTTGCATTCTCAAAAAACCTGCAACACGTATTTACTCATTTATTGTTAGGAATACTTCTGTGAAGTTTCGAATAAAATAGACTAACTAATCTTGTTTCCCCATACAAACTTTGGACCCTCATTTCACCCCCTTAGGGGATGAATTTTGAAAAATCCTTTCTTAGCGCACCCCTAGACCTTATAAGGAACCTACGTGCCAAATTTGGAATCTCTAGAACCAGCGGTTTGGACTGTGCGTTGATAGATCACTATGTCAGTCAGTCACCTTTGAGTTATATATATGTATATATAGATTAACGGATATTTTTATTAAAAATTAATATAAATAACATGTTTACCTGTACATATAAGCTGACAATGACACCGTGGTTGTTTTTTTAAAGTGTGTGATTGCGAAGCGGTAAATGCGTTTGTTTACATTATTTTATTTTTCTATTAACGCCGAATATATTAAAGAAGATGATCAGAAGGTAGGAGGTAACACAGCCAACCTTACGGGCACCTAGGTAGGTTTATTTAGCATAATTCTCTTTTTATGTTGTTTGTCCTTTACTTTATTTACTCAGTATATAGTGACAACTAATAAGCACTTTAGTGAAATACCTAATTTAAGGAACACAGATAGGCAAAATTTGCTCTTCCTTTTTGCCGGTTTACAAAATACATTTAATACATTTTTTTAAATTTACAAGTGTATTTTTGACCTGTTACTTCGACATCATTACTGAGTAATTCGAGGCTACAAAACGTCACTCGGGACATTTTGTATTTTTACTCCGTTGTGACAGACAGACCACCCTAGCATGACCTCTTGACATGTAGCCACGCATATTCAAAGCGAGCAATGAAGAGGGTTACATTATAATGGTCGAGGGGACTAATGACCTCGGTGAGAGATGAGTGCAATTTGTTATGTTCTCACTGTATTAGATGGATTGAAGGGTTAAATTACACGACTATGCTAATTTGTGTAAAACGTTGAATTTTAAACTTATATAGATGTCATATACAAAGGAAAAAGTGACCTAGGCCTCCGGTGCCCAGGGCTGGGATCGTACCAGCGTCTTCTGCATTCGCGGCAGACGCCTTAACCACTTGGCCACCCGGGTCACAGCTGCACCGGCCGAATTTTCCCGTGTACATGCAATCTTTGTAAATACTAAGGCGCATAATATTCATTAAAATAATTTGATTTGTTCTTCAGTTGAACGTTGAATTTACTGGGATTTTAAGACTGGGTACTGCACTTTACATTTGCAATTTTGCATTGTTGATTTTGTAGTTACGTATACTACTTAATACGAAATTATTCATTATGCACAAATCATAAACCCGCGTAAATCATTGACCGCAATGGAATTGGCCAACTTCAGGTAATTATCACACAATCAAGTCGTATGTAACATTGAATACGAAGTATAATAAAATAATTATAGTAAAATTATTTTTTGTCAACTCACATATTAAGAAATGCTTATATGTATTTTCACGTTTTTCTTTAATATAAGTTCAATAAAGTCTAACTTGGTTTCAGTGAGCAAATTATGGTCAGATTGTAGATGTCAGCTTTCCAAGATTCCTGTTCGACGTTGGGTTGAAGTGATAACTATAGTGATTAGAACATTATCCGTTAGGTAACATATTTTATGGCGTTTTGTCAGACTCACAATTTTATTTATTTCATCCTGACGCTGTCAATTTAATAAAACAGCCAATCATAGTATATTTAACGGGCAGTGACAAAAAATTGAAATAGTAGGAAAAATACTTACATTAAAATAAAATACATATACTTAGGAGAAACTGTTCAACTTTGGGCATAGTTTTACCTTATGAGTTTTACCTAGATTAGTCGACATTTTCTCTTAGATATTGTGAATGCCACTTTTACGCTTTTTTGGGAACAATTCAATCAAATTCGTAATATTTTTTCATACGAGAGTAAGTTGCTTACAAAACGAAAAACAGGATTTTGGCCCCTTAAAGTAAATATTTTCGATTTTGGTTTTAACTTTTTGTTTTTTCATCCGACAATCTTCATGAAATTTATGATATGTATTCTATTTCCGTCTAAATCAACTACCAAATTTATATAATTATAGCTAATCCTTTGGTCAAATTTAAGTTTAGTTACGAAGCTAGTAAATTAATAATTAATATACGTTGTACCTTGGACACCTAACATTTGTTGTACCTTGGACGTAGTCTAAAAAAATATAGGTGGGTTGAATGTCTTTTTAATGTATGGTTGATCCATGTATGGTTATGAACGCAGGTTCATTCTACCACATTGAGTACATTACATCATGAAATGCTGCCAATTTCGTGCTACAATTGTAAAATATCATAATTATAAACTCCAAAAAGTATTATTAAGTATCATTCTCCATTACAAAATATATCTAACAGTTAGTTCGCTTTATTGTATTCATATGTGTATAACCGAACATAATAATATGTTTTTATTCGGCTAACAACCTTCCCTAAGGAATGTAAGTGAATGTCCAAGGTACATCAAGGGTGTTGTACCTTGGACACATTTCCCTTTTTTTCTAATAGGGAGGGAGGGATAAAAAACTGTCCATGGTAGAACAGGTTCCCCTAGGTATTTCACATATAATAAACAATCATTATTGTGAAAGATTACATCTTCACTCAAATTTTGAGATGTGTTCGGACAAGCAGTAAAATTTGAACTTTAATGACGATTTTTTTGTGTATTTATGATATTGATAACTATTAAAACAGCCAGATTTACAAGGAACAAACGCTTGTTGAGTCTGTACGAGTAATTTGATGATTCCAATGACGAATGACGGCCAGTCACCAGTTGCGAGGCATATGAAATCAATCGGTTGATGATTCTCGACATTTATTGACGTATTAACAGTTAGCGATTGGTTGTTCGCCATTGATGTAAATGCAGCGGTGCCGGTGTATCGTTCAATTGTGAATGAAATGTTACGCGAATTTTAAAACTGAATGATTCAATATTTAAATTTTGTGGCGACCGCGTTGTTGCTGTAACTAGTACAATACGAAACCAAGCTAATACAAAAAAACATCTACTATTCGAGTCATAAATATTTTTGCGAGGGTGGACTACAAAAAAGGCACACATCTAATTTAAAGCTACTTTAGTATGCCGCCTATGGTTTACGTGCCGAGCTATAGCTTTTTTATACCACGTTAGTGGCAAATAGCATACAACTCGTCTGATAGAGAACGGGTACAGCAACGTATGAACCCTCAGGTGTCATATATGCGTTGCCAGCCCTTTAAGCTGCTTAGAGAGGAATGTTGTCTACAAATGAGTCAGTTCCAAAAGAAAGACGTAAGGTGGTAATATAAGATCAAAGTGAAGTAAAGATCTACAGGCTGTAACGAAAATACTGGTGATCCGTTTAAATTGGTATCGTATTGCGACCAAGGTTTCTCTATGTCTCTCTCCATTGTAGATGTACCCGTTTGTCCCGTTACGCTCACCGCATATGAGGGCTAATAAGGGAAGGGTTGGCACATCGCTTATCACCTTATGGGTGCGTTCGAGAATATGTGACGTTTTGAAGTCATAGATCATTGTCGGTTGTAAATACAGTTTATATCTAAATTATTTTTAGTGCAGTTAACGTGTACAACACTGATATGACAATAATGTGTAAAAAATTGCACATATTATCATTTCAGCGAGTGTGTATGAATTGACATGCCTCAAACCTGCACGGATATATGAAGCACGTTGAAAACCCTTTTTTATTTTTTTAAGAGCCTATAACAGCTAACGTTTTCATCTCTGTAGCTAATTGTCAAATTCAGGAAGGAGAATCTTCTGTACTTGTAAAGTGTACAAAAAAGAGGAAATTTGACACTGCAACAACGAAATTCAGCCACATTTATGCGAAATGGTCGTGCCAGCAAAGGCTAATCGTTGAACTGCCGCATTTCAAAACAGCCCTATTTTTTAAAACGGCTAGCCGTAATGTAATACGGTGGATTATACGATCTGACTACGATATATATATATCGTCGATTTCAACTTAACCGTTTATCTATTGATAATCGTACAAAGCTATAAGGCAGAGTTCAGCAGAGTACACTTCAGCCACTGTATTGCGACCGCAGAATGCTGAACCGCATGCTCGCATACCAACTCTGATTCAAAAGAACGTATAACATATTCTGGTTACCAATACTTAAGACCTTTTGACGATGATAAAGTTTTATAACCGCACCTGCATTTAACTGAGTTTATGTGAATGAGCCCTAAAGGTAACTTTATACTGGGCCGTATAAATGATAATTGTTATTATAAGCAACTTTGTGGCAGCGTACATGTTGTTTAATCCTGTTTAAGCTTTAATGCCACCTAACAAAAGCTTGTCTGTTTAAGATCAAAACGGCGCCCTGTTTGTGACTTGTCTATACTATAAAACTTAGAAAAGCAGAAACGAAACATTGTTGCGATTTTAAGGCGTTATCATAAGATGCCGTTGGGTTTTACCCAAAAACGTTGGGTATTTAATTTAATTTAATGTTATTTATGTGTTATTGATTTTTAATTGTAATTTTGATTTTAATTAAACATTTAATTGTATTTTAATGTAACTAAATTTTAATTGTATATTATTTGTTTACCAGTTAATTTATTGAAATGTTTGATACCAGTGTTAGTGCAATTAGCGCAAAAAGTAATGTAGAGTAAAAAATAAAAAGTACTAAATTCAAATGTTACAAATTGTAAATAGTTATGGATTTTATTGTCCGAAATAAACTTACTACTAACTTGTTACTTATTTTTATTATACTTTATTTATTTATTTAGCTTCCCCCACGCCGCGATAGCATGACCTTACGAATTAGAAAAAAAAAATCTTAACTTGATCAGTTTCACCCCGCGGTCCGATTCTCCTTGGTCTACTCCAACATAGCGGTGAGGTTTTTAAAATGACCTTATATGCTCTTACTGTCTTAACAACAAAGTCATGCCAAGATCATTTTGAAAACCTCACCCGCTTATACAGGCCGATTTTTTAATCATGAATCAAGACAATTAAACCTGAATCTATTCATGATTTTGTACAACTTTTACTATGGGTCAACTTTGTAAACACAAAAAAATTACCAGTTCCATGAAAAAGGCCATGGATAGGTAGACGAAAATGTATGAGAATTTTTTTGTGTTTACAAAGTTGACCCCATAGTAAAAGTTGTTCAAAATCATGAATGATTCAGGTTTGATTGTCTTCATTCACAATTAAAAAATCTCACTGTATAGCTATTCTGCTACATCCAGCTATTAAGATTGCAAGGCAACTAGATCCAGATTTGTGGGCATCATTAGTGATTCCATCCCACAGGGAACTGCATATTGCGCACGCGACGTTATTGTCATCTCTCCTATGTACCTACGTCCATTAGGTACAGTCACCGGCAATAGTATCTTCCTACACGGAGGATTAAACCTTACATACAATTAAGTACTTATTGGCGTTGATATTAGAATTTAACAACCGTTAACAACTGTTTACTGACTCCTGCTTTTTAAATTATTGTATTAAACAGAACGTCTGCTAACGATACAACAATGTTTAGAAATAAAAGAAAAAATCCACATTTCATTGTACTGCTTACCATCCGAATTTTAAAAGAATATGTAAGTAGTAATAATAATATTTCGGTTCAGCCATTCTAGTACAGTCACCGGCAATAGTATCTTCCTACACGAACGCCGCAAAAATATGTAACACGCTATTATTTGTAGGGGCAAAAGCACTTTTGCTCTTTATTACTAAGGAACCAGGTGCAAACATATCAACATATTTTTTTCTTCTGCAAGTAAAGGTAAGAGTCCAGCCATCGTGATTGCAGGGCAACTACGTAGATCGTTGAATTATGGGCATCATTAGTGATTCCACAGGGAACTACATTGCGCACGGAATGTCATATGTTTTATTTATTTATTTAAACTTTATTGTACAAAAGAAAAACTTGATGTACAAAAGGCGGACTTAATGCCAGTAGGCATTCTCTACCAGTCAACCTTATTCTGCAATGTGTGCAGTCGGCTTTTTGTATAAACCTACTGGTTGTTGGTAGTTGTTAAGTATAACATGACCTCAAGATTCGTAACAACTATTCGTCATGTTACGTTTGTAAAGCAGTTTTATACAGTTGGCAGTAATAGAAGTTCAAAATGATATGAATATCTCTACTAATCGAAGCTGAAAGCTTTTGACGATTTCCAGAGACTAACCATATAGTAGGTATGTTACAGTAGCATAGCATCTCGACATCTCGAATGTCAAGGGAAAAACAAAAAAGTTCGACTTATTGAGTCTTCGACTTAACAAGAAGTTCGAGATATGAAGTATTTGATGGTTAAAATTTCGACTTAAGAAAGCGCGCTTTTTGAGTATATTTTCGAGGTATTGAGTAAAAAAAAACCGATATGTTTCATGTTAAGTACATAGCTAGCTAGTTAGTGGTCAAATAAGTACCGATCGAAAAAACAAATTTAGGGTTGTTCATTACTAAACATCGGTATCAACGTTCAAATTTCGTGGCACTTGGTAAGGGTCGCAAAAAAAGAAATACATAGGTATCATTGTTTTATTTATTAGTAATAAATAACATTTAATTTATTTTTATTCTTAATCGTACTTTGGTAAACTGTACATATATTTAAAGAGGTTTATATTCTTAATACGTCATAGAACCTCAATACTCATTTCATTATCCATTTGTAAAAAAAATTCTAAATGCCAAATAGGCAACAAATGTCATTAATTGTCATGCAAAATAATATGTGGTAAAATCTTCAACGATAATAGTTCTTAAAAACACTTACAACTACAATTTAGCATTGATAAATCTTTACCCAACTCCCTATCAGACTTGAGAAAATGGATTTGACGCAGTATACTGATTTTATATTCACTAACGAAGGTGCTTGCTGTACTATTTGCGAAATGAATATAAAAAAGAAAAGGTACAATATAGAGAAACATTTGAAATCAAAATCTCATCAAGATAAATTATCTGATTCACGCTGCCATTTACAGGATATAATACGAGATAATGCTGATTTCGAAATTAAAGACGATATCGTATATTGCAAATTGTGTAATTCGAAATTATTTCCCTCTAAATCTAGTATCGACCGCCATTTAAAAACAGATTTACACAACAAAATTCATAAAAATAATGCACAAGAAAAATTTAATAAAGATTTAACAGAGTTTATGATTTGTTCGAATATACCGTGGTCAAAATTAGACAATCCTAAATTTAGAAATTTTGTAGAAAACCTTTTAAATCATAAATATGGAAACGATATTACTGTGCCGAGTGAAACAAAAATACGAGTAAAATGCTTACCTGAATTGTATGAAAAGAAAAAAAATGAATTGAAAGAGAAATTACAAAATAAAATGATTTACCTCAGTGTTGATGAAACATCAGATTCCGTGGGAAAAAAAGTGGCAAATATTTTGATCGGAGCTCTAGATGGAACTAGTACCCAGCCACATTTATTTGCTTCTAAGGTATTGGAGGCGACTAACCATTCGACAATAACCAAACTCGTTGAGGAAACCCTTGAAGATCTTTGGGGCGATGAATACAAAAAAAACATGGATAAATTATTATTTTTTATAACGGATGCCGGTTCCTACATGGTAAAAGCAGCTAAAAACCTTGTTCAGAAATATAAAAATATGACTCATGTAACATGCATAGCACATGGATGTAATCGAGTCGCAGAGATAATTAGAAGTCTTTACCCGACCATAAACAGTTTGATTGACTGTATCAAAAAAATATTTCGTAACGCTCCTTCAAGGACAAATTTATTTCATCAAATGTGTGTAAATATTCCTCTACCACCCCGACCCGTGATAACAAGATGGGGAACATGGTTAAATGCTGCCTCATATTATCACATGCATTATGATAAAATCAAATCTGTCATCGATGCCTTAAATCCGCGTGAAGCGAGTGCAATTTCTAAAGCAAAAAAAATTTTCCGTAACCGGAATTTAAAAACTGAGTTACTATTCGTCGATACACACTTTAGTATAATTGCTAAGTCAATAAAATTATTGGAGGATCCAAAACTGAGTCTAGCAGAATCATTAAACATTGTTCATGGTTTGCAAAAAAAAATATCAACGTTAAGGTTACATCAAAATGCCAGAAAAGTTTATTTTAAATTAAAAAGTGTATTAAAGAAAAATCCTGGTTATAAGACTGTACAAATAATTAACCAACTATCTAAAAACAACGAGGCTGAAATACCAGAAAGTGTAAATAAAAACTGTGTGCAAAATTTTCAATGCTTGACATACCTTCCTATTACCTCAGTCAGCGTGGAAAGATCTTTTAGTCATTTAAAATGGATATATTCTTACAGACGTCAAAGATTGACAGCAAAATCTATGGAACAAATTTTAGTGATCTATTCTAACTCGTAAAATATTGTATGCCACACCTGGACATAAAGTGGCTTTTTCCGCACGCTACGCGTACGGATAGAGCCGCTTTCTGGCCAAATGTGCACATATTTTTCCAACACGGGAGGTAATAAAGAAAGCCCTCGATCGCATAATTACGTCCCTCGCTTGCAGCTTGGGCCGCAACAATCGCGATTGCGCGGCCTTTCTTTGTTTTACCACCCTAATTAGGAAATGTACTATTTAGGGGCTTTTTTATTTACATATACAAAATAAAGGTTAAAAATACTAAGTGATTTGTTTGTATTTATTTTTCTGCCAACCGTACATTGCCACGAAATTTGAACGTTGATACCGATGTTTTTCATTACCTTATGGTACGCAGCTATGTTTCTTAGAAAGTTTAAATGTAAAGATTCATTCATTCATTCCACTGCATATTAGTCCCGTCACTAAACTTTAAGTTGTTCGAGGAGATCACATTTAATCCTACACTATTTTGTCCTTGGGATCTGGTAAAACAACATTTATTAAAAAGATGTATTAAGTTTTTCCCAAAAAATACATTGTGCTTTCTTTAAAAAAAAAATTTGAAAATTTTAATGTTTATTTACCACAAACATTAAATCCTACACTAGAGATTTTTAATCCAAGGGACTACCTGAATATTTAAAACAGTATTTGAAATATTCACCACCTGTCAAGTTGAGAATACATTAGAAATAATAAAAATGTTTAAAAAATTCAATAATAATCAAACACTAATTATACAAATGGTGATTTTTGACTATATTGTCGAGACAATTATTACGCTTCATTTAAAAAAAAATTTACAGCGGTGACTGTATTATTACTATTTCTTAAATGATTTTAAATGATTTTCGAACACGCGCATTCAAACTCAACTCAAACTCAAACATTTATTCAGTAAGTAGGCCACAAGGGCACTTTTACACGTCAAAGTAAAAGAGAGAGAAAAAAAATCAAACTACACCGGTTCTAACCCTACACCTCTGACCCGAGAAGAATTATGTCCGGCAAGAAACTCGGCGGGACTTATTTTTTCAAAACAACAGTACATCAAAACTAAAGAATACATATAAGTGCGTTGTTCTATAAGAAAACATATCAAACCAAGGTTAGATTAACCAACAATAGGTTATAGTTTAAGAAAAATACCAAAGAAAAAAGATGAGTCCAAATCTGACTATTGAAAATAAATTACATACAAGTTTGATATACTTTCTTACCTGAACTGTGTCTTCTACATAAATTTCCAAATTATAATAATCCATCATCAACAGTTAGAAACAAACTTTGAATTTAAATAATATAAAAAAAAGTACTTAAGTGATTCTAGTATACAATAAACATACTATTTCTAAATTATACACTCATTATTTCTACACTCATGATTTTGATGCTCCTTTTAGCTTTAATAATATGTTACATAATATCAAAATTTCACCAGTAGATATAGTGAGCATTTTCAGGAATTGTAAAATTAGTAATCAAAAAATAAACATAATTGGAGCGGGGCGCGGGGCGGAAACTACAAAACATAAGACGTGCGGCGGCCGATACGATTAGTGCACCTAAGGTCATTGACTGTGTAGGTATCTAAGAAGCGCAGAAGGGCATAGCGTAAGGTGCGTAGTTGCTTACATAGGAGTAATAATCAGGGTGGAATAAATAATGGGCTCATTTTATTTATTAGTATTACACTATTTTTTAAATCACACTGATAAAATATAATTCTTAATATTATTTTAATTTATATTTATATAAATGCCTATGTCCTGACTGACTGACTAAATGATCCACGCAGCGCATAAAACTACTGAAGCTGGAAAGTAGAAATTTGCAGATAAGGTTACATTTTTAATTTGTACAAGTAATAAGGATAGATTTTGAAAAATTCAAGCCCTAAGGGGGTAAAAACGGGGTTAAGCGTTTGTACGGTTAGGATTTAAAATTTTAAGTTAGAAACTTGAAACTTCGTACATTTATAGCTAATTAAAAAATAATAAAAGTAATTTCAGCGTTTTCTGGTATTAACCTCTAACGGGGTTGAAAATTTGTAATGAAATATAAAAAAAAAATTGTGACAGACTTGAAAGTTCGTTTGTAGGCTACTCAGCTCCAAACAAAAAAATAATTTCAGCGTTTTTAGCTCCAAACAAAAAAATAATTTCAGCGTTTTTTTTATATAGAGACTTAAAAATTCGTACGATCGCTGATGATTAAAAATAATAAAAGAAATATCAGGTTTTTGAAAATGGGTTGAAAATCGGTAGCTTTTTTCGTGACTGACTTCGTGATGTTCGTTTGTAGGCTAATAGCTTAAAAGTAAAAAAAAAAAGTAATTTTGGTGTTTTTCAAAATTCCACCCCAGAGGAGTTAAAACGGGGTTGATAAGTTTGTATTAAAGCAAGGCCGTTACATCGGAAGCTACAAAGTTGTAATTTGCGGGTGGGGTACATTTATAATATGTACAAGTAATAGGAAGCAATTTTGAAAAATTCAAAAAGGGCGTTCAAAATTAGTATGGGTAGAATTAAAAAAATAAAGTTGGAATCTTAAAACTTCGTACGTTTGCTGATCATTAAAAATTAATAAAAAAGAATTTAGCAGTTTTTGTAATTCAAAAGAGGTTAAATGGGGTTAAAAGAGGTTGAACACCATTGAAGTTGAAAGTTTGTATAGAGATTACAAGTTTTGAAAGACAGACTTGAAACTTCGTTTGTAGGCTACTCTTTATAATCTGTACAAGTAATATGACGCGATTTTGAAAAATTCAACTCTCAAAGGGGTAAAACGAGGGTTTAAAATTTGTATCGGTAGAATAGTCTTTTTAAGTTAGAGATTTAAAACTTCGTACGTTTGCTGATTATTAAAAAATAATAAAAATTATTCTAACGACTTTCAAAATTGTACCCCTAATGGAGTTAAAAAGGGGTGGAAGCTTTCAATCGCATTGATGTTGAATGTTTATATAGAGATAACAAGTTTTGAAAGACACTTGAAAGTTCGTTTGTAAGCTACTCACCTAAAACCAAAAAAGTCATTTAAGCGTTTTTAAAAATACCACTCGAGTTTAAACGGGGTTGAAAAGTTTGTATTAGAAAGAGGCTAGAACAACGGAAGCTAAGAAGTTGTAATTTGCAGAGCGGGTTACATTTATAATCTGTACAAGTAATAAGAAGCGCGTTGAAAACTTGTTTGTGTGGTGTTTATAATTTTAAGTTCGAGACTACGCAGTCTCGAACTTAAAATTATAAACACCACTTACGCAAGTTTACTGCTAATTTAAAATAATAAAAGCGATTTTAGCGTTTCTTTTAATTCAACTCCTAACGGGGTTAAAAAGGGGTTGCACGTATGTATAGATATTTTGTGAAAGACTTAAAACGAAGTTTGTGGACTTAAAAGAAAAAAAACTTTTAAGGGTATTTTTTTAAGAACTAACCATATTGTACGAGGTGATTTGGTAGGCCATACTAAACAACTTTTACTATTGGGTCAACTCCGAAATCTAATTTTTTTTGGCTGTTTCATACATTTCGGCTGATCCGACGTTGACGTTTTCTATGGGGACGCCCAATTTTTTTTTGGATTTCAGGGTCGGTCCTATAGCAAAAGTTGTTTAGTAAGACTTATGTACTTAATCACCTCTCACAATATGGCTAGTTATTAAAAAAACATCCTTTAATTTTTTTTTCTTTTAAGTGGATAGTACTACAAACTTTTCAACCCTAGAGGAGTTGAAACGGCTTTTTATTAAAGCGAGGCCGAAACTACTAGCTAGAAAGTAGTAATTTGCAGATTGGACACTTCGTAGTTTGTCTGCTTATTTAATGCAGTAAAAGCTGCTTATTAAAAGCATTCATTAAAAGGTCTCTTGAATTCTCAGAAATCGATTTGCGACATGATCGGATTAAATTGTACAAAATTTAAAATGGTCGCCGTTTTACAATTTTGATGTTAGATTCGTATTAGCCGTGCGGATCCTCAGATATCGATTTTCAAAGTGATCAAAAATAAACAGAACAAAATAACATTACGGCCTTTTGTATTGATGATAATCACATAATTTCAGGATGGCACTACTTTTTCGAATTCAAACCCTGGACAAAATTATTCTATTAATTGTATGTCAATTTCAAAACTAAATAAGAATAAGAATAAATAAAACTTGTCAAATATTTTTACAACCCTGAACCTTCGGCAAAGACGAGACACAAATAGGTTCTTTGAAGTAAGATGACTGTATAGATTATATAATTGATATGTATACTATTCACATCCATTTTTATTAAGTGATAGCTGTAGAATAGAATATAATAGTTTATTTGTATAAAAAAGGGTATAAATTGATGTTACATGTGGTTTTCCAGCCTTTTTTTACCATGATGCATGGCGTACAAATATTGTTCATAAAACTAGTATCCTAACTAATATTCTAAATCTATGTAATTATGTCTAATACTCTTCGTGTCAATACTAAGGTTAGTATAAATAATAATAATATTCAGTATTAACAAACAGTATCAAATTAATACAATTTCTGCAATTAAATTTTATGTCAATTATATATAGTATACATTATCTATAAATAACATTTTTATTTTGGATTAGATGATTAAACAAAGATTTTCTAAATAATTGAATTGGTAGAGCCTTAAAGTCATCAGTAAAAGTATTAAATAATGTAATTGCCATGCAATTAACGTTATTCCTTGTCAGTGAAAGATTTGTCTTTGTCGTGTATACATTATGTCTATGTTCCCCTCTTTGTGACCTTGAGGTGATTGTTTTAAAACATGTCGGGTGCTTTTTAACAAAAATACACATTTCATAAATGTACATTGCTGGTAATGTCAAATTTTTTTTATGTTTAAATAAATCTCTGCAAGAAGCCAAACGCTCCACTCCACATATGGTTCTCACGCAATCTTTTTGAATTAGGAACACATATGTGCGTCCACTGAGTTTCCCCATATGATTAAGCCATATCTCAAAAGGGATGACACATAACCGTGATATGCCAAAGAGCGGCTGCTTCTGATACCACACTTCGAATACGATAAAGTACATATACAAAGCGGTCTAACTTACCGCGTAGAATATCGATATGGTATTTCCAATTACAAAATTTTTCAATATTTATGCCAAGGAATAATGCCGAATTTATCTCTTCAATTTTTGAACCATTATATTTAACTAGCTGTGCCCGCGGCTCCGCCCGCGTGGAATTCGGTCTGTGTCAGTAAGCGGCTAATTCACCCCTAATTTCTCTCCCGCTACCCTGGAGGCGGAACTTGAAGTAAAGTTGACAGATGGATACGCTAGAGGACAGTAGTCCTAATAAAATATTTTACAATTACCACTAAATGAAACTACACTCATAAATGAATCCTTTTTTTTATTAATTTTTTTTGGCATGATTTAAACGACATAGAGAGTATAGTAGGTGTATATCGGACGATACAGGACCACTTTTGTTTTTATACGTTTATGTCTATTGCAAATATCATCCAACTCGATCCTCCCGTCAAATCAGTCAAAGCATGAAAGGTAAGAACAGGCGCGGTTGAAATGGGGGGGGGGGGTCACAAATGCAGAAATGATTTTTTTCTATTTGAGGTGCACTTGGAGGAGGGAGTTCCATGACCATGCAAATTTAACTCAATCGAGTGTAGTGGCTACCCCCCCCTTTTAGACGTTGAATTTTTATAGGCTACGTATAACCTGGCTGGGGATTTTCTGGAATTGGAATTAGTAATCCTTAAGGGGTGATTTCCGGGATATCAATGCAAATAAAACCGGCCAAGAGCATGTCGGGCGATGCTCCGTGTAGAGTTTCGTAGATGCTGCCCTGTTACAAAACATCCGTTCAAAAGGTCGTTTATTTGGCGGCGCTTACGTCATTTTACTATTCGGCACTTCCTTTCACCATGCGTTTTTGACTAATAATTCAAAAACGGCGTGACCGATTTTATTCAATATAGTTTTTATTGAAAGTTCTTATCAGGCCTCACCAAATTTCAGCTTTCTAGTGCGAACGGTAACTGAGCTAGACCGCGGACAGACGGACGGACATGGCGATATAACTGTTACGTAATAAGGCCTAATTATGTACACTGCTTTACCTACACACATATTAAAAATCCATTGAAACCATTAGAATGACCGCCATTACACCGCCATGACCAACATTATTGCGCCGGCGGTCGGGGGTGCGAATTTTCATTACGTTACCGTAGGTAATGAATTTTCATACGTTTATACCACACTGTCACAGATAATACACTGATGTTACGTTACTGGTTGCAATAATGTTGGTTATTAATTACATACGGTTCTGAACGCGGAATAGAGGATTTATGATATTGGTGTAGATCAAGATATTTATTCGTCAATGTAAGCACATTACAATGCACTAATGAACGTCAGAGAAAAATAAAATACGTGAGTGTCGTGGAAAGTATGTGAATCGAGTGCGATTGGAACGAAGTTATGTTATTTCATTTTGACTTTTTCGTAAATCTTGTGGTTTTAATTTTTTTTGCATTTTAGAAATTTTGGAAATTTTGGATGATTTGGAAATTTTAAAAATTTTGGAAATTTTGGATATTTTGGATATTTTGGATATTTTGGATATTTTGGATATTTTGGATATTTTGGATATTTTGGATATTTTGGATATTTTGGATATTTTGGAAATTTTGGAAATATTGGAAATTTTGGAAATTTTGGAAATTTTGGAAATTTTGGAAATTTTGGAAATTTTGGGAATTTTGGAAATTTTGACATTTTTGACATTTTCGACATTTTCGACATTTTTAAAATTCTCGACTTTTAAGGTTCTCGACTTTTTTCACTTTTATCACTTTGTCACTTCTCAATTTCACTACACATCACTTCACTTTATTCTATTTTATATATTTTTTATTCCATTCCATTTTACATGTTTCCAATCGTATGGGTGTCGCGTTTTCGTGACGTGACGCTTTTTCGTGACTGTCACGTGACTTTTTTTCGCCTTGGCCGGATTCGCGAACCGTCCGATAAGGAACTTGGTTCCAAAACTACCACCGGTTCTAACCCTACACCTCTGGCCCAAGAAGTATTATGACCGAAAAGAAATTCGACGGGACTTATTTTTTTCAAAACATTAATACATTATTAGATCTTAAAGATACAAAATAAGGCGTAGTTCTTCAAGAAGACATATCAAAACAGCTTGAGAGACAGATAATGTACCTATTGTTTAATTATAAAGAAAAATAAATCCTAATCTGACTACAACTGAAGAACAAATCAAATTATTTTTAATAAATATTTTGATTTGTTTATTTTAAGTAGACACACTACTATATAAATCATAAACTTATATAGATGTCATATACAAAGGAAAAACATACATTACACATTATACATTTGTATATGACATCTATATAAGTTTATGATTTATATAGTAGTGTGTCTACTTAAAATAAACAAATCAAAATATTTATTAAAAATAATTTGGTTTGTTCTTCAGTTGTACTGAGGGCAGCGCCATCTCTCTCGCTTTCAATGAACTCCTACGAGTTCGGATTGGAGGTACGGACTCATAATGTTCTACCTTAGATGATTGGCTAAAATGCGCCTGAGCATTTACAAAGATTGCATATACACGGGAAAATTCGACCGGTGCAGCTGTGACCCGGGTGGCCGAGTGGTAAAGGCGTCTGCCGCGAATGCAGAAGACGCTGGTTCGATCCCAGCCCTGGGCACCGGAGGCCTAGGTCACTTTTTCCTTTGTATATGACATCTATATAAGTTTATTCCTAATCTGACTACTTCACAAAACGTTTGATATGTTTATCTACACTCACATTGTAAGTTCTCTAAAACGTGTTCGAAAACGGTAGGCAATGCTAGCATTACCACAACCGATTTTACTATGATAAGCTTTTTATCTGTATCAGTAACGTAATTTTAACTTTACATGCTCAAATATTGATGTGTTATGAGTTTTGATAACATAATGTACACCTGCACGCTCCCGCGCGGCCGCCGATACGCGCCCGCGCGACCGCCGGCACAATCGAGTTGGCCATGGCGGTGCAATGGCGGCCATTCTATGGTTTCCGAATAATGCATTTAGGATAAATAATATGAGTGTAGATAAATCAGTGTATGCAACTGTACGTAATTAGGCCTTAAAACACTCGTGTGATCTTATTATGAAAACCACACTCATGTTTTAAGGACCCTTATTACGTAACAGTTCCATAAACTACTATTCCCTACCTAAACGGTGTCCTATAAATGTTAGATGATTTTGTAGTAGTTTTTTGGTTTGGGCCATGCATCTTTGTACGTCATATATAGTCCTCGAACCTGCAATAACCCTTTGACATTCATGATATTTTCAAATATTTCTTAAGAGCGGGTAAAGGTAAATTTAAAGCATCGACGGGTAACAGGCGTCACTTCCATTCTTTATTTCAATTTTTTGGACCTACGGTTCGAAAGTAAGATGAGGGGGGGGTGGGGGGGTTTGAAATAAAAGCTATCGTTTGTCGTTTCTCGAGACCCGTACTATCTCTATACCAATTTTCATCTAAATCAGTTCAGCGGTAAAAAAATCCTCATACCACCTTCCAACCCCCTTTTCACCCCCACAAGGGTTTGAAAACTATCCTTTGACGTTTCTCGAGACTCAAATTATCTCCATACTCATTTCTATCTAAATCGTTTCAGCGGTTAAAAATTCTCCATACAAACTTTCAACCCCATTTTCACCCCCACCAGGGTTGATTTTCGGGATTAAAACTATATATTATCCTTTACCAGAACTCATACTATATCTATACAAAATTTCATCAAAATCCGTTCAGCCGTTTTCACGTGATGCGCGGTCAAATAAACAGACAAACAGATAAACAGATAAACAGACAAAAATTCTAAAAATTGTTGGAACGTGTTCTGTTATCGATTCTAAGTATCCCCAGCCAACTTTTTTTCGATTATCTTCCATGTACAGACTTTCGACCCTCTTCAGCTTTATTATATGTATAGATTTATGATATTGGTGTAGATCAAGATATTTATTCGTCAATGTAAGCACATTACAATGCACTAATGAACGTCAGAGAAAAATAAAATACGTGAGTGTCGTGGAAAGTATGTGAATCGAGTGCGATTGGAACGAAGTTATGTTATTTCATTTTGACTTTTTCGTAAATCTTGTGGTTTTAATTTTTTTTGCATTTTAGAAATTTTGGAAATTTTGGATGATTTGGAAATTTTAAAAATTTTGGAAATTTTGGATATTTTGGATATTTTGGATATTTTGGATATTTTGGATATTTTGGATATTTTGGATATTTTGGATATTTTGGATATTTTGGATATTTTGGATATTTTGGAAATTTTGGAAATATTGGAAATTTTGGAAATTTTGGAAATTTTGGAAATTTTGGAAATTTTGGGAATTTTGGAAATTTTGACATTTTTGACATTTTCGACATTTTCGACATTTTTAAAATTCTCGACTTTTAAGGTTCTCGACTTTTTTCACTTTTATCACTTTGTCACTTCTCAATTTCACTACACATCACTTCACTTTATTCTATTTTATATATTTTTTATTCCATTCCATTTTACATGTTTCCAATCGTATGGGTGTCGCGTTTTCGTGACGTGACGCTTTTTCGTGACTGTCACGTGACTTTTTTTCGCCTTGGCCGGATTCGCGAACCGTCCGATAAGGAACTTGGTTCCAAAACTACCACCGGTTCTAACCCTACACCTCTGGCCCAAGAAGTATTATGACCGAAAAGAAATTCGACGGGACTTATTTTTTTCAAAACATTAATACATTATTAGATCTTAAAGATACAAAATAAGGCGTAGTTCTTCAAGAAGACATATCAAAACAGCTTTAGAGACAGATAATGTACCTATTGTTTAATTATAAAGAAAAATAAATCCTAATCTGACTACAACTGAAGAACAAATCAAATTATTTTTAATAAATATTTTGATTTGTTTATTTTAAGTAGACACACTACTATATAAATCATAAACTTATATAGATGTCATATACAAAGGAAAAACATACATTACACATTATACATTTGTATATGACATCTATATAAGTTTATGATTTATATAGTAGTGTGTCTACTTAAAATAAACAAATCAAAATATTTATTAAAAATAATTTGGTGTGTTCTTCAGTTGTACTGAGGGCAGCGCCATCTCTCTCGCTTTCAATGAACTCCTACGAGTTCGGATTGGAGGTACGGACTCATAATGTTCTACCTTAGATGATTGGCTAAAATGCGCCTGAGCATTTACAAAGATTGCATATACACGGGAAAATTCGACCGGTGCAGCTGTGACCCGGGTGGCCGAGTGGTAAAGGCGTCTGCCGCGAATGCAGAAGACGCTGGTTCGATCCCAGCCCTGGGCACCGGAGGCCTAGGTCACTTTTTCCTTTGTATATGACATCTATATAAGTTTATTCCTAATCTGACTACTTCACAAAACGTTTGATATGTTTATCTACACTCACATTGTAAGTTCTCTAAAACGTGTTCGAAAACGGTAGGCAATGCTAGCATTACCACAACCGATTTTACTATGATAAGCTTTTTATCTGTATCAGTAACGTAATTTTAACTTTACATGCTCAAATATTGATGTGTTATGAGTTTTGATAACATAATGTACACCTGCACGCTCCCGCGCGGCCGCCGATACGCGCCCGCGCGACCGCCGGCACAATCGAGTTGGCCATGGCGGTGCAATGGCGGCCATTCTATGGTTTCCGAATAATGCATTTAGGATAAATAATATGAGTGTAGATAAATCAGTGTATGCAACTGTACGTAATTAGGCCTTAAAACACTCGTGTGATCTTATTATGAAAACCACACTCATGTTTTAAGGACCCTTATTACGTAACAGTTCCATAAACTACTATTCCCTACCTAAACGGTGTCCTATAAATGTTAGATGATTTTGTAGTAGTTTTTTGGTTTGGGCCATGCATCTTTGTACGTCATATATAGTCCTCGAACCTGCAATAACCCTTTGACATTCATGATATTTTCAAATATTTCTTAAGAGCGGGTAAAGGTAAATTTAAAGCATCGACGGGTAACAGGCGTCACTTCCATTCTTTATTTCAATTTTTTGGACCTACGGTTCGAAAGTAAGATGAGGGGGGGGTGGGGGGGTTTGAAATAAAAGCTATCGTTTGTCGTTTCTCGAGACCCGTACTATCTCTATACCAATTTTCATCTAAATCAGTTCAGCGGTAAAAAAATCCTCATACCACCTTCCAACCCCCTTTTCACCCCCACAAGGGTTTGAAAACTATCCTTTGACGTTTCTCGAGACTCAAATTATCTCCATACTCATTTCTATCTAAATCGTTTCAGCGGTTAAAAATTCTCCATACAAACTTTCAACCCCATTTTCACCCCCACCAGGGTTGATTTTCGGGATTAAAACTATATATTATCCTTTACCAGAACTCATACTATATCTATACAAAATTTCATCAAAATCCGTTCAGCCGTTTTCACGTGATGCGCGGTCAAATAAACAGACAAACAGATAAACAGATAAACAGACAAAAATTCTAAAAATTGTTGGAACGTGTTCTGTTATCGATTCTAAGTATCCCCAGCCAACTTTTTTTCGATTATCTTCCATGTACAGACTTTCGACCCTCTTCAGCTTTATTATATGTATAGATAGATAGATAATATTGAGGTATCTTTGAACATTTTATGATTAAGTGAAAAGTTTCAGAAATAATCGCTTCGAAACTCGAAAAAATAGCGTCCCCCTGTAACTTTTGAACCGTAAGTTCAAAAATATGAAGAACATTAAGAAGATGCGCGTTAGCATATACTTTCTAAGAAAATTGTTTTGAACATTATCGGTTTAGCCATTTTTGAGTTATTTCCAAAAAAACTTCTTCCATAGGCATCAGATACGACCTTTTGGCATTAGTCTGGTTCTTATTCCATTAAAGCTACGGAACCGTCCATTATGCGTGGTCCGACACGCACTTGGCCGGTTTTATTATTAGTCTTTCAGCGCCGTAACCACCAAAAAACAAACGCAATAAACCGAAAACATCAAAACAAACAGTATTATCCGATGGGTATCCTAGCAAAGAAGCTATAAATACCAGGTATAGCTCTCCTATTCATTCATAGCTTACAAGCGAGTCACATGAAGTCTGCGAACAGATTACTGGTCACAAGACTACGCATTATGAAGCCTAAATCGACCTAGCATTAAGTTACTTTATATGTTTAATTTGAAGTTCGCAGTGCCTTGGATTTACTGTAATGCTGTGTAAAGGGCATGAATACCGGAATTCCGGAATCTCGAAATACCGGAATCTCGGACCAATATTTACGATATTTCAATACCAGTATTGTTGAGGACCAATATCGAAATATCGGAATCCCGGTATTGGAAATTGTTCGTAAAATTTCATGTAAATTTGATTAAACTAATGGGTAAAAGTACAAACTTGCAGATATTGAGTCTAATATTATAAGTAATTATTATTTTGCATGTACCTACTGCACTATTTATATTCTTTAATCTTTGTTTGATCAATTTAAATATGGCTGGCTCATTAGTTCCGCAGGGACATTTAAATTGATGCAAAATCAGCCCCATATTTTTTCGATTGATTGACGATTTTTATCAAATCAAACATAAGATGTTTTGGAAAGTAGTCGACTAGTAAAATGAGAAAAACCGTTGATAAGATTTTACAGAATTTATTTTTACACAGCGAAATGTATCATTATCCGTAGAAAAAATACAGTTAAAATATCACTAAGAAAATGTCGTAGACCATTGCACGTACTTGTACTACTTATTAAACCTATCTAATGTGTTTTCTCATATTGAAGTAATCAATCGAAGCTTGAAGAAAACAAGATTTGAATAGTTTCCTCCCACGAACGCTGCGGCTGTGGAATAAACTCCCTGCCGAGGTTTTCCCAGCGGGCTACAGTATGAGGTTCTTCAAAAAAGGAGTGTATAGGTTCTTAAAGGGTAGGCAACCCGCGTGTGAATCCTCTGGGGTTGTAGGCGTCCACGCAGGCTACGGTAACTGCTTACCATCAGGCGGGCACTATGCTTGTTTGCCACCTTCGTGGTATTTAAAAAAAGAACAAAAAAAATATGCTATTTTAATAATACAAGGTAATCCTTGTACGAAACAACGATATGTAATACTAGAATATAGGTATGATACGAAATTATATTATTTATATAACGTTATGTACCCAGTTGCTGGACCACAAACTTAAAAGACCAAAAATCATCTGTCAAGACGACTGTACTTATATGAAATGAATATTAACAAGTTGCAGCTAATAAATACAACAAAATATGATTAACTGTTAAGGTTGATAGAGTTTTTAAATGATTTTAGCCTTTAAATAACGTTTTTCAATGGTCACCTCCAATACCGGTATTAATACCGGAATTCCGGTATTGAGCCCTAATATCGGATTCAATACCGGTATTGAGAATCTTCCGATATTTGCTTGCCCTATGTGTAACTGTTTTGAATGATAAATAAATAAATAAGTGTGTTCAATACGCATTATGAAGTTTCTCATGACGTGACCACTAAATTCAGAGCTGAGAATGGCGTCACTCGCTTCTATCCTATACAAAATTTACAACAATCCATGTGAATAATTCAACTCATAAACTCGATTTTTGTTGATATTTTATTTGAGTATAGCAAATAAATTCTCTTGGTGTATCGTCCTTTATATTGACCGACGTTTGTCCAATGCAAGGAGTGTGCTTCCCAGGTACGAAAATAACAGTTCGATTGCATCTATCTAACCATCGTACCTAAAACCACAATATGCTCTGTTCTGAAATGACTGATTGGGGCAAACATAATGACATTTCAATACCGGAAATCAGAAATATAGAAAAAAGTTTAAATAAAATATTTCTTTACCAACCTGTAGTACTTGCGAGTCTTCTGATTTGCTCTAACTAATACAAGTAGGTAAGTAATCTGTGCTACGTAGTAACCTTGCCGCGGAGGCGGGAGTTTTAAAATATGAACCTTAAATTATAAGTTGATTATTTCAATTGCTCGTAAAGCACTTAGTATATTTACGATATTTTTTTGATTATGTATGTTAAATAAATAGAAAATTCAAGGAAAAAATATTCACAAGTGTAGGTTTGTATAAAGTGATCATATTCGCCAAAAAAACTAAAAAAAATGTCATAATAAATAGATGTAAACATGTCACCGTGGTGAAAAATTACTGTAACACTTAGATCTGTATTAGTACCATACTACCAAATTTTCGAATTGTGTTCGAATTTCTAAGTCACTTTTTTAATAAATATAAAGAAAAAATGTCACTTAATGAAGCTTATAGACGAAAGCTCAGAGAAACAATTCGGGAAATCTTTAAGTTAGTCATCACTTATTTAAACAAATACAATAGTGCTAGATCTCCAGTGTAGGATTTAGTCAATGTAGTGTTCCAGATGTTGTCTAGAATGTTTTCGATTTCCTGAAATGCACTATCACGTCACTGGGGAAAAATGTGTAGTGGGAATCTGACTACCCTACTTAATAACTAGAAAAAGCTTCCAAAAGTGTAGGATTTAATGCAAGGTAAAATTTTTTGGCCCCCGTGTATATGTACTAGGCAGAAACAATAGAGTAAACGCACCGGACATTCCTTTTCGATTTTATTCCTTCGAGTTTGGGGAATTCCAAGTAAGACGTCATTATGTTTTACAAACTTTGACTTACAGAGTCTGATTTTTGGCATTCGAGTTATCGAGTATAAATATGTACTAAAATGCCTACGCAGGGAAGTAACAATTTGTTCGAGTTACACAGTCTAAAATTCGAGATACCGAGTATTTGGGGGTTTATTGGAAGTGAACGGTATTTTTGTCGACTTACTGAGGATTTCAACTTAACACGGTTCGAGTAATAGAGATTCCACTGTATATATATTGTGAGAGCCTTAAGAAACGTACTGCTTTCTAACTAGGATATCGACGTCGCGTGCCCACAACTCCGGTCCCGGTGGGGCGCTAATGACCACCACAATTCTCCTAGATCTACTTGCATCTCGATAGCCCAGGCTTGCAGCTAGCGGTTCGGTCAAGTTACACGCACACTTATTAAAGGTTTACAAATTTAAGTCTTATTTCGTCGTGCATAAGGTTTGTCTAGTGGCCTCTCGGAACGCTGTAAGATAAGCTACATTGACGGTTTTCTGCGGTTACTTATTTGTAGCAAACTTCTAGCTTTTGCTTGTGACTTTTGTTACATACCTACCTACAGGATGTAATAAAAATATTGGTGGTCCGTGTAAGAGCATATTGTTAATCGTATTGCGACTAGCGAAAAAGTAGGAGGAAAATAATTTTGACGTGAAATATTTTTTTTTCTATGGGGCACGTCGTCCCAGCCGGCCAACCCTTCATACAAAAACATTTTTTTTCCACGTGAAAATAGTTTTTCTTTGTTTTTCGTTAGAACAGAATAGCGATTACGAGTTTAAACGTTTCACCAGCATTTTTGTTACACCTTGTATAGCTTTTTAATTGCATTCTCCTACAAAACCTTTTTGTACTGGAATTGGGATTTCCCGGTGTTTATACACAGTATCGGAATCATTCCGTATTAACACCATAGTGCAAAATTTCATCCAAGTCGTTTCATCTAAACTTGCATAATTAACAGAATCGGCAGGATTAGTAGGAAATCGGTGTGATGTACGATTTGTACGAAGTGGTATGCTATGTATAGATAAAAAAAAAATTAAATTTAAACTGTTTACTATCAATAAAAAAACACAATTTTTACATGATACCCTTAGCATAATCTCAATTTACAGAGATTTTTTGCCAAGCGTCAAAGTATTAATATTTTCATGCTTTACATAATATGTTTTCTTCATTAAATTATATTTTTAACAAATTGACTATAAACTATAACTGCTCAAACAGAGCTTTTTTAACAATCATTTTAAGCTTATGGGGTTTCTCCCCTAGGTTGTCTATTACATTTCTAGGAAAACTATTCAGGATATTAGGTAAGTAACTGGACCAGACTCTCTGTCCATAGAAGTTGTTACTATTCGGTATAGTGAAGTGCTTTCGAATCTTTTAGTGCTCTAAGGTTATTAGATATATTACAGTGTTACTGATCAGCCTATAAATAACATAAATATGCACGCTCGTGTCGTAATGCTGCAATACACCCCCCGCCAATATATTGATCGATAAGCGGTCAATCTGTCAGTACAGCAAAATATAAATTGCTGGACGTATCAGATCGGCAATGCGAACCCGTTGGCAGAGCGGTGAAAGTCCTCGGATAGGTAATAACAGTTGAAATGTTGTTGCTCCCACTTTCTCGTTTGTAGTCGACGTATCAGATCAGATAAGGGAGCAATTAGATCCATTAGCAGATGTTTATGCTGCGAGTACGCGCCAAGTTTTCTTTTCCCATGGTTTTGTTCAAACTACGCGGTATTGAAAGGGAGCACAGTCTTCGAAAAATTGCGGTCCGAAAGAGACCATCAAACCAGAACACTGTCTCTCACTCGCACTAGTTATAATAATGACTAATTGACGTGTTGTCATATTTGTCTTATGACGTCCCGTAATAATAACGTGATGCAATTACATAGTTTTACTTCTCTTCTGGTCTCAGTTTTTAGTATGAAGCTCTGGAGGATCCTCTTACATTATAAATAATAAATAAATACATATTATAGGACAATCTTCTCAAACCGATCTAGTCCCACAGTAAGCTCAATAAGGCTTGTGTTGTGGGTACTAGACGACGATATACGAGTATATAATAGATAGGTATTGATAAATACATAGAAACATCCATTACTCAGGTACAAATATGTGTGATAAACACACAAATAAATGCCCTTACCAGGATTCGAACCCGGGACCTCCTGCTCCGTAGGCAGTGTCACTACCGACTGGGCTAGGAGGCCGTAAACATTATCCGCGAAACTACCGAACATTAGCGAGCAAGACAACTAGTTTATCATGTGTTATCGTAAGAAGTTGTCTTAAACATCACAGAGGTGGAGCGTCAACTTTTCTTCTGTCTTGCATACGAAGATCACCCGGAATAAGTTAGTTATTAGGTTAGATGGTTTATGACTCAACCGTTATATGGTAGGTAAGACGAAAACACTATTTTACATATTAATAACAATAAAACCACGGTACTCAACAACACCGGCGCCTTGGGCCATAATGTTTCGTTATACTTTTAAAACGTCAAGGTAAGCTTTGGATTTAATTGCTGCCTAAGGCTTAACACTTAAACGTCTATGACACTCGGTATGTAACGTGATGAATTAAGCGACCACCAATTGGCTTGTCTGCTTAATCATTTTTATGGAGGTTACGTAATAGACGAAATAATTTGTTAATTGTTTCATTTGTTATTATTCTCATACTCTTATGTTCGTTTAGTAAAATAATAGGAAGCTGACCTCTTTAAAAATAAACTTCACTTTCACATTTGCATCAAAAGCCAAACTATATCTTAACATTTGCATCAATTACTAGAGATTAAGAAACCCGAGTAATAAAAACGTAGAAGCTATAATAACATAAAAGCGACATTACTGCACCAACCAGCATAAAAGTATTTAACGTGATATCTTATTCAGGCAATTACGAAAACTACTCAGCGCAAATAGCTGGATAAACTGACTCTAAAAGTCCACAAAGTAGTTTAAAAACTATAAAACTTCTGATACATAATGATCCCGCGGAGATAATTACAATATTATTCCTTACCGACTTATAAAAATGTAAATAAAAACTGTTTAGTATTTTATCTACACTGCAAGTCAATAAAAGTAATGAAATTTAAAGACGCAAAGCAAACATATAACTTAATGATTTATGAATTTATTCAGTGAAATATAAACTGCGTGTAGAGATGATGACGTACGCTTATTGGTGGAGTCAGTACAGTTTATGAGGCCGCGACGTTTTCTATTAAACTCATAATATTTATGGGCGTGAAATTGCTGGCCTGGAAGTGCGCTTTCCGGTATAAAACCATCATCCTTACTTTATTGCACAACTGGTTTACTTTATGAGCCGATACCATAAAGGATGTACACTTTTAAGTGCTATTGTTTTGCTGTTACAAAATCTAAAATAGAAACGCATGTGTGTAGGTACAAAGTAGGACCTGAATTGAAAAAGGGCCGTATTCTAATTTTAAAATGCATAAACAATAAAATTATATACACAATCTATCTTAAACATAACTCCAATATACAACAAATAGTTGTCAACCAAAAAAGTCAACCAATATTGAAGTTAGGGTGGAGTTGCATCGGAATAATTTTCAAGCTAATTCTGATATATCTGATCCAGACGTTTAGGCGCTAATAGCTGTAAAGATAATCTACATATTGGAGTTGTATTGAAGTAGGATCGTGTCTTAACGTGTTTTAAAGTTACAATACGGCCCAAATCGACCATTGCTCATTATCATTAATGATCAACATTCAAATAAGCTACATAATGTAAACGAGAAAATGTCATACTTTGCAACCCTCAAAATACAAACCCTGTGGCTACAGCTCGTAAAATACCCGCGAGCAAACAAGGCACGTTATTACGTACAGACTAAACTACCGTACAATTGTACCAAAGACAAATTAATTATAAAGACTTTTAATACAAAGTCACATTAGGTTAATCTGAAATTAAAATATGTTGTATTCGAAAAAAGTCACTAAACGCTCCAGTGCCAAAAGGAGGGATCGCATATTCTGTATTTGCCAAAGTCGTCATCACCACTAGACCCAGTCACGGCTGCACCGGTCACAAAGGAGATCGTCAATTCTGGGCCACCTGATATAAACTGTATACAGTTTGTACTACAATGTAAAATAAATACTCATTTTATTACTAAAGTAGACAAAATATTACAAAAAAATGAAACGGGAATTAGAAATACTAAATAAATAAACATTATGTTGATCTTTCCGCGATTAAAATACAGCAAGACAAGTCGTTAACGTCCTTATGGCATTGATATAAAGTTTAACTTCACCTGGACTGAAACGGGTTTGTTTTTTGGTTTGACACTGTCAATATCTACCGTTACATAATCTGCGTTTTGATACTGTTCGGTAAGTTACAACATTGTAATATTAAAATAATATCTAAGCCTACGAATACGGAAGTTTAAATTAGAAATCGACTGTATTAAAACGCCTAAAGATTGAAAATGCGTATTTTTGCATTTTTGTTGGAGTTTGAATATTAAAAGTGGGTTTCATAATGGCATAATATCATGCTCCTTCGATAACGAAACGCATCTTTTTTTCAATTTTGCAATGTCAGATACTAGTGCTATCGCACTTAAGACGATTGTCGCCGGAGTGTCCTTGAGCGTTTGGGCGCTCTCTACCCGCGCCACCCGCGTACCCTTCTCATTGCGATCGTGCATAAATCCGCCGCGATGCACCGCAATAATGTTCAAAGAATATGACTTTACTCAGAGGCGCGCGGGCAGATTTATAATAATCATACCTAATCCTTTTGTGGATGTTTTGTGATTTGAATACTGTGATTAAGTACTACGGTGACATTTTTTAGGAATGCTACTGTAAAGGTTGTCTACCTTTACAACCTCTCTTCTCAAACACTGTCTGGCACGGTGTTATTCAAATTAAGAATTACAACGTTCTATGTCAGACGTTCAGGATTCTTTGAGGAGTCTCAAAGGGACAGCCTAAACCGATAGTCGATTTTGATGTACTAGCTAATAATATAAAAAAAGAAAATAAATAACTATCAAGTATATTTTGAGAGTATTAATTAAGGATATTCTTTACACTACTAAATAAGATAAGTAATAACGATCTCGATTAGTAGATTTTTATGTAAAAAAATGAAAACCTAGATTTTGAATTTGAAGAACAGTGAGCGGCAAAATATTTATGAATTTACGAAATATGGTTAAAAATATTCCGCATATCAGAAAAAAATAAAAAAATACTGACTAGTACAGCAAAAAAAACTGAATGCCCATCAAAGCGGTGTTTTCGTGTGAATTTGGATTTTTTTTGCTGTGCAAGTGAGCTTAAGAGATAGTTATTTTTTGTTGCGATTTTAAATATTAACCGTAAAAAATCATTTAATTACGATAAATTAACAAAAATAAGCCTGTTGCGAGTTGCGAATAGTAAAAATGCACATGTAATGAGTGGTATTTGTGCAAGAAATCATCATAAAAATGAGAGCTGTAAGGCCATTAAATTTAGATCTTTAAAATATAGCATAGCGCAAACACTTCTTAGGATTCCATAGCCAAAATGGTAAAAACGGAACCCTGAAAAGTTTTTTGAAACATGTCCGTCTGTCCGTCCGTATGTCACAGCCATTTTTATTATAAAACATATATTACTGAAATTTTATCTAGAGGTGTGTTTCATGTGCCGCTACTTAGTTTTCTGGCTAAATTGCTAAAAAAATCTTTTAGGTGAGGCACTCCATACATATGCCAAACTAAATGTCAAAAATATTTTTTTTGTAAATATGAACATGTTGTACGATACGGCTTTAAAAATATCTTATATATATGTCTTATATATATATATATATATATATATATATATATATATATATAGTATTTTTAAAACTTTTTTTATTAAGTCAATATTTTCAGAAATAATTGCTTCGAAAGTCTAAATATAATAGCCCCCCATCTAACTTTTAATCCGTAAGTCTACAAAATATGAAAAAATACCAAGAAGGCTTAGTATTTAATTTTCTACGAAAATTATTTCACATATAATCGGTTCATCCGTTTTTGAGTTATCTCCAAGAAACTACTTTCTACGGAACCCTACATTATACATGGTCCGATACAAACTTGGCCGGTCTTTTAAAGATATTTGATAGGTAGTATTAACCCTTAGTAGTAATTTATTTATTCACTTGTGTTGACAATTAATATAAAATTTGTATTTATTTGCATTTCACCGACATAGTAAAGTTTTTTTAGGGTAGTCAACGCGCATGTGAATCTTATGAGGTTGCAGGCGTCCATAGGCTTTATAACTGCTTTCAATCAGGCGGGTCGTATGCTTGTTTGCCAGCGTCGTGGTATAAAAAAAAGCTTTATTTCCTTTATTCTTGCATACATTGAACTCTTAAATATCAGCAATTTTTTATTAGATTCTCAATCAGGCTTTGCTCAGTGATAGTTAGTAGACTGAAATTTGGTATGAGTTTTAATTACGCCTACAAAGTGGTAAAACAATAAGTATCTGAAGCCCATTGTTGGATAGGTCTTTCAAGAAGAATATGCCTTAAACAACTTTTGGATAAAACGAATACTTTCGTAAATAATAGCTTCGAAAGTTAAAATGCTCTTTGATTTTTGAACCGTGGGTCCAAAAAAATTGGGAAAATTCCTGGAAGTGAGGCCATTGAAATACTTATCACGTATTTTCAATAAAAACTATATGGAATACAATCGGTTGAGCCGTTTTTGAGTTATGCCTATAGTAAAATAACGTAAGTGCCACAAGATATTTCTTTATAGACTACCTTTTGAATGGATGTATTGTAACAGGCCGGCAACTACGGATCCCTACACTGAGCATAGCCCGATATTCTCTTGGCCGGTTTATCTGCAATCCTTTGCAGTTTACTTCGCAATTTCTAGATTTGAGGAATTAGTATAAAGTATAACATTAAAGATTGTGTTTAATCTTAAAATAAAACGCATATTACATTCGTTTAGAACACGGTATTCTTAAATAAATATGTTTAAATAAATTCGGTTCTTTGGAGTTTTTTATTAAATTAATTATTAGTGTATTGTATTGCAGCACTAGCAGATTTCCGCAACTCGACGACTAATGCCTATTTTGCGTGATGCATGCGTCTACTAAAACATAATAATTTTAGTTTACTTACATGACCAAATTTATTTTCAGAGCAATGTGAGATTCATGATTTTTGTTTTTTCTCCATTTTTATTTCATTTGTTTTTTACTTGTATTATAATCTAAATAAAATACACTTTTTATACGAACGTACATAAACATGCATACGAGTACATTATCTTAAAAGATAAAACGTCTATACATTATTGATTCCGGGAAGACACGTTATATCCGCACCGCATGAACCCTCTGCATTTATTTAGTTTTTAGGCACAGTAAGTCCGATATTATTGCTCACGGGCCAAGCACAAGTATATGTAGTACAAGGGAAGCACGGAGCGACGAGCGACACAGCCTCCTCGTCTCAAAGCTAGCTCACGACTGCCAGCAACGCCGTTTTCGAGCTAATAACGCACGAAATGTGGAATTATGATCAAGTTGTTTAAGAAAATTTAATCAATTTAAATATCCAACGTTGAGTTTGTAGTGTTCTGTAGTACATATTTTTTAGTTCAACAATATTTTAAATCGAATGAGCCGTTCAGTAGATATAAGCAAAATTAACCGTAAAACGACATTTCGTTACATTTACATAACGGAGAAACTATACGTTACACGAGTTATTCAAACGTTGACACTGTTGTACATGAAATGGTAAATAACATATATTTTTTTCAAAATGTTGTTGATGTTGTTGATGAGTTTTTGAATGACCCGCTATTGAGATATATCGCTTAGAAAGTAACAGTTTTCGGCCACCATCAGCGCCTAGCGCCTTAACGG
Source organism: Pammene aurita (assembly GCA_947086415.1). NCBI lineage: Eukaryota > Metazoa > Arthropoda > Insecta > Lepidoptera > Tortricidae > Pammene > Pammene aurita. Next base: position 28,041,560 of record OX352299.1, read on the forward strand.
TGGTAAACCTTATCCCTTCGCAATAGGTGTTAGGAATGTTCAGTTAATAGTATCAACGATGGTTTGACTGCCGTCTTTGTTTACCGAAATACAGGAACTATCAATACGATCAAAATATGACTTTTTATTATTTCATCATGATTCCTGATTTGTTTTTAAGTCCACTTTTGTACATTTTCTTTAAAAAACCAGTACTTTTTTACATTAATGTATAAATCACAGGCATGCACGCTTTCAAAAATTGTCCTCGTCAGATTCAAGTTTTAAATGCATGATTTTTCAATTTTCCCATTACATTTCGAAATTTTTTTACCACCGTCCTGATCGAGAAATTATGACGATTTTTTAAAGGTTAGAGTCATTCCTAAACGGTCCTAAATAATCTAGGCCAGATCACCTAACAAAAATTGACGATCTCCTTTCCCGCACATATACAATCTTGTAAAGGCTGAAGCGCTTTTATTATACCTACCTATATTAAATTGTCAGATTTGAGCCATGATACTAAATAGTCACATCACCACAAGGCTATCCACCATCTGTACCCAAAGAGTCCTCAAATTCTTTGGCCACACAATCAGACGCGGTACGGACACACTAGAAAGGCGCATTATTACCGGAAGTGTTAACGGCCGAAGGAGTAGAGGGCGTGCTCCCAGTAGATGGTCAGATGTGGTCCAAAGTATTACGCAGACCTCACTCCAGGCAACAATTCAGATGGCCGAGGATCGAGAGGCCTGGAGAGCAGTGATTGGGAGAATACCCATTAAGAGTCACGTCCCTCAGTCATGAGGTTGCGACTAAGAAGAAGACTAAATAGTGCCGTGGAAAAAAACCAGAACTAACACTAGGAGGATGATACTGATACTGACAGATTTTGCATTCAATATTTTTTTTCATACTCACATTTCCTAGTAGTTAGAGCCACCGCAGTGGATAGTAACAATTAAAATAGACATCCTACAGGTACTAATATTATGGCCATAAACTAGAACAACTGATTTCTAGTGAACGGTTGGAACGGATAATATAGAGGACACGAGGCCCTCATTGGACATCAAACTCAATGTTGCACTTGATGCCGCCCAGCAAATTGATGACATCCATTAATGTAGTAGCTAACAAAATTAGGAACGCGGCACGAAGAGAAAAATAGATGTGAATGCAACATTACCTTATAAAATACACGGGCCTGTTTTTGTCATGTTTTGCCATTTACAACAATAATGAAAATTGTAATTTCGTATTTACCTGTCTTTGGCACGGACTAAACTACTGGACAATTGGACTAACCGCTGTCGCGTGAACTTGTTCGGAATTGCCAGTTCGGGGTTGCGAGGATTTGCAATTGCTGAAACTGAAGCAGTGTTTAAACTCCTATTACTTTAACTATTGCACTTAGATTTTACTTCTAAAAGAGCCTATAGATTTGGTCAATAGTTTACAAAGTAATTTAATAAAGTTTCACAGTATAAGAAAAAGACCTTCTCTTTTGAAGTTTTGAACTGGAAAATATCACGATATTTTTCAAAAAAATTACAATACATTTTATTACGTTATTCTGTGACGTCAAAAAGTTGGTCGGTAAAAACTGTTTGAAACTAGTCAGAGACAGACATATAAAAAGCATTTATTTCGGACAAAGGAATCCATAAAGTGTTAGTATTACAAGAGAACTTAAATAACTATGTTAATACCTAAACCACAGAATAACTAATAGTACTACCGTACAGAATTCACTCCTTCACAAAACTCGGATTTAGATATAAAATTATACCTATACTCGCCGCCTGCAAGCAAAATTGAAACTTATAACCGTGCACGAACCGTGAATCTTCTTTGCGCGCCGCAGTTTTATGAACGAGCTGTGAGCGTCGGCACGGGGTTGTCACTTGACAAGTTTTTGTACAGCCTCGACTGTACAAAAACTTGTCAACAAAGAGATGTATACACTTTTGGACCTTATTACAACGCAATAAGGTCCAAAAGTGTATACATCTCTTTGTCCTCGACTGTACCTATACCTAGTGATTTATTATTTTTAAGGTAAATAGTAGGAATTACAAACGTTGATTTATAAGCATGAAATTTTTATCCGGAGATAAAAAAATATATAGAGATTATGTCTAATTCTCAAGGACGTAGGTATGCCACAGCCGTATTCCTTTGAAAAAATGTCGGTCAGTTCCTAATATTGTTTCTGGGCAACCAATATTCAATAAATTAAGGATGTTTATTTTAACTATTACTAAGTAAGGACTTCGGGACCTTTCAATATCGTCCGGAATATTGAAAGTGTCTGGAATATAAAAATGTTATTTCTGCTTCCTTGTTCTTCCGTTTATTCAGACATCCGTAAAGACATCTTTTATACGGATTAGATCGAGATTTAGGTTTCGAAGCCATTGTGTATTTACAATTTTGCGCGAGTGCCATGTAACACGACTATCGTGCGAGCCAAGCGGCAGCCCGCCATACGCCTGCCCGGGAGGCGCGCCGGCCAAATGTACCTAAACTGCGTAGTGACACCCCCCTGCCTAAACTATAGATTTGTCCCCATAAAAATGCAATGAGTTGAATAAAAAATCGACTCGTAACCTATTAGCATACAAGTACATATTAAACTCGAACAATGTCCCAGAGATTTTGTTTGACCCCTATACAATTGACTTTATTAATACTTCCAAACCTACTCGTTGTAGTAAGTAGCCTTGAAGAATATTAAATGGCATCATATTATCCTGGGAAAATTGCGAGCAATTTTGTACCGAGCATCCTTTACGGTCGGAAAGTAGTAGTAGGTATAATTTAATTAGGCTGTGACCGTGACTGAAGTTCACTTCAGTAGTCCTAACTACTGAACTCAACTTCAGTCACGGTCACAGCCTATGATGAAAATGTATTTTTACACGTTTTTATTAAAGTCCTGATGTTACATTATTATTCACTTGTTTGTTTAGATCAAAAAAACGTAGCTAGTTCCCGATATGTATTTCAGCCGAACGGATTTACAGTAAAGATGAAATAATGGAAATAGGTCATCATAAACCAGGAGTTCATCTTGATGCAGCCTAAATACCTTTTGGGTCAAAAGAACTCTAAAACAAAAACATCAATGATTGCTGGTAGATAATGTTTTAAGCCCTTAATGTACTAAGTGTAACCTATTGAATCCAAGAAATAAAGGTACATAATTGATTTGAAGGTATCGCTTGGACAATTAAATATATGCTTAGTTGTAATAAACCCCACGTCGTAAATTGATCTTATGTCCTAACCAGCACGGGTAGCACAAGAGTGACGAGACAGTATCTCGCTCGCGAGATACTGTCGTGTCACTCTTTTGCTAACCGTGCAGGGGTATAATTTATAAATTATAAATGTGAAAGTGTGTGTTTGTTTGTTTGTCCGTCTTTAACGGCAAAACGGGGCGACGAATTGACGTGATTTTTTAAGTGGAGATAGTTGAAGGGATGGAGCTATAGGCTACTTTTTGTCTCTTTCTAACCCCCCACTTCCCTAAAATGGGGGGTGGAAGTTTGTATGGAGCATTACGGGGGGCAAAGGGGAACCGTGTTACCCCGAATTTAACGCGAGCGAAGCCGCGGGCAAAAGCTAGTAATTTATAATTCCAGTCATTTGCAACTCTTGTAACACACGGGGGCGAGTCGATCGTTTGGGTGAACTAGTGTAATGCTGGTTGCTTACGGCTGCTGCTATAATATATTGATTAGATATTTTTGATAAGTGAGTGTACAGACTAGTAGGAACCAATTTCCGCTGCATTTCTGTAGCTCTCCCTTGGCATCAGCGTCCGGGTAACACTGATATCATATTTAAGTGTTCTGCAAGACGTTCACTCACTGTCTCAAGAAATCTTGATATTGTAACGACATACGCGATTTTGTATCAAGCAGAGACCTCTGTTAACGATACAGCAATGTTTAGAAATAACAAAAATTAAGTGCCTTAAGCTGACTTGAAAATTGAGTCTCAACTCGTACTCTTGATAGCTTAGTTGGTAGAGCGGTGGGCTGGTATTCCAAAAAGTCCTAAGACCGTCGCACGTACGACATCTTAGGACTCTTAGGAATAACTCATTAACACATAGGGTTCACATTAGGGTAATCTAGCACCTTTTCGGATCTCGAGGTCTCGTTACTCTTTCACTCAAACTCTCGACTCACTGTCACACGCACAACCGAACCAAAGACGCGACTCATGAAGCATATGCGCACTCGCACGTAAAACATGGGTTATGTTCTACGTGCCTCGTCATTGATGACCATCGGCAACTTTTATGTCCACTTAACCGTGCTTCACATTTTGAAACAATCCTCGTTTAAATGCGCGCATATGAATTGGAGATGTTACAGCGCTTCTATACCCAATGGACTAAGAGCTGGCCACGTCAAATATGACACAATAATGAGAGCAACCAAACCCGTCTGGTTAGATTGTTTATATTATCCTTATTGCTAGATCCGGGCATATGGCAGCTTTTAATGGGTGGAGGTCAGAGTGACAGACTAGAAAAATTTTGTAATTGGAAAATAGTAATACCAAAATAGGTAAAAATAGCCGAAGTTGTCTCAGTTATAAAGGACAGGGCCTATATTTTAATATTAGAACAAAAAACATTGCCTATTTAATAATAGGCAACAAAAATAGTAGGCGACAAACTATGAATTACGTTATATGTCGTTTGGCACTACTTCCCCCCAACAGAAACTTTTGGTAATGATGTAATCTAATTATTTATATAATATTTATAAATAATTAGATTACATTGCATAAAAGCTAGAACTCTAGGATTAATTTTCTTGAAGTGGTTTGCATTCTTTGACCTCCACCACTTTACAGCTGCCAGATGTCCAGATCTAGAAAAAAGCATAGTATAGCAAACTGACTAGATGGGTTTCATTGCTCTCATTATTGTGTCATATCTCACGTGGCTAGCTCTCCGTCTACAATGCCTATGGCTTGCCGATTACAGTGATCCAACGCGCGACCATGCACGCGAACATGAATAATTTTATTACTTTTCGACGAATGGGATTATAAGTTGGCAGGTAGTAGTTATTATAATACAATACATAGTATTTTTTTAAACATACGAAACGAAAATTCATTAGAGATGCAGGTTCAAATCCTTCTGGAACCAGAACCGTTCCAACAATATTAAACTACATGATAATCGCAATAAAAATCATGATTTTATTTATGGTGCATCGTGGTTATAATTCGCGGTTATATCAAAAATACGTGTTGTATTTTTGTGAATCAGTATGTAAACGTTTAAATGATGAGTTGATGACTACCTTCGGATTTTAGTCGTATTACGTCGCGACGTTCTCCGCTTCGATTGAAAATGTAACTTTGTCATTTGTCAAAATGATCGACACCTCCTGAATCAAAATCGGCTCAGTAGTTTGGTGTTATGGTGGAATATTATACGAATAAATTACGACCCTTCCCATACTCTTTTAGAAACTGCATATTTTGAAAATTTTAGTGTTGTTCAAAGCAAATCATAGGGCCCTTAAAAATCTAACATTACAAAACTAAACTGCTTTAAAACAATCCTCGTTAAACCGTGCACAAAACCTATCGGCGATGTTAAACTGCACTGACTTAATGAAGAAGAGTTCATTTTTCAAAACGAGATGGCAGTAAAAGATACATCATAAGCAGCTTCACGTTAAGCCGACGAGACAGGCTCCTGCCGAGCTCTCCGTAATATATTTTAACACTGAGATCGCTCGGCAGGTGGCCTTTATTACCAATAATAGTCCCGTCACTAAACTTTAAGTTGTTCGAGGAGATCACATTTAATCCTACACTATTTTGTCCTTGGGATCTGGTAAAACAACATTTATTAAAAAGATGTATTAAGTTTTTCCCAAAAAATACATTGTGCTTTCTTTAAAAAAAAAATTTGAAAATTTTAATGTTTATTTACCACAAACATTAAATCCTACACTAGAGATTTTTAATCCAAGGGACTACCTGAATATTTAAAACAGTATTTGAAATATTCACCACCTGTCAAGTTGAGAATACATTAGAAACAATAAAAATGTTTAAAAAATTCAATAATAATCAAACACTAATTATACAAATGGTGATTTTTGACTATATTGTCGAGACAATTATTACGCTTCATTTAAAAAAAAATTTACAGCGGTGACTGTATTATTACTATTTCTTAAATGATTTTAAATGATTTTCGAACACGCGCATTAATTCTACACTCTTGATTTTGATGCTCCTTTTAGCTTTAATAATATGTTACATAATATCAAAATTTCACCAGTAGATATAGTGAGCATTTTCAGGAATTGTAAAATTAGTAATCAAAAAATAAACATAATTGGAGCGGGGCGCGGGGCGGAAACTACAAAACATAAGACGTGCGGCGGCCGATACGATTAGTGCACCTAAGGTCATTGACCGTGTAGGTATCTAAGAAGCGCAGAAGGGCATAGCGTAAGGTGCGTAGTTGCTTACATAGGAGTAATAATCAGGGTGGAATAAATAATGGGCTCATTTTATTTATTAGTATAACACTATTTTTTAAATCACACTGATAAAATATAATTCTTAATATTATTTTAATTTATATTTATGCGGTCTCTCTCCCCACTCTTATTCATAAAATGGAACGAGCTGGCATACGCGGACTACCTCTGCGATTGTTGTGTGACTACTTACAGGGGCGAACACAGAAAGTGAAACTAGGAGAATACACAAGTAGGGAAATAGATGTAAATTACGGTGTCCCCCAGGGGAGCGTTCTAGGGCCCACGTTATTTCTATTATATATAAACGACTTGACGAATCTTAAACTACAACGTGGGCACATCGGGTCCTACGCCGATGACACTGCAATAGTGTTCGATGGAGATTCCTGGGAGTCAGTTTTCAGTGTTGCAGAATTCGGCCTCTGTAAAGTCACTGCTTGGTTAGGGAATAACCTTCTTACACTGAACGTCAGCAAAACTAATTATATTTGTTTTTCTAAATATGATAGTGGTCAACCCAATGTAAACTTCAACCTTAAATTACATACCTGTAGCAGACTTGACCCCTCCTCCTGTAAGTGCGCTAAACTAGATAAGGTTGAGCATACTAAGTACTTAGGTGTATTCCTTGACCAACGACTGTCATGGTACATGCAACTTGATAGCGTGAATAATAGAATCAGGAAACTTAACTGGATTTTTAAGATGTTTAGATATATCACCACTAAAGAACTAATTAATCAACTCTATATAACATTAGCTCAACCTGTAATGACCTATTGTATCACTGTATGGGGTGGAGCGGCCAAAACAAAATTCCTGAATGCAGAGCGAGGGCAACGCTGCTTGCTCAAGGTGATGTACTCAAAACCATACAGGTTTCCTACAGAGGAACTATACTTAATTAGCGACCAACTAACTATGAGGAAGCTGTATGTTTTGAGTACAACACTAAGACTACACAAATCCTTAGGTTATAAGTGTTATAACCCCCTACGAGAAAACAGTCGGCGTCAAAAACCTGTCGCCCCTGTATCTAACTGTAAATCCTTGTTTGCTAAAAGACAGTACAAAGGACAATCGGCATATATTTACAATAACGTACACCATAAAGTTAATATTCATCAACTGTTGCGAAATAAGTGTAAGATAGAACTAACTAAGTGGCTCAAACATCTAAACTACGACGACACGGAGTTACTACTGTACCATGGTAAATATAATACCTAAAAGTACACACACTCTCACACACACTCACACACACATACACACACACACACACACACACACACATGTATTAGGATAGTGCTTAGTCTTAAATTGTAGTACCTAAATAGTCTAAAACCTAAGCTAAACACTTTGTTAAGTGTCAATAGTGTACTGGGCTAGGATCTAAGAAGTAATCTAAGTGATTGCTTATTTGATCTTATACCTAGTTAAAATAATAATTATAATTATTTTCTATCGACTTACCAGTTATGGAAGAGCGGGGCATCCTAACACAGGTTTACTTACCTAAATGGAAGCCCCAATCACTGCAGGCATTGTGACTGTGTATTACGAAAATAAACAATTTTGATTTTTTTTTTTGATTTTTTGATTTATATAAATGCCTATGTCCTGACTGACTGACTAAATGATCCACGCAGCGCATAAAACTACTGAAGCTGGAAAGTAGAAATTTGCAGATAAGGTTACATTTTTAATTTGTACAAGTAATAAGGATAGATTTTGAAAAATTCAAGCCCTAAGGGGGTAAAAACGGGGTTAAGCGTTTGTACGGTTAGGATTTAAAATTTTAAGTTAGAAACTTGAAACTTCGTACATTTATTGCTAATTAAAAAATAATAAAAGTCATTTCAGCGTTTTCTGGTATTAACCTCTAACGGGGTTGAAAATTTGTAATGAAATATAAAAAAAAAATTGTGACAGACTTGAAAGTTCGTTTGTAGGCTACTCAGCTCCAAACAAAAAAATAATTTCAGCGTTTTTTTTTATACAGAGACTTAAAAATTCGTACGATCGCTGATGATTAAAAATAATAAAAGAAATATCAGGTTTTTGAAAATGGGTTGAAAATCTGTAGCTTTTTTCGTGACTGACTTCGTGATGTTCGTTTGTAGGCTAATAGCTTAAAAGTAAAAAAAAAAGTAATTTTGGTGTTTTTCAAAATTCCACCCCAGAGGAGTTAAAACGGGGTTGATAAGTTTGTATTAAAGCGAGGCCGTTACATCGGAAGCTACAAAGTTGTAATTTGCGGGTGGGGTACATTTATAATATGTACAAGTAATAGGAAGCAATTTTGAAAAATTCAAAAAGGGGGTTCAAAATTAGTATAGGTAGAATTAAAAAAATAAAGTTGGAATCTTAAAACTTCGTACGTTTGCTGATCATTAAAAATTAATAAAAAAGAATTTAGCAGTTTTTGAAATTCAAAAGAGGTTAAATGGGGTTAAAAAGAGGTTGAACACCATTGAAGTTGAAAGTTTGTATAGAGATTACAAGTTTTGAAAGACAGACTTGAAACTTCGTTTGTAGGCTACTCTTTATAATCTGTACAAGTAATATGACGCGATTTTGAAAAATTCAACTCTCAAAGGGGTAAAACGAGGGTTTAAAACTTGTATCGGTAGAATAGTCTTTTTAAGTTAGAGATTTAAAACTTCGTACGTTTGCTGATTATTAAAAAATAATAAAAATTATTCTAACGACTTTCAAAATTGTACCCCTAATGGAGTTAAAAAGGGGTGGAAGCTTTCAATCGCATTGATGTTGAATGTTTATATAGAGATAACAAGTTTTGAAAGACACTTGAAAGTTCGTTTGTAAGCTACTCACCTAAAACCAAAAAAGTCATTTAAGCGTTTTTAAAAATACCACTCGAGTTTAAACGGGGTTGAAAAGTTTGTATTAGAAAGAGGCTAGAACAACGGAAGCTAAGAAGTTGTAATTTGCAGAGCGGGTTACATTTATAATCTGTACAAGTAATAAGAAGCGCGTTGAAAACTTGTTTGTGTGGTGTTTATAATTTTAAGTTCGAGACTACGCAGTCTCGAACTTAAAATTATAAACACCACTTACGCAAGTTTACTGCTAATTTAAAATAATAAAAGCGATTTTAGCGTTTCTTTTAATTCAACTCCTAACGGGGTTAAAAAGGGGTTGCACGTATGTATAGATATTTTGTGAAAGACTTAAAACGAAGTTTGTGGACTTAAAAGAAAAAAAAACTTTTAAGGGTATTTTTTTAAGAACTAACCATATTGTACGAGGTGATTTGGTAGGCCATACTAAACAACTTTTACTATTGGGTCAACTCCGAAATCTATTTTTTTTTGGCTGTTTCATACATTTCGGCTGATCCGACGTTGACGTTTTCTATGGGGACGCCCAATTTTTTTTTGGATTTCAGGGTCGGTCCTATAGCAAAAGTTGTTTAGTAAGACTTACTTAATCACCTCTCACAATATGGCTAGTTATTAAAAAAACATCCTTTAATTTTTTTTTTCTTTTAAGTGGATAGTACTACAAACTTTTCAACCCTAGAGGAGTTGAAACGGCTTTTTATTAAAGCGAGGCCGAAACTACTAGCTAGAAAGTAGTAATTTGCAGATTGGACACTTCGTAGTTTGTCTGCTTATTTAATGCAGTAAAAGCTGCTTATTAAAAGCATTCATTAAAAGGTCTCTTGAATTCTCAGAAATCGATTTGCGACATGATCGGATTAAATTGTACAAAATTTAAAATGGTCGCCGTTTTACAATTTTGATGTTAGATTCGTATTAGCCGTGCGGATCCTCAGATATCGATTTTCAAAGTGATCAAAAATAAACAGAACAAAATAACATTACGGCCTTTTGTATTGATGATAATCACATAATTTCAGGATGGCACTACTTTTTCGAATTCAAACCCTGGACAAAATTATTCTATTAATTGTATGTCAATTTCAAAACTAAATAAGAATAAGAATAAATAAAACTTGTCAAATATTTTTACAACCCTGAACCTTCGGCAAAGACGAGACACAAATAGGTTCTTTGAAGTAAGATGACTGTATAGATTATATAATTGATATGTATACTATTCACATCCATTTTTATTAAGTGATAGCTGTAGAATAGAATATAATAGTTTATTTGTATAAAAAAGGGTATAAATTGATGTTACATGTGGTTTTCCAGCCTTTTTTTACCATGATTCATGGCGTACAAATATTGTTCATAAAACTAGTATCCTAACTAATATTCTAAATCTATGTAATTATGTCTAATACTCTTCGTGTCAATACTAAGGTTAGTATAAATAATAATAATATTCAGTATTAACAAACAGTATCAAATTAATACAATTTCTGCAATTAAATTTTATGTCAATTATATATAGTATACATTATCTATAAAGAACATTTTTATTTTGGATTAGATGATTAAACAAAGATTTTCTAAATAATTGAATTGGTAGAGCCTTAAAGTCATCAGTAAAAGTATTAAATAATGTAATTGCCATGCAATTAACGTTATTCCTTGTCAGTGAAAGATTTGTCTTTGTCGTGTATACATTATGTCTATGTTCCCCTCTTTGTGACCTTGAGGTGATTGTTTTAAAACATGTCGGGTGCTTTTTAACAAAAATACACATTTCATAAATGTACATTGCTGGTAATGTCAATTTTTTTTTATGTTTAAATAAATCTCTGCAAGAAGCCAAACGCTCCACTCCACATATGGTTCTCACGCAATCTTTTTGAATTAGGAACACATATGTGCGTCCACTGAGTTTCCCCATATGATTAAGCCATATCTCAAAAGGGATGACACATAACCGTGATATGCCAAAGAGCGGCTGCTTCTGATACCACATTTCGAATACGATAAAGTACATATACAAAGCGGTCTAACTTACCGCGTAGAATATCGATATGGTATTTCCAATTACAAAATTTTTCAATATTTATGCCAAGGAATAATGCCGAATTTATCTCTTCAATTTTTGAACCATTATATTTAACTAGCTGTGCCCGCGGCTCCGCCCGCGTGGAATTCGGTCTGTGTCAGTAAGCGGCTAATTCACCCCTAATTTCTCTCCGGCTACCCTGGAGGCGGAACTTGAAGTAAAGTTGACAGATGGATACGCTAAATATTTTACAATTACCACTAAATGAAACTACACTCATAAATGAATCCTTTTTTTTATTAATTTTTTTTGGCATGATTTAAACGACATAGAGAGTATAGTAGGTGTATATCGGACGATACAGGACCACTTTTGTTTTTATACGTTTATGTCTATTGCAAATATCATCCAACTCGATCCTCCCGTCAAATCAGTCAAAGCATGAAAGGTAAGAACAGGCGCGGTTGAAATGGAGGGGGGGGGGGGTCACAAATGCAGAAATGATTTTTTTCTATTTGAGGTGCACTTGGAGGAGGGAGTTCCATGACCATGCAAATTTAACTCAATCGAGTGTAGTGGCTACCCCCCCCCCCCCCTTTTAGACGTTGAATTTTTATAGGCTACGTATAACCTGGCTGGGGATTTTCTGGAATTGGAATTAGTAATCCTTAAGGGGTGATTTCCGGGATATCAATGCAAATAAAACCGGCCAAGAGCATGTCGGGCGATGCTCCGTGTAGAGTTTCGTAGATGCTGCCCTGTTACAAAACATCCGTTCAAAAGGTCGTTTATTTGGCGGCGCTTACGTCATTTTACTATTCGGCACTTCCTTTCACCATGCGTTTTTGACTAATAATTCAAAAACGGCGTGACCGATTTTATTCAATATAGTTTTTATTGAAAGTTCTTATCAGGCCTCACCAAATTCCAGCTTTCTAGTGCGAACGGTAACTGAGCTAGACCGCGGACAGACGGACGGACATGGCGATATAACTGTTACGTAATAAGGCCTAATTATGTACAGAAGCATACACTGCTTTACCTACACACAAATTAAAAATCCATTGAAACCATTAGAATGACCGCCATTACACCGCCATGACCAACATTATTGCGCCGGCGGTCGGGGGGCGAATTTTCATTACGTTACCGTAGGTAATGAATTTTCATACGTTTTTACCACACTATCACAGATAATACACTGATGTTACGTTACTGGTTGCAATAATGTTGGTTATTAATTACATACGGTTCTGAACGCGGAATAGAGGATTTATGATATTGGTGTAGATCAAGATATTTATTCGTCAATGTAAGCACATTACAATGCACTAATGAACGTCAGAGAAAAATAAAATACGTGAGTGTCGTGGAAAGTATGTGAATCGAGTGCGATTGGAACGAAGTTATGTTATTTCATTTTGACTTTTTCGTAAATTTTGTGGTTTTAATTTTTTTTGCATTTTAGAAATTTTGGAAATTTTGGATGATTTGGAAATTTTAAAAATTTTGAAAATTTTGGAAATTTTGGATATTTTGGATATTTTGGATATTTTGGATATTTTGGATATTTTGGATATTTTGGATATTTTGGATATTTTGGATATTTTGGATATTTTGGATATTTTGGATATTTTGGATATTTTGGATATTTTGGAAATTTTGGAAATTTTGGTAATATTGGAAATTTTGGAAATTTTGGAAATTTTGGGAATTTTGGAAATTTTGACACTTTTGACATTTTCGACATTTTCGACATTTTTAAAATTCTCGACTTTTAAGGTTCTCGACTTTTTTCACTTTTATCACTTTGTCACTTCTCAATTTCACTACACTTCACTTCACTTTATTCTATTTTATATATTTTTTATTCCATTCCATTTTACATGTTTCTCAATCGTATGGGTGTCGCGTTTTCGTGACGTGACGCTTTTTCGTGACTGTCACGTGACATTTTTTTGCCTTGGCCGGATTCGCGAACCGTCCGATAAGGAACTTGGTTCCAAAACTACCACCGGTTCTAACCCTACACCTCTGGCCCAAGAAGTATTATGACCGAAAAGAAATTCGACGGGACTTATTTTTTTCAAAACATTAATACATTCTTAGATCTTAAAGATACAAAATAAGGCGTAGTTCTTCAAGAAGACATATCAAAACAGCTTGAGAGACAGATAATGTACCTATTGTTTAATTATAAAGAAAAATAAATCCTAATCTGACTACTTCACAAAACGTTTGATATGTTTATCTACACTCACATTGTAAGTTCTCTAAAACGTGTTCGAAAACGGTAGGCAATGCTAGCATTACCACACCCGATTTTACTATGATAAGCTTTTTATCTGTATCAGTAACGTAATTTTAACTTTACATGCTCAAATATTGATGTGTTATGAGTTTTGATAACATAATGTACACCTGCACGCTCCCGCGCGGGCGCCGATACGCGCCCGCGCGACCGCCGGCACAATCGAGTTGGCCATGGCGGTGCAATGGCGGCCATTCTATGGTTTCCGAATAATGCATTTAGGATAAATAATATGAGTGTAGATAAATCAGTGTATGCAACTGTACGTAATTAGGCCTTAAAACACTCGTGTGATCTTATTATGAAAACCACACTCATGTTTTAAGGACCCTTATTACGTAACAGTTACATAAACTACTATTCCCTACCTAAACGGTGTCCTATAAATGTTAGATGATTTTGTAGTAGTTTTTTGGTTTGGGCCATGCATCTTTGTACGTCATATATAGTCCTCGAACCTGCAATAACCCTTTGACATTCATGATATTTTCAAATATTTCTTAAGAGCGGGTAAAGGTAAATTTAAAGCATCGACGGGTAACAGGCGTCACTTCCATTCTTTTTTTCAATTTTTTGGACCTACGGTTCGAAAGTAAGATGAGGGGGGGGGGGGGGGTTTGAAATATAAACTATCCTTTGTCATTTCTCGAGACCCATACTATCTCTATACCAATTTTCATCTAAATCAGTTCAGCGGTAAAAAAATCCTCATACCACCTTCCAACCCCCTTTTCACCCCCACAAGGGTTTGAAAACTATCCTTTGACGTTTCTCGAGACTCAAATTATCTCCATACTCATTTCTATCTTAATCGTTTCAGCGGTTAAAAATTCTCCATACAAACTTTCAACCCCATTTTCACCCCCACCAGGGTTGATTTTCGGGATTAAAACTATATATTATCCTTTACCAGAACTCATACTATATCTATACAAAATTTCATCAAAATCCGTTCAGCCGTTTTCACGTGATGCGCGGTCAAATAAACAGACAAACAGATAAACAGACAAACAGATAAACAGACAAACAGATAAACAGACAAACAGATAAACAGATAAACAGACAAAAATTCTAAAAATTGTTGGAACGTGTTCTGTTATCGATTCTAAGTATCCCCAGCCAACTTTTTTTCGATTATCTTCCATGTACAGACTTTCGACCCTCTTCAGCTTTATTATATGTATAGATATAGATATCTGTGATATTATACAGTCGACTACAAAGATATGTAACCACTTTTGAACCTTATTACAACGGATTAAGGTGAAAAAGTAGATACAGCTTAGCTCTTTGTAGTCGACTGTACAATCAATTTTTAGGGTTCCGTAGCCAAAGTGGCAAAAACGGAACCCTTCTAGTTTCGTCATGTCGGTCTGTCCATCCGTCCGTATGTCACAGCCGTTTTACTCGGAAACTATAAGACGTATCTTAATAAAATTCAGACATAAGGTGTATTTTGTATGCCGCTATAGTTGTTTAGTTAAATTGCAGAAAAAAAAATTTTAGGGGGGGCGCTCCATACATGTGACAAAAAAAAAACAAATATCAACATGTTGCACATAAATCGATAGGTATTTAATAATAACATTGAGGTATCTTTGAACATTTTATGATTAAGTGAAAAGTTTCAGAAATAATCGCTTCGAAACTCGAAAAAATAGCGTCCCCCTGTAACTTTTGAACCGTAAGTTCAAAAATATGAAGAAAATTAAGAAGATGCGCGTTAGCATATACTTTCTAAGAAAATTGTTTTGAACATTATCGGTTTAGCCATTTTTGAGTTATTTCCAAAAAAACTTCTTCCATAGGCATCAGATACGACCTTTTGGCATTAGTCTGGTTCTTATTCCATTAAAGCTACGGAACCGTCCATTATGCGTGGTCCGACACGCACTTGGCCGGTTTTATTATTAGTCTTTCAGCGCCGTAACCATCAAAAAACAAACGCAATAAACCGAAAACATCAAAACAAACAGTATTATCCGATGGGTATCCTAGCAAAGAAGCTATAAATACCAGGTATAGCTCTCCTATTCATTCATAGCTTACAAGCGAGTCACATGAAGTCTGCGAACAGATTACTGGTCACAAGACTACGCATTATGAAGCCTAAATCGACCTAGCATTAAGTTACTTTATATGTTTAATTTGAAGTTCGCAGTGCCTTGGATTTACTGTAATGCTGTGTAAAGGGCATGAATACCGGAATTCCGGAATCTCGAAATACCGGAATCTCGGACCAATATTTACGATATTTCAATACCAGTATTGTTAAGGACCAATATCGAAATATCGGAATCCCGGTATTGGAAATTGTTCGTAAAATTTCATGTAAATTTGATTAAACTAATGGGTAAAAGTACAAACTTGCAGATATTGAGTCTAATATTATAAGTAATTATTATTTTGCATGTACCTACTGCACTATTTATATTCTTTAATCTTTGTTTGATCAATTTAAATATGGCTGGCTCATTAGTTCCGCAGGGACATTTAAATTGATGCAAAATCAGCCCCATATTTTTTCGATTGATTGACGATTTTTATCAAATCAAACATAAGATGTTTTGGAAAGTAGTCGACTAGTAAAATGAGAAAACCGTTGATAAGATTTTACAGAATTTATTTTTACACAGCGAAATGTATCATTATCCGTAGAAAAAATACAGTTAAAATATCACTAAGAAAATGTCGTAGACCATTGCACGTACTTGTACTACTTATTAAGCACCTATCTAATGTGTTTTCTCATATTGAAGTAATCAATCGAAGCTTGAAGAAAACAAGATTTGAATAGTTTCCTCCCACGAACGCTGCGGCTGTGGAATAAACTCCCTGCCGAGGTTTTCCCAGCGGGCTACAGTATGAGGTTCTTCAAAAAAGGAGTGTATAGGTTCTTAAAGGGTAGGCAACCCGCGTGTGAATCCTCTGGGGTTGTAGGCGTCCACGCAGGCTACGGTAACTGCTTACCATCAGGCGGGCACTATGGTATTTAAAAAAAGAACAAAAAAAAAATGCTATTTTAATAATACAAGGTAATCCTTGTACGAAACAACGATATGTAATACTAGAATATAGGTATGATACGAAATTATATAATTTATATAACGTTATGTACCCAGTTGCTGGACCACAAACTTAAAAGACCAAAAATCATCTATCAAGACGACTGTACTTATATGAAATGAATATTAACAAGTTGCAGCTAATAAATACAACAAAATATGATTAACTGTTAAGGTTGATTGAGTTTTTAAATGATTTTAGCCTTTAAATAACGTTTTTCAATGGTCACCTCCAATACCGGTATTAATACCGGAATTCCGGTATTGAGCCCTAATATCGGATTCAATACCGGTATTGAGAATCGTCCGATATTTGCTTGCCCTATGTGTAACTGTTTTGAATGATAAATAAATAAATAAGTGTGTTCAATACGCATTATGAAGTTTCTCATGACGTGACCACTAAATTCAGAGCTGAGAATGGCGTCACTCGCTTCTATCCTATACAAAATTTACAACAATCCATGTGAATAATTCAACTCATAAACTCGATTTTTGTTGATATTTTATTTGAGTATAGCAAATAAATTCTCTTGGTGTATCGTCCTTTATATTGACCGACGTTTGTCCAATGCAAGGAGTGTGCTTCCCAGGTACGAAAATAACAGTTCGATTGCATCTATCTAACCATCGTACCTAAAACCACAATATGCTCTGTTCTGAAATGACTGATTGGGGCAAACATAATGACATTTCAATATCGGAAATCAGAAATATAGAAAAAAGTTTAAATAAAATATTTCTTTACCAACCTGTAGTACTTGCGAGTCTTCTGATTTGCTCTATCTAATACAAGTAGGTAAGTAATCTGTGCTACGTAGTAACCTTGCCGCGGAGGCGGGAGTTTTAAAATATGAACCTTAAATTATAAGTTGTTTATTTCAATTGCTCGTAAAGCACTTAGTATATTTACGATATTTTTTTGATTATGTATGTTAAATAAATAGAAAATTCAAGGAAAAAATATTCACAAGTGTAGGTTTGTATAAAGTGATCATATTCGCCAAAAAAACTAAAAAAAATGTCATAATAAATAGATGTAAACATGTCGCCGTGGTGAAAAATTACTGTAACACTTAGATCTGTATTAGTACCATACTACCAAATTTTCGAATTGTGTTCGAATTTCTAAGTCACTTTTTTTATAAATATAAAGAAAAAATGTCACTTAATGAAGCTTATAGACGAAAGCTCAGAGAAACAATTCGGGAAATCTTTAAGTTAGTCATCACTTATTTAAACAAATACAATAGTGCTAGATCTCCAGTGTAGGATTTAGTCAATGTAGTGTTCCAGATGTTGTCTAGAATGTTTTCGATTTCCTGAAATGCACAATCACGTCACTGGGGAAAAATGTGTAGTGGGAATCTGACTACCCTACTTAATAACTAGAAAAAGCTTCCAAAAGTGTAGGATTTAATGCAAGGTAAAATTTTTTGGCCCCCGTGTATAAGTCGTTTTTCACCGTTTGCGAGCATTCTTTTGTTTCCGAACGCTCGAATTCAAAGAGTGACGTGACTAATTTATTATTGAGAGAATTGTACTCGAAAGTGGAACAGAAATTGTGTTTGATTTACAAGTCAGCCTATACTTAATTAAATTTCTTGTTCTCTTCAGGTTATCCGATGCAAGGAACTTGTTTACTGAGCCAACTGAAGATGCGCGTAACTATTAAAGATGGTACTAGAGCTGGGCCGCGATTCGAAAAATAAACACACACACTGGACAGACACAGCTCCAACCCAACTCAACCCAACTCAACTCAACGCTATAACGACATTGACATTTGCTATTCGAACAGATTTTCATTCAACATTGGTCTCATATTGGTCTCACATTGGTCACACATTAATCACACATTGTACCAATGTTGTACCAATGTGAGACCAACTTTGTAGCGAAACTGGAACTTTGTTTGTCTACTTCAATTTGCTGAGTGTAGACAGTGGCCAGGCAATCTCCAGAGGTATTGGTTGGGTGTCGGGCAATAAATATTTTTTGTTGGCTTTCTTTGTGCCAAGTTGTCCACATTGTGTATTATGAAGCTGTTTTCTACGTGAGGACAAAACACGGTTTGGAAAATTTTAAAATAAGCTCTTAAGCTTGAGGGAAAAGGTTTAAAATTTTAAAATGCGGTAAACTGATACGTTTGTCTCATCTGACGCAATGCGCAGACACATGATATATTGTTAGATTTTCATTACGTTTAGATGGTGCAAGTTTTGTGGTTTTATTTATGGTTTGAAAACATTGCATATCCTAAATAGAGACACAAATCTTTTGTATTTTTATGGTATTGCTACGTTACATTTATACCGTTATTTTGTTTGCTTATCTCTTTTTAATTATGCATATCAATTTTAACATTGATATAAATTTAGAGAGTTAAGTACTTACACTATTTGTTGATATTCTATATTCTAATTTATTCAGTGGGATCTATCAATATTTACCATCACTAAATCAACCAACAATGCAAAAAAATGCATTAGTGCTGTGGAACACTCGATTGGAACGAAGTTATGTTATGTTATTTGATTTCATTTCATTCTCATTACATATTTCTCAACATACGGGGTTGTGACGGGTTTTCGGGACCGTCAAATCACACTTTTTTTCACCTAATCCCCCCATCCGCCAAGCCAAGCAACTTCGTTTCAAAACATGCAAAAACAAACAAAAATACTGTAAGAAGCTTGTTTTTTGTCTAAAAACCTTTTTCTCTTTTGCACAAACCAGAAGCCGTATTTACGTTGACAAAGTTTTCTTGTCACGTGCATACAATTTCCTTCTCGTTCTCGCGCTCTCCAGCTCGAGCCAATATAGGGTTAATTAACCCGATCCCGTAATTGATGGCTATTTTAATTAAACCGGGCCAAGACAAGGATAGATGCATCTTTATAATTACTGTATTATCTACGATACGCACGCTGAACGCTGCGTTGTCGACTTTGCTATAAACAAAGATGGGATTTTCACTTAACGTGTACAGTCACCGGCAATAGTATCTTCCTACACAAAGCCCGCAAAAATATATGACAAGTTCTTATGGCCCTACAAATAACAGCGTGGCACATATTTTTGCGGCCTTCGTGTAGGAAGATACTATTACCGGTGACTGTACCATTAACGGCCGGTTAGCAATTGTCACAAAAGTGACGGTCAATGTCAAATCCCATATATTTTGTCAGGAATGTGACGGTTAGACGTAACTGAAACACGGCTTAAGTCGTGTTTTAAAGTACAAAGTTAAAATAAAAATGCCCGGAAACCTATTACAGACATGTTATTTACTGTAGATTGGGTTATACTCTAAAAAAACGAGCACAAAAATACTTCCAGAGTTATTTCATAACGTAGCAACGATTCTGTTATATTTATCTATTTTGACGATCATTGCATCGTTGTCACTCTTATTGTTAGAAAATTACAGTTTGTCTCTTTCTCACGCGGGTGATGGGAGCTCATTGGCACGTTCGCATCTCTCGTTTGCCGCGATGCGTGACTAGCGACAATTATTTGAATTCACTCATTTTAACTTAAAAATTTAAGTGCTTCACTTTTGGAACGTGCATAACCGACCTGACATTATTATATATCATAGATTATAGATAGATACCGACTGTAGCAAAACTACGCAGATAATAAGTTCAAAATGGTCTTCTTATTGTATACAGTTATTGGTATTTTGGCTTTAATTTGTTTGTGCCTAAGGTCTGTCCATTTGATTTGTCAAAGTTATACGAGATTGTCATACACTTTTACTGATACGTACACGAAAGCAGGCAGATAAATGCGATGGATGATCAATTTATTTGGGGTTGTTATTCGCTGTCCATTTAATATCAGTCCCCCTGAAATGTTATTTTAAATTACCGTCACATATAAAAATATTATTACACCTGAATATTTTTTAAACGAATACAATTATACTTATATTTACCTACAAATTATGTACGCCTTCTACTCACATTTCTTTGTGTTTTTATTTTGTTGTAAACATGTTAGCGTGTTAATACGTTATTTTTATTAAAATGTTCTAATTAAGTATTTCTATTTAGTTCGCGTAGGTTGCAATACTTGCAATTAAAATACCAAATTCTCCTCTTAAATATAAAGAGTTTCAAATAGTTGTTCATATCCTCCCGCAACTGGACTTCCAGTTGCGCGAGGATTTTGCAAATTTCTTTAACATTTCGCTTCGTAAGAATTTTATTCGAATATAGAAATTAATAAACCGGCGGTAAATTTAATACGAACATTTTCGAGATTGCCTTGTCAGACATTCTCATATTATTTGAATCGTAGCTCGTGCAAAAATTACTTTGCACTAGATGACGAATTGCATATACCTACTTACTTATGTGTACCTATGCCTAGGGAATGCAACCGGTTAATATTTTGTATGAGAATTATCGGTAATTTACCGGTTAACCGGTAATTTCTATGCAATTATTTACCGGTTTGCATTCCCTACCTATGCCAAAGGAGAACGTCAATTTTTGTTAGGCGATTTTCCCCAGATCATAAAGGTGCATATAATTTTGAAATTGATATCAAAACATTCGCCTTAATTTATAGATCAGGGCGGTCATAAAATAATCATGAAATCTAACGGGAAAATTGAGAAATCGGGGATGAAAAAACATGAATGTGATAAGGACAATATTTAAAAGCGTACATGTTTATGATTTAAAGTATAGCACAAAATAAATACCGGGTTTTTACAGAATTTCAACAAAGTCTGACATTATAATGAAACGGAAATCATAATAAAATAAAATAAAAAAGTCATAATTTGATCCTGCCGCTAATTTCTTGTATTTGGGTCTTGGAAGAATAATAAGTAAGGAAGCGTAATCAACGCTCAAAATATGCTCCACTTTCCTGGTGCCAAAGTGGGCGGAGCTTGTGACAGCGGTGCCCTAATGTCATGTCAAACATTTTGAAATTGTCATGTCGTCAAAATATTAGTTTTTGCGGTCCATGAAATATCGGTAATATATCGGTATTAAAATGCCGTGCATTGGTGTAGGAGCCACACAGGCGCCAAAGATGGTGATATTTCTTTTCATCGGTAAGTAAATCACGCATAGATATTCTCATACATTACGGACTTGGTCGATGTTATGCAATATAAGTTTTGGAAAAGTAAACATAACTCATTTGAGTAAAGTATAATGAATGTTCATTTATAAGTATTACCTAGTAGTAATAGCAGTTGGTTTCCGTTGTTAACAAAGAATCTTTTCAGTTTGTTTTTTATTTTATTTTTTATGACTCTTATTTTTCATTAATAATGAATGCTATAACTTCATAGCATAGTCTTTAATTATCAAATCTAGAGCAGAGCCCGACTGGGGAACTACCTCTACCTTACAGAAAACCACAGCCAATTAGCACTAGACCCTACTCATAGTGTTGTGTTCCTGCCGGCGAGTAAGGTCGCCAGAGAGCTGAGGATGCGGTTTGTTGACGACGGGGGATCCTCTTGTCCTTTTAGCTATCAACACAGTGAATCCTCTTTTATATGAAAGCGTTGGCAACGCACATGAGACTCCTCTGGAGTTACAGGCGTCCATAGTCTACGGTAAATGCTTACCACCAGGTGAGCCGTATGCCTGTTTGCTACCGTTGTAGTATAAAAAAAAACCGGCCAAGTGCGAGTCGGACTCGCGCACCGAGGGTTCCGTACAAACCTATAACAAGCAAAAGTTGTAGTATGGTTATTACTAATTTTAATTTAATACCTCTACGTGTTTACGAGGAAAAAGGTAGTAAGGTTAAAATTTCAAAAAAAAATTTTTGTATGATTTTACTAAAAATGTCTACTTTTCGTAATTTTTCCTTTGTTTGTGCTATATGAAGTTTCTTCGTGCCAAGTTTCAAGTTTCTGAGTTTACGGGAAGTACCCTTTAGGTTTTGAGTTTCTTGCGAGTACTCAGTTTCAAAATATGCGACTTAAATTGCTATTTCTCTTGATTGCGTTGACATAAAAATTTGGTTTTGCTACATCTGAAAGGTCCTATAGCCTTGAGTATTTGACATGAATTTCAATTTAATACCTCTACGCGTTTACGAGGAAAAAGGTAGTAAGTTTAAAATTAAAAAAAAAAATTTTTTGTACGATTTTACAAAAAATGTCTACTTTTTGTAATTTTTCCATTGTCTATGCTATATGACGTTGCTTCGTGCCAAATTTCAAGTTTCTGAGTTCACGGAAAGTACCCCGTAGGTTTTTCGAGTGCCGAAAAACTCTAAAATTTGCAGCATAAACGACTGTATCTCTTGATTGCGTTGGCTTTTAAGTTTGATTTTTTCACAGCTCCAAGAGACAATAGACTTGAGTATTTGGTATAAATTTCAGCTTGATACCTCCACGCGTTCCTGAGAAAAATGGTCTTGACAGACAGACAGACAGACAGACAGACGGACAACAAAGTGATCCTATAAGGGTTCCGTTTTTTCCTTTCGAGGTACGGAACCCTAAAAATGGATACAACATGTAAATTTATCTTTGTATTTCCCTAAGCTTGCTAAAATAAATAGTACACATAAACGAACTCATCCGTTATTTTTTTAGTTCTAAAAAACGAGGAAGCAAAGAGAATTTTAACTATTTATATTGAAGTATGCTATTATTTTCTAGTCTGGTCATAAATAAAGTTAAAAAATAATCGTTTTTTTTGCCACAATCAACCTTAATTGCTTAACAATATGTTGCTTGAGACCAAGAGGGTCTCCCTAATGTAACGGATTTATAAAATTGTAAAAAAGTTCAAAATCTTTACTATTTTTAAGAATAATAAGAATAAGAAATGTATTTGCTAGAAATGTGGTACAGAGGTAAATAAGGTGTAAATATACAATTTTGTGAGTTCAGCACATTTCGCCAATAAAATAGGCATGCAAATTATTATTATTTTTTCCTACATTACACTATACATTATTTACAAATTATTTACATAGTGTCATACATATCTACATCATTGCATTAAAATAATAAGATAAAACATAGAAACACTACTACTACAAACTAAAATTAATAACATGTCAGAATGTCATAGAGTAAACACATATCCGTGCAGAATGTACAATATGAAAATAGATGTCATATACTTAAGAAAAAGTGACCAAACCCTCCGGTGTCCGAGGCCAGATAGATAGAGGAGGCGAGGACACCGGAGGGTTTGGTCACTTTTTCTTAAGTATATGACATCTATTTTCAGTTTATATATAGTAGTGTAACTACTTAAAAATTGCAAATCAAAAAATATTGAACAAAATAATTTGATTTGCTTCAAGATTCAATGTACAATATATTAACTAAATGTCAAATGTGTCCCTAATTTTCTAAATTTTTGTCAAAAAATTCCTGAATTGAATAGAAAACTTTTTCCAATAACCACTTATGCAATTTCAGTACAAACTTCTCATAAGTTAGTTGTCTAATTTCATTTGGCAAGTTGTTATATATTTTTATAGCCATCAGATAACAATTGTTTCTATAAAGTTTACTGTTAATTTTACTTGTCGCTACAAGCCTGTTGGGATATCTTGTATTGAATTTACACACACTCCTCAACTTTACAAACAGTTCAGGATGTAACTTCACAAATTTACACGCTTCTAGGATATATAAAGATGGCAATGTCAAAACTTTTAGACTCTTGAATAATTCTTTACAAGGTGTAAGTGGTGGTACATTACATACTGCTCTAATGCAATCTTTTTGAGAAAAGAAAACTCTCTTAATATCTTTGGAGTTTCCCCATAATAGAAGACCGTACCTAATAACTGAGGCTACGTAACCGTGATAGGCAGTAAGAGCAGTAGTTTTATTTACAGTAGTAGCTAATCTTCTGAGCACATGGACAAAACGATTAATTTTGCAACACTTTTCCCTTATTTGTGGTTTCCAAGAGCAGTTTTTATCTAATAGTATACCTAAAAATGAAAATAGTTCTGTTTCAATAATGTCTATTCCTTTATGTTTAACACTTAAATTAATTCCGCCTTTTCTATTATAAAACTGTATATATTTTGTTTTAGACAGGGTTGGTTGTAAATTATTATGTTCCATCCATAGTATAATGTCATTAATCGTATTGTTTATGTCAGTATTATATAATTTAATATGGTCACATGGTATAACTACAGATATGTCATCAGCGAAGAGTAAACAATGGTGTCTTGTAGCCGTTGATGTATAGTAGAAACAAAAGTGGTCCTAGGACACTGCCTTGGGGAACACCTCTTTTGTTCTCCATAACATTAGATCTTGCAGAGCCTACCATTTTTTTATCGTCAATATTATTTATCTCCACAAATTGTGTTCTTTTATTCAGGTAGCTTTCTAACCAGCTCGAGGCTAATCCTCGAAGACCATAAGATTCACACTTTTGTAAAAGGCGATGATGAGACACAAAATCAAACGCCTTATTCATATCAAAGAAAACAGTTACTACAGGTATTTTTTTGTCAACAACAGCAGCGATCCTAGCATGCATAGCTTTTTCAAAAAATTTCGAAAAGATAGATAACAAGGCTATCGGTCTGTAATTATTAAGGTCCTCTTTATTATCTTTTTTGTATAATGGCTTGATAATGGAAGTTTTCAGTTTGTCTGGAAACGTGCCAGTTGTAAATGAAAGATTTATCAAAAAACATAATATCGTGACAAAAGTATTAATGCTCTTTTTTATGATAATTGTAGAAAACCCGTCAGGTCCTACAGAGCTCGTGTTCTTTAGTGATTTCACTATTTTGATGAGTTCCTCTTCGTGACATGGATATAGAAAAATAGTAGCTTGATTCGGCTCTAGACTTAGTTTATACTTGTTGTGATCGTAATCATTATTTGTTAGGTTAATAAAAAAATCATTAAATGTATTGGAAATTTCTTTTTTGCAATTTATAATATTTCCGTTTTTATTGATTTTGAGGATTTCTAATCGTTCGTTTTGATATTTTTTGTTTTGAATAATATTCCATGATGCTTTACAAATGTTCCTAGCAGTACTTAGGTATTTAAGATTATCTTCCTTCTGTGACCGTTTTATACAGTTTTTTAGTATTTTGGAGTATCTATAGTATCGCATCTTGTCGTCTAGATTTTTAGTCTTGTAGTATTTAAAACGCAAGAGTCTTTTTGAAATAGTGGACTTTTGTATACCTTTTGTTATCCAGCCAGACTTTTTGTCTTTATTGCTAATCTTTTTTTTTATTAATGGGAAACATAAGTTATAGAAAAGTGAAAAAGTATCATGAAAACTATTGAAAGCATTGTTTAAGTCACTCTGTGCGTAAGTCTCTGACCATTTTAGGCTGTGTAAACAACCGCAGAATTTTCTAACGTTCTCTTCACAAAAATCACGTTTATTTATGTACCAAAATTCAATTTCATCATCTTTGTCATCCACTTGGAAACATAAAGTCTGCCCCGTATTGTGGTCAGACAGGCCCAAAGCATGTACTTCTGCTTTTGCATTTGACAGGTTACTAACTATGTGGTCTATACAGGAAGTCAATCTTGTTGGTTTATTAATGTGGAGATAGAAACCATAATTTTGTAATATTGCCCGTAGTTCACGGGACGCATTGCAGTCTATTAATGTGTTGATATTAAAATCTCCAGTTAAAATTATTTTAGTTGACTTGCGTCTAATAGCTATAATAGCTAATTTATGCAAGATGTTTCGCAGGTTAGTGAAGAATATGTGTATTTTTGATTTGGGTATCCTGTAAATACAAATTATGATGGGACATCTTGGGATTTCTATGCCACAGCATTCAAAATCTTTCTCGCATGCGAAGTATTTTAAAAAGGATAGTTCATGGCACTCAATAAAACTTTTAGACAATATACACACGCCACCACGTTTTCGTCCCTGTCGTGAAAAGGAAGCACATACTTTGTAGCTCTTTACACTAATGTTTTTTTCTTCACCTGATTTGATGAATGTTTCTGATAGGCATATTAAATCTATAGGGATATTTTTTTCTTTAAATTCTTACAAACATAATTCAAGTGCATCTTTTTTGCTAATGAATCCACAAATATTTTGATGTAAAACCACTAAGTTATTTACGAAAGGAATCATTTGTACAGATTTGAGGTCCGGACCAATTGGGAAGTTCTTCTTTTTGCAATCCATTCCGCTTATCTAAAGAGGTGCTTGGTTTAGACTGCATTTTATCAAAAAAGTCAAGGATTTTTTCTGTACAGATTTTTCGCTATTCTTTACGCACTTGACATTGTCTGAAAGAAAAAAATCTGGTATTTTCTTCTGCGCACAATTTTTGTGATATTTTCTATTTTCTTTCTTGTAGCAAGTAATAAAACGTCCTATGTGGTTTATTATGCAGGACATACCACTGTTGTTCAGTTTCCCTGTTTTAGACGAGAACATCTCCAGTTTTAGGTTTAGGTTTGAATCGAAGGAATATGTATGTTGTGAGGTGGTATATCGTTGCGAAGCAGGTTGTTGAGGTATTCAACTCTTGCGTTGTATATTGGTTTTCCAAGTACATACGTTGCTGTAGTTAAAATAATGTTTGTTTTGGTAATTGAGCTCAAAGTGTTGCTCATAAATTGAATCAGGTCCTGGTAGTCCTCATCGCTTTCCACATCTTCTTCACCCATCATAATAATACAGTAGTCACGTCGTGTTAGACTAGATAATTTGTTTTGAATGTTTTTGAGCAATTCTCTTACACTTCCTCCTGGTGTAATATAATGACAACAGTTGTAGTTATTCAAGGTGGCTTCACGTCTAACGATACTCGAAATTTTATTTGTATTATTGCTACTAATGATTACTAGCCTCTTACGGCTCGAATCGTCAGTTTGTGGCAAGTGGGTCTCAATCTTCACTCCAGATGTTTTCTCATTTATTACCAATGGACTTACAATTTGAGGTGTAAAGTTAGTATCTTGACTATTAGGCATCATAGGAGACGAATTTGAAATTGGTGTACTACTTCCTACGAGTATCTTATTGGGAGTAAGAAATAATGAGTTCCGACATAAAGTTTTATCAGTGATCTTTTTCTTTGTTTTGCTTTTTCCGGCCGATACTGCTTTGTCTGTGCTGAGTAGTTTCTTATACGTATTTATTTTTATGCAGTATTTTTCTACGGTTAATTTGAGTCCTGTGATCTCACTGTTCAACCTCGCGATTTCTTCATGGGCGCTCAGTAGCTGAACCGCCAGCTGCTGATTTTCATTCTGTAAACTTGCTACCCCTGAATTATTTGTTATATCAGAAATATTTGGCAAACTTAAATGTTTCTGGATGCTACTGCTTAATAAAATAGACTCCTCGAGGTCCTCATCTTCTGGAGACGTCTCGAGATCGTCTTCTGAAAGACTGATAGATTGATTTTTTTTCCTCTTTGTGACATTGTCAGTCTGTGAAATTTCGCCGCTGTCGCATAAGGTTACGGGTGCTTCTTTTGAAGTGGACGGGATTTGTATTTCGTGAAATTTGGAAGGCATTTCTTGTTCGCGAGAGGTACATCCCCCCAGCAAAACTTCTCCTGCCGCAGGCTGTTCAGGGCTTTTTTGTGGGTCTTCTTGCAATTCTTCGTCACTTTGATTTCCATCAAACTTTTTGGCTGACTGGTTGGCTTGTTTATGAGGGATTGCCGGTTCGGTGCTATTCTTTGACGGTATTTGGACAGTATATTTTGTGTTTGAACAGCCAAGCTGCTGCTTGTTGTCATCATTTAATGTGCTGGTTGATTTACATAACTCGGATTCAGTAGTCACATTTTGAGTATTGTTAGTTCTTAAAAATGGCTTTTTTCTGACATTTTTTTCGGGTTTTCAAGGCAATAGATGCATTTCCAGGCCTTTTTTTTGTCACTGGTCATTAATTTAAATTTTGCTGTAGAAATATTTTCAGTACATTTCTGATCAAAGCTTTTCTCACAACCCGAGCATATAAGATAGTTCTTATTATTTATTACCTTCTTACAAGTAAAACATGCAATAATTTTCTTTGACTGTAATGGAGTCATTATTTATGCAGCTAATTATAATTGCCGTTGTATATGAATTGGTTTATATATGGTGTCTGTTATTCAGGCTGGTTTGAGCTGTGCTTAAATACGCTCAGTTGACAATGACGATGTAGCAACACTAAGTTGTTTTGGTTAGGTTGGCATCAATGTATATAAGTCAGCTGTCAGTGTTGCATCCAATGGTGTTCAGTGTCTATCTATTGTACCGTTATTTTTCTTGAGAAATAAACAGTTATTTTCCCGTTTCGTGTTCAAATATATATTATTACGTGAAGGTCAACGGTAAATTAACTTCTTACCTTAGTGCTATGGCTCTGTGCGTTTGTCAAAAATATCTCCTGAATGTTGCAATTGATGGTAAGTTTCTTGGTTATGTTTCTTATGCACTTTCACTAATTTTAAGACGTGTTTTCCAATATTTCGCGATTAAAAAGAATCGGAGATCTCTCATTACGTGTTTACATGGCTAGGGTTGCCATGCTTTCAATGCCATGCAATGCCATGTTTTTTGTTAATGTATGCTTATTTTGTAGTATGTAAGTACTTTTATTAAATAAATGAAAGATTAATAGAAGGCTTTCATATTATTCCTTATTCCAAGAACGATTAAATTTACTTATATTACATAAGTAATGAAAAATGCACTAAAAAAATAATTGTTAATTGATTGCATTATTATGTATTACGTGAACCCATCCACGTCAAGCTTAGGCGTATTTATTATACGTTAACTTGACATTTCAGTTATTTCATTTGAGTATCTCCTGTCCAATTAAACTTCATTGTGAAATTGATTTTGACCACTCACAACACGGCAACTTTTCTTATTGGTGAAATGGCATGAAACCTTTGCGGAATTAAGGTTAACACAAAAAAATATGCTTGAAGAATGAGTACTTGATTGGTTAATAAGACATAAGACATTTTAGTTTTGTAAACGTGAAAATGGGTCGTGTTTTCACATGAACTTTGCTTGCCTTTACTCGTCTTGATATTATATGTCGATGATTTGGATAAACAAACACAATGGTTGTCAAACCATCATTGCTAATTAACTAAACACTCGTAACACTTATAACAAAGAGATAAGCTTTAGCACTGTTAGTGCGCTACTACTAGTATCTATGAAGTTACAATTTTAAACCGGAGTATACTCTTGGGCCACAAAGTAAGGCCGAAAGAGAGAGTAATATAGGGAGCTGCGTCTCGTTTTGACTTTGGGATTTATGACGTCATTAGATAATAATTCCAGCATGAGAGCAACTCAAGATGTCAACGTGTGTCAATTTTGTAACGAGTGCGAGTGAGACATCGTCCTCCATATTATGCCCTCTATTAGACCGTTTTTTCTAGTCACCTATGAACGACTGTTTTGCACGGTAATAAGGTTCATCTGTGGCTAGGGAAAAAGTGCAACAATTACATCCACTTATTATAAATCCATGCTAGTATCAGACATTACTAAATTTAAAAAAATGCGTTTCGTTATCGAAAGAGCATGATATAATGCCTTCATAACGCCCTATGTCAAAACGAGGCGCAGCTCCCTATATTAACCTCTCTTTCGGCCCCACTTTGTGCCCGAAGAGTATACTCCAGTTTAAAATTATAACTTCAAGCCCTGGATGACGGTGACGTAATACACTGACAGTGTCAAACTAGAATTATAAATAAGATTAGTAAAGTAAACGTAACTCCTTACTGAAAATGTCCGTTTCGTCTCGGTCCAGGAGAAGTTAACCTTATGTCAATGCTGTAAAGACGTTAACAATTGATTTAGCACTATTTGAGTCGCGGAAGGATCAACGAAATTACTTTTTATTTTATATTTCTAATGTTTCATTTTCATGCAATATTTTGTCTAGTTTCGTAATAAAATGGGTATTTGCTTAAAATTTAAGAACAAACCATACGAAACCATATCGCAAGTGGGCCTGGAATTGACGATCTCCTTTGACACATAAGTACCTACATTATGTTGTATGATTGAATAGGTTAGAATACAAATATATTTATTCGTGAAATTAGAGAAAGAACAAATAAATTACAGATAATTATAGACTAAGACGAGTGGTAAATGGACTCTTCTGAAAATGGAAAAAAAAAATATCAATTTATGTTTCTTTTGCTAAAATCACCCAAGAAATGTAGGAAATGAAATCAGCAAGTAGGTTTTATAATATGGATTCAGTATTTTATTTTCATTGTACCTTAGTACTAGGGTAAAACACAATTATACCTACTATCAAAGTTGTAAATTGCACTTAGATGCATAGACATTAAATCAATGCTAAGATGATAGCCGACATACGCCCCAAATACAACAGAAACAGAAAATATTACTTTACTTATACTGAATATCACAAAAAACCAGTCAGCTACTGAATTGCTTTTCTGCTGATTACGAATTGATTACGAAGCTGATTACGAAGACCTTTTCAATATTATTACGAGTATATTCTTGATAGTTAGCCTTAGCGCTAGAAGCTTTTTTATTACTTAGCAATAATTTATAATTGCACTCCTAACAAAAATAAAACAACAAATTAAACTGGTCTACGCACTGTATATCCCTCCCCGTACGTCTTCACTGCCTCCTATCTAAGCCCTCATGTTAGGACAGATAGCCAGCGGTTAGTCGGTTCGATTACTGGGTTATTTATTACCCAACCGACCAGCTAATTAAACTCAGCTAGAAAGTGTATTATAAAACCAGAGCAGTTTATTACGGGTAATCGCTACCCGTTCGGTATATCTATACCTGAATATATTTCCTAGCAATAGTAATTTCGACTCAGCACCAGTATAACAATGACCTTAAGATCTTTCATAACTTGGTATAATTAGAATTTTCTTGTGCTGGTTTTCTCTTGCAAGCGCTTGCTCACTGCTCTGGTCAGTATGAACCCGGGGATACGTTCATATCACTTGGCGAACCAAAGCCTCAAGAGTGTCAGACTAGTTCGCGTTTCAATAACACATATTTCATATAGATGTATAGGCCATCTTACACTGGAACCTACTAAACTCCACTGGTGCAATTAATGGGAATAAAACAATCCGGTATCTGTCAGTAGGCTCATATTTCTATGATCCGCATTAGATATGACACGATATGTTTTGACAGACGAAATATATTATTTTGAAGTCCTTGTTACTTGACGAAATTAACATGAAATGAACAAGCACTCGTCAGTTGAATTGTTTAATATTGTTTGAAGATGATGTATGTACATATAGTTGAGCAAATATCAACATTGTTTGAAGATGATACATATGTACCTATAGTTAAGCAACTATCAGATGAATTTTTTTCGCTCTACAGGTCAAAGCAGAAAATTTCACGAGACATTAGCTCTACTATACTTAGGGCCGGTTGCACCAAACCATCTGTTAACGTCAACGTCATCGTAAAAAAATCTTGTATGAAAGGTTTGACAGTTTTCTATGGGATGACAGCTCCTTCGCCATATTTAACGTTGATCAGTTCGTTAGTTATGTGTGGTGCAACCCACCCTTGTCTGAAAGATTCTCAAAGAAGTTGACATTGAAATTCTATGCGAGTCGTTTTCGTATAATTTTAATTTTAAATAAGTAAATTTTATATTTTTTATTTGAATTTAGTTAACCGTGTTTTATCTAATCTGTATGTTAGTTCCCTCACGTTCGTATTTAATTATTGTTATTATTTGAGAACTTTTTAACGACTGTTTTACCTAGGTACAGTCGCCATTAGATAGATCGGAGCGGCCAAGGTGGTCACAAATA
Organism: Pammene aurita; assembly: GCA_947086415.1. Lineage (NCBI taxonomy): Eukaryota > Metazoa > Arthropoda > Insecta > Lepidoptera > Tortricidae > Pammene > Pammene aurita. The sequence goes on from OX352299.1 coordinate 28,074,151, forward strand.
TCTGAACAACGCCTCTATTGTCAAGGCGATAAAGTGCATGTTCAAATAAATTTGACGATATATTTGATGGCGACTGTACAACAAATACGGAATCATCATCACTAAAACAAATTAAAAAACCGGCCAAGAGCGTGTCGGGCCACGCTCAGTGTAGGGTTCCGTAGTTTTCCATCCGTCACAGTAAGTGTCCCCACTTAAGAGTTAAAATAACACCGCCATGTAGGATATGATATGAGCGTTCCACGTACAGCGACATCTATCGGCAAATTAAGTCAACTATTGCGCGCGAGCTTAAAGTATGGAAGATGATTTTTATGGGATAATTCTTTATTGCGTGAACCGATTTTCACCGTTTTTACTTTATTTGAAAGCACGTCATTTCATTGTGATTTTGTAGAAATTACAGGTACAATAAACACCTGCTTATACGGTGAAATTACAAACTTATTTCAGAAATTATTTTGTAATTTTTTTTCAAAAACTATTCAACCTATCAAGTTCAAAATAATTTTCCTAGAAAGTTTTTATACAGTTCTACTTTTGAGATTTTTTTCATATTTTTAAAACTTATGGTTCAAAAGTTAGAAAGGGGGGGACACATTTTTTTTACTTCTGGAGCGATTATTTCCGAAAATATTTACATTATCAAAAAATGATTTTAGTAAACCCCTATTCATTTTTAAATACCTATCCAACAATATAACACACGTTAGGGTTGAAACGAAAAAAAAAATCACTCCCCACTTTACGTATAGGGGAGGTACCCTAATAAAACATTTTTTTCCACTTTTTATTTTACCACTTTGTCGGCGTGATTGATATACATATTAGTATCAAATTTCAGTTTTCTAGTGCTAACGGTCACTGAGATTATCTGCAGACGGACGGACGGACGGGCAGACATGGCGGAACTATAAGGGTTCCTAGTTGACTACGGAACCCTAAAAATGACTTAAACTCACATACTGGAAATTTAAGTTAATGAGGTAACAACGATAAGAGAGTAATGAATGATTTCTAACAAATTAAACATGGTATTTTATTTACCATTTAAAAATATAAAACAAATGAAAGTGTATCAATACGCGTGTTCCAGAGAGTTCTAAACCAGGAGAGGCCCTGAGTATCATTTCCCCTCTGTCAAAAGTATTGGCGGAAAATCTAGTACATCTATAAAAACTATTTCAATAATCGATGTCACGCCATTTTCGTCATCGCTGTCAATGGATAACAAGCTCCGTGAAAATGCCCTTATGCGCTGTTTTTGGATGTAAAAAAATGTTATATTTCGTCTAGTTTACAAAAAGATGAAATACCATTTCAGATGTAAGTAAAGTTTTACTTTATTTATCATTACTTTCGTAATAAAAGATTTAACCTAAATCGAAAATCAAGCCTCGTTTACAGAATCGATTCAAAGACAATCGTTTTCTTTCTGACGGGCAGTAACTATTTGACGTTTGACACTTCTCCATATTTAACGCGCTTAAGGATTGCTGTCTTCTATATTTTGTTTGAAAATACAATCAAAAATGATCCTTGGCTTTTTTGTTTGACATTTCCAAAGACTGCATCCAATAATGAACCATATGTTAACATTTGTACAGTCGACTATCTATTGCTCCATTTAGTGTTATGAAGTATAAAAAGAATATGTCAAATATGTTTGGTGTTTTCAAGTCAAAGGTACATCTTTGTCGGTTGTCAATAAAGCGTTGCTCCCATAAAAATTCATTTAGAAATAAACTGTATTAACAACCGACAATGATGTACCTTTGACTTGAAAACTTCACATGCATGCTACCTCGCCCCCCTCAGATTTTGGCAGACTTTTTTGGTTGGAAAGATGAGGCGAAGCGTACTCCATTTATAGAGCTTTATGGCGTGTTCGCTACTGCTATTTGTAGCCTCAAGCTATACTAATGTACCGAGCGTAATCGAGATATAAATCTGAGCTGATCATTAAAATAGTTCCCGCCGGTAAAGTTAATCAAGGAATTGAATCGATCGTTTCGAATACAACTTTAGTTGCTATTGAGGCTGTGCTGCCTTAAATCGTTTTAGAATATCCGGCTCAACTGCACCACCCACCCATGTGGCAATATTAATGGGGTTTACTGCAATATTATAAATTGTAACATTAATTTACTAAGAAATATGTAGTTGTTTATGTGAAGATATACTCGTAAATGCCGTATGGAAGGTTGGTTAGATTATTGACGCATGCATAATATATTGTTCCTATTGTTTGAAGAAATATTCCATTCGTTTTTATGTAGCAAAATTACATTGGCCTAGTGGTTTTATATAGAACTGCAATTTGGTCATTAATACAAATATTTAATGTAGGTACAGTGTGTTCCTTAATTTATCTATCGACTTTTCTATTCAGGTATATGTCAACACGGGAAGGAAATTTTTGGATTCAAAAGCAAAACCTAAATATTACAAAAAAACGTATAACTATGTACATATTAACGTACATATCATAGCAAACCAAACTTGTCAGTAGCAGTTGAAAAAATTAACTTTATTCATTCATTCACCATTTACAAAATCGTCTATTTTTCGGAGCTCATATCTAGATAATTATTAGTATAAATTGAAAAGTGGATTCATTAAAGTTGTAGAAAATTTTATTAGCTTTAATTATGTCATTTAAAAAAATCCTACGACGCATGATTTTCAAGATCTAAGCAAAATACCAACAAACGGGATTTTCTTTGACTCCGGGGGAGTCAAAGAAAATCCTCGCGCTCACCTGAGGGGTGGGGACTTTTAGTATGTTTATTTCCTAACCAGTCTTAATAAATTCCCAAAGTCAAACTTTCTGATTTCGAATTGTCCATCTATTTTCGTTGACCACACTATAATCAAACAGAAGTCTTACTCTTTGTAAGCAGATTTTTTTGCGCATCTATCTTAAAATACCTACCTAACAAAAAATCTACCTGTGATGTGAACCTCCACTAGTATCTAGAGTATTTTTTGTTAGCTACGCTGTTTGCTAGTTAGTCAATTACTATTGGAAAAATGTCGATTAGTTGCTACCGCTGTCTGTTCCCACGTAGAACCTTAATCATTGACTGATGATTAAATGTTTTATGCGATTGACTGCAGTTCAAACTCATTATATCATTAACTACTCAACCTACTTGTATTTAATGCTCTAGTATTGGATATGGTATTAAGATTAACGCAGCAAGTGCCAATGCCGTGAGTTATTGGAGTTCGAACTTTCAAATATCATTATTATCATGTCCTGTAAATTAAAACAAATCTTGTTTTAAAAGTTAAAAAAATAATAAAATGAAATATTTTGTATTATATCTAGTATTACAGAATTAGGTACAGTCACGAACCCGGATTGTTGAGCCACTTGCCATTGTTCGTAATTTAGCGGTGTAATAAGTGGCCTATGTAACTGACAGTTTACAGCTAGTCGGTAACATCGGTCATTCATAACACGGCTAAATTACGAACAATGGCAAGTGGCTCAACAATCTGGTTTTTTACTGTACCTTTATTTTTACCGCTTGTAGCATAAATATTCAGAATAAGGTATAACGAAATACCGAAGAATATCTTTCTATTATATTATAATATACTAGCTTTTGCCTGCGACTTCGTCTGCGTTGGAATTAGTAATTCACCCCCTTATTACGCCCTTAAGGGATGACTTCTAGATACTATTCTATGTCATCCCCAGGACTCAAATTATCTTCATACCAAATTTCATCTTAATCGGTTCAGCGGTTTAAGCGTGAATAGGTAACAGACAAACATACAGTATGGAAGTATGGATTGAACCTGGAATGTGTGTCATCAATTAAAGTTGAAATTCAGACAATCGTAGGATTATTGTGACTTTAATAAAGCTTGAATCAAAACAAAAACATAGAAACCCCAATCGCCGGACACAGCCGAGGCGGGCCAATCGTTTTAAATTATATTATTCCATTTGCTACTGAAATAAATAAGGATTCGATTAGATTCGTTTGAATAAACTGAACAACGTTGGCAACAATAAAAGATAACAGAATTGCCCTTCAAATGAAGGGTTTTCGACGCCCTTTAAATAACAATGAGGCAAATGCTGTTATTTTATTCAGCGTATAAAGCTGTTCGAGACACTTAAGTGTTTTATTGAATTGCTTTATGACTTGCTTTTTAAGAGCCCTTTAATTACCTAATTAAAGAGTAAATAGGTTGTTAGTCAAATTAGGTGTAAGCTAATCTAATTACTGTTATTTACTTTCTTATGTATCTTGTTTTCTGCCAACAGATTGTTTTTTTTTTTTACTTTATGGTGCACAATAAAGAATATATTATTATTTATACGAAGTAGTTAGGTTTTTAGTCGACTTAATACACACAGTGGGTCCCACACTCATACCATTAACCGAATCTGAAGTTCCATTATCAACTTGTGTTCGATTTCGTGATATCAACGAAAAAACTTACAGTACTCGTACTAAGGTAAAAAACAAGCGTTCCTGGGTCGGATAGAAATCGTGGCACGAGACACATTGACCGTTCCTTTGTGTCGTTTTATTACAAACGCGGGCGCCCGATTATTTCGTTACACCAAAACAAATCCTTTACAAGACCTCACAAGCGAAAACCAAACCTACAGCTTCAGCTTAAAGTTTAAACTCCCAAAACTTAGTAGCTATTACAGTCTTGCTTATCATTCATGATTCATTTGAATTCAACAGTCAAAAATAAGGCTTAAGCGTACTTGCTAGGGTTGGTTTTTGGTTGTGTCGTGGGAGTTTTTGCCATGAATGGTAGGTGTTTTATAGAGATAGGCGCAGGGCACCCGCGAGCTGTCACGCGCCGCATATTGTCGACTGTCGACAAAAAGTGGACGGTAAAAAGGTGAGACGACAGGATGCCGAAGTTGATATAGAAAGCTCTGTTCGTTGAACTCTCATATAGGTGTATCATGATATGACATGAGATAAATACTTGCAAATCGATGCTAAATGTACCATCTTAGTTCAACTTTATTAAAAAGTTGGTACACGGATACACAAGTTAGGTAGGTACTTACGGTTGTGGTAACTAATATAAACGCTTGCATTCGAACTTTGCTGATCAATTCATCAAAACTTCTTTATCTTCTACCTTTTTTAAGAACACGATACTGTTCGCTTTTGACAGAAGCTCGGCTGGCAAAACATTCCATTTCTGACCCTATGGTCACTGTAGTTCATTGCAGTTTACTGTCTGTTTCTAGGTTTATTAAGAAATTGCAACCAATCCGCGAAAACCTTTAAAAGTCAGCAACGGTCTTTATACTAATCAAGGTGCAGTTCTGGACTTTTACTACCAAAAAATAAAATCGTAATCTTTTGCCATAATTACCTACCAATTTTGGGGATGTAGTAGGTAGGTAAGTCAATAAATAGGATTCACTTCACAAACAACATCTTACTAAAACAGGCATCACTCTAAGTCAACGGAAATTTGTTGTAAACTCCTTAATGTCTTCTTCAATTTGCCTTCCAAATCTTAAGTTTTAAATTAAGTTATCCCGATTTACTACGCAGAAGTACTTATATAATAGATACGCCCATATTTATCAATAGATATTATCAGCCGGTACAGCAATATGGGCTACTGGGGAACCGCTAATAAACAAACATTGAGGTATTTTTACGGCCGCCTACTTGAGCATTTAGGTTAGTATAATTATTAACACCCACCATTTTAGTTTACCAATATTTATGAGAACGGAAAGTTCTAAAGTTGCGATGCGATACGGAATAGTTGAAATGTTACAAGGAATTCTACATGTGATGATTGATAGGGTGAGATAAAGTAATAAATTGTCTTGAACTTTGAATAACTAACTTATCGTTTCGGATCTGGTTTGAAAATTAATTTATCACCTGATAGAGAGTGGATAGGTGGCGATGAAATGTAAGAAGAGAGAAAAAACTTATCTGTCGGCTTAATCTTGAGGCTTAGAGTGTATCGATTGATACCAATACTCTCTATTTCAAAATTCTGGCTTGTTATAGGTATTTATTTATCTGTAATATCTTTATACTCATGATCGTTATTAATATAATGTAACAAATTTAGGAAGGTATCTTTTCTCATTAAAATTATTAAGTAAATACTTACTTATTTGAAATTCCATGAACATAAATAAGTAGATACAAAATAAACATTTATTCATTATTAAAGCGGCTCTTTATTTTAAAGTATCTATCTGCGAAGAATATTAGAATTAATTAAATAATATAAAATTAATAAAGATCTATCAAAGGAATCACTAATGCCATGGTTGTCTTGATGAGACTAAACGCCTTTTAACAGAATCAAATTGCAAATGGTCACGAAACTGGTTTCTTGAACCTAATTAAGAAGGCGATTCGCAATTTATTTATGGACTATAAAGATACTCAGGGGCCGCGGCGATATAATCTTTTTAGTACTGGGGCTTGGAGAATTTGAGTATACACGTTTAGTCTTTTCTGTAGTTTTAAAATAAAATAAAGGATGTTTTATTGTTTGACACATCGTAAATTAGTTGGATATAAAAGATGATTCATACAAGATATTGTCTATCAGTTCAATTTAATTAATTAATTAATTTAAAGACAACAATGGCTCATAGTTGTTAGTAACATTTATGATTTAAAAAAGAAGTGTTAGTGAAACAAAAAAAAAAAAACAGAACAGAACTCGTAACTCAATCACCTATACTAGTGGCGGTCATGTCATAAGCGAAATGTCCCATAATAGGTTAGTCATACCGGCTCGCTACAGTAGCCAGGATAGTCTATACTCATTATCTTTGGTACTACAACCCTTATTGTCCGAATCATTCGTTCTCCTTTGATACAACACACAAAACCGGCATTACTCACCTAACCTGCTACATTTTCATCTAACTCTTTCGTTAGTTAATTTCGGAGGAAAATACATAGTTCGATTACAGCTACTACAGGAATCATGGGATCCTCAATGCAATTTTCCGTTGGACAATCCTTTTGACGGACACATTAATTCTGTAACAGATATTGCAGAGCGCGAAATTCTGAAAACCGTACAAAGCATTCCTAATCCTTTGTACACTGGTGTACCTACCTATATTTTTTATTCCGTTACAACGTGCATTTGTAATTATGATTGCAGGTGAAAGGCAAAGCTCCGGTCCGGAGATATTACAGCAGCTTATTGACTGACCCAAAGGAAATAGGTAGGTTGCAGCACTTTATGTGGGAGCCATAATATGAACAGTCACAATGCTGCCAGTTTTTAAAATGCCAGCAGCTTATTGACCGACCGAAAGGAAATAGGTAGATTACAACACTTTATGTGGGAGCCATAATATGAACAGTTATAATGCCGCCCGTTTTTAAAATGCAAATTTTATTTTCAAGTAAATGTTTGTGTAAAAGGATAAGGTTTCGCGGAATTAAAGTAGCGCTTGAGGCAACAAAATAAAGCGTCTTCACTTAAAAAGTAATACAATTTCGCTTTGATGTTTTTTTTTGGTTTCCGAAGCGTTGGATTGCAATTGAGGAATAAAGCGGAACCTTATTGTAAACATTTTCAATAAAGCACTTAAAATGATAAAAAAACCTAACAACAAAAGGTCGTATCTTCCCACGAAATAAGTTTCTTGAGCTAACTCGAAAACCTTTAAGCGATGATGTTCAAAATAAGTATCGTTGAAAGAATATATAATAATGTGTCTTATTATCTCCGATTCAAAAGTTACAGGGAGGGGTGGGAGGGACAATTTTTTAGGCTTATGGGGTGATTATTTCTGAATATATTTACTAAAATCAAAAAATGTTCCTTGAAACCTCAATGTTATTTGCAATTGATGTGCAACATATTTGGTAAAAAAAATTGACAATTTATTATTTATGTGTATGCAGTGCCTGCAAAAAAATTTTTTTTCATCATTTTTACTACCTATACAAAACTAAATAGCGGCACGTACGAGATACGTCTTGTAGTTTCCGAGTAAAATGGCTGTGGACGGACGGACAGACGGATATGATGAAACTATAAGGGTCCCGTTTTTGTCATTTTGGCTACGGAACCCTAAAAAGAGTTTTAACTCCTAATCTTAAATGAGAATCATAAAAATGTTTATAAATTATAATAACGTTGTATATGTAATGTAAATGTAGTTGAACTTCTAAATCCGAATACAATGTAGAATATATGTATTTGTGAGATTAGTCACATTATTTCACAATAAGCTATTCAACTAGTTTCAACAATCTTCAAATTCGATTAAGCACATTGTTGGTTAACAATAAGCCTAAGATATCGGAAACAATAGCTCCTAAATTTAAATTACATACCTATATCACGATACTGGAAACCAATTAAATAACCCTTTAGTTGGTCTAACTCTGTGCTGACGTATTATTAGATATATGTTAAAAATAATTAAACATTAAAATGTTTGTTCATTTATAATATACCACAATTATACTTCTCTAGCGATTAGAAAACAATAAGAAATTACAGTTCGCGCCGGCGCAGTGAGATAACAAGAAACAACAATGAAATGATTTATAGCCCGGAGTTGAGACAATAAGCAATAGTTTATACGAGCTTACAATCGGTACATATATCATGAATTTATCGATCAGATCAGAATACTTTTCGCACAGTACAAGAAAACACAGTTTTTTTTGACAAAACGGGTCTTAATCGCGTACACTTACTTTTATTATTTTCCTGACGTTTCAACCAGAACGAGGGACAGGGGATCTCGTCTTCGTGGAATCCAGTGATCAGCAAATGCAAGCGTGAAAATACTTGCATTTCTAAACCATCATTTCAAACCCTAGCGTGAATAATAAAATAATCGAGACCAACTGCGGGTAGTTCGAAAAACCCGCGCAGCTAGGAGATGCTGATACAATTCCTCGCCTGCGACCACGAGCGTTACGGCACGCTCGAAACGTCAGGAAAATAATAAAAGTAAGTGTACCCATTAAGTCCCGTTTTTGTCAATATAATGAGTGAAATTCGTGTGAGTTTAAATCAGTACACAGTTTTTTTAGTTACAACATGTTGGAAATCATTTAACTGTAGTTATTGACAATTTTTTTATAGGTAGTGATATTTACCTATTAATTATTTGCGTTACTATCCATATCTATTCCTACTAATCTCTAGTAATATTATAATTGCGAAAATGATGTCCGTTTCCTCAACATGTTTAAACACTTTAAACCGCTGAACTGATAGAGATCTAATTAGGTTTGGAGATTTAGTCCCCGGGAAGGACATAAGATAGAGATAACGGAATTAATTCCTTAAAGTGGTGAAAAGGGGGAAAGATTTACTATGGATATGTGATAATTGTAAGCTACTGACTACTAGGTAATCCGTAGTATGTACCAATTCTATGCAAACATAGTCGCAAGCAGAAACTAGTCCTGCATAAATTATCAACGCGTCTTTGAAATCCGTTTTCTTCTTTTAGAAATGATTTTTCTTATCGCTTCCTTCGTCTGTGCAAATTGGAGTCAATTTGCAAGCAATATTTCCCGTATTTTTCTCTGTCAACTCACGCAAGCCGATTTGCCGGTCAATTTGAAAGCCTCGCGTTTCCCGTTGATGGTATCGACACGCTGACAGGCGACAGTCGGGCCAAGGAATGTTTTCCCGTAGATATTCCATGGTACTAGTTTTTATGCCACCGTCTCGATACTTTGTGCCTTTGCCGACGAAATAGCTGCCAGAACAAGGAATTGCAAATGGTGAATAAATATGTATGTACGAGAACAAATAAGTTCGACGGGAAAGTGGTACAAAATAATCAATAGAGAGGCTTTGTTGTGCAATGATTTCCTGATCTTTAGATACGTGTTCACATCAGGTACCAAAGCCGCTAGTTATAGCTGATTGCGGTACGTGGCTTTGTTTCCTCGATATCGTTGCGAAACAGAAGCTGATGTATGTTTTGTGCCTTTTGTAGATGATCTCAAAAGGCAATAAAAAACGGGTTTGTGGCAATTTTATGATACGCTACTGCTATCTCAGTATAACGTACCTACTTATAATGCCCCTGTGTGTGGTTGTATACCGGTTGTCCCTAAAACCTACGTCAAGACTTCTTTCACGATAGTTATTGTCAAAATTACCACTTAATTAAGCTTTAAAAGAAAGGTAAAAAATGCCAATATCTTGAAAACTATGCAATTCATTAGGGCTAAATTTTGAAGGCCCAGTAGCTGTTAAGCAGCCTTTTGAGTCTTGACGATGGTTTTAGGGAGAACCTGTAGGTATATTATCATAATAGCAGACTTGCAGTTTAAATATACTAATGGATGCCCGATCGGGTATCGCAATATTTGAACGGTTTTAAATGGTATATAACATTTTTTTTAATGGCTATTACGGCTTACATGTGTAAGAATAGGTGTGTTCAGATTTCTACTGCAAGCTCTGATTAGATATTCAGCACAATCATTTCGTATGCCGGATGCTGCTAAATTAGTTTTCGCCGTAATAATGACTAGTTACTCATATCTTATCAACGCCTAATATAATATCGGCGTTATTAAAACGAGTTTAATTATAGTTCATTCCTTTGTTGTTATAGCCAAAGTGACTTATCACAACAATCAATTTGCCTTCGTAAGCTGTCTATTTGTTTAATGGCCTGCTATAGACGTGGTAGCCGGCTAAATGTTATCTACTTGTCAATCGCTTCAAAGTAGCAGTAACCGTTAGCATAGTTTTTTAAATAATATTCTATTTGTACATACGGAATTTGAAGCCGGAGATCAAGTGATATGCGCGCTTGGAGAGTAATGCGTCGGTCGGGATAAATGTTCTGTTGTGTCGGAACTTTGTCGTATATAAATCGTGGTCTATCTTCTACGTTTATGGCGTGGCTTTTAATTCCATTGAGTGTATTAATAGTGAGATAAGAATGAGGGTATTTAAAAGATTATTATCGTGAAGAATTAATATTATGGCCACATACTTGATGCAAGTGGGAGCTTCTACGCTCCTAAGCTTGAACTGAGATAGACCAATTAGATATAAATTCAAGCTAAAAAAATATTCTTTTAAAACCCAGCAAAACGATATCAACATCAGATACTTTATTGTAATTATGTGTTTACATTTTATTTTGATGTAAGTAAGTAATGACTCCCAGGTCGACATTGCAGCTACCTATGTCTTACTAAGACCAAAATAACCACCTGCTCTTAAGATTCGATTCTAATCACATTATTTTCACTTGTTTAACTTGAAAAAATAAACATACTCATTTTCCGGAACTCAAGTTATTTTGACTTACTTTTATTATTTTCCTGACGTTTCGAGTGTGTCGTAACGCTTGTGGTCGCAGGCAGAGTCAGTCTCGTAAGTTCTCTTTACATAAAGTCATCAAAACTCAACAACAAATTCCCTTACGTCCTTGAACGAGAAACATAAACGTACTCATCAGACGAGATAAGGGTTCAAGTCCAGGGTGGGCTGAATGAGTGTGTTGGTTATTGACTCGTGCGCCGACCAATCAGTCGCGAGGACGGGGGCAGGTGCGCGCGCCGGTGCGCGGGAGTCGGGAAAAAAAACAAAAGCTGGCAAGTGCGAGACGAGGTCTGCTTAGGGTTCTGCCATAGATAGCTTTAGAGTTCCGTAAAAATGCAACGATTATTATTTGATCGGCCAACGCATAACGTAAATGAGAATGTTAGGTAAACCTTCGAGTGCTCGACACTGTCCCAGTAAATATTCTTTAAACTTAAGTCATTCGTAATAATGGTGACAGCAGGGTGTTAACTATTGAGTATTAGCGTGTCGAGCACTAGGAGGAACCTTACCGTACCGTACCTACCTAACCCACTATATTTAGTTTTTCAAAAGTATTATTGTGCAAATGTTATAAATGTTTTCATTTTACTTGTGTTGTGTTTGAGCTATATTGCATTGATTTAACTGATTTAACTGATGTTGCCGCTAAAGTTGTTGGACTGACAAAGGGTAGATAAATGTTAAAGTAAATGATTAGGGCTTTTTCGTCTCCTTAAGTTTCTTTATGACATCAAATGTAGGTTTACCCCAATTCGTACTTTATTAAAAAAATGCAATAAAAAAGAAATACATTGGTAACCCTATAATTAATTATTGTAACGGAACCCTAAAAAACTTAAGCGGAACGTTTATAAATAGCGACAACGATGCATGTTACCCTTTGAAGAGGATGCTTCGTGTACTGCAGCGGTAAAAAACAAGTCCGTAAAGGTCGACGGTTCAGGGATAATCATTGTAATTGACTTGTTCAGACGGGACTGAAGACACGTGTTTGTATGTTTAGGCAGGTATGTGTGAAGGTGTGATGGATTTTTAGTAATAAGAATGAAACAACTGAGATTAATTGTGGCTAAAAAGGCGGATTAACTCTAACGGGTCTTGATTAGGGCATGCAATATTTAATGGTGTGTTTTGTATGGTCAATATCAGAACTCAGGTATTGGCACAGATTATATAATAGTTCTTAGTATTGGCCTTATTATTACCTGTAGTTCTTCCTTTAATTTGGACATTTAATTTAAGTGAGTGAGTAAGACAAGTGCGAGTTTCTAAACACGATAATCAGATATCGATTGTAAGTGAAAATCCTCAGGGTTAGATAAACTTTGTCCATGAATGATGACAATAAATAAATATTATAGGACAATCTTACACAAATCAACCTAGTCACACGGTAAGCTCAATAAGGATTGTGTTGTGAGTACTAGGCGACGATATATGTAATAGATATATATTGATAAATACTTAAATACATAAGATAACAGATTTTTTTTATAATGAAAATTTATGAATTAAATTAAATTAAAATTATTAAATACGATAAACAAATACGTAAATCTTAAAAAAACACAAGATACAGCCCAGTAAAATACGTGACCGACTGTATTAATACCAATTTCAGCAAGTCCAGGCAATATATAAAATAGGTAGGAACTTAAACTAGCCTATTATAACTATATAACTCAACACTGGACAGGATATGATGAGAGACCATAAGCTATCCTTTTATGTTGATTTTTATTTGGTTTTCATTTAAGGCCAGACCGAAACTTTTACTTTTATTTAAATAGGATTAAAATACCAAACCATTACAGATTGAGAATGAAGACTCAGAAGTACAAAACTTGTGGACCTTTTATAGTCTTCAAACTTCCCCTGTGGAAGCTATACAAGTAAGGAAAAAGTGGGGCTTATAATTAAAAGAGTAAGGTTTAAATTGCTTTAATACCAATTTCCTATAGCTCTTGAAGACCTCGATTAAATGTAATTATTGACAATAATAGTTTTTGCGTTAGAAATCGTCTCCGATCACAAATCCTTAATGACTGTCCTCAATTATTTTTAATTAGTACGAGGGAATGTGAAAAGCTTGTGAGATCGCACACACAAGTTTTTCTCGATATGACGAAGTGTCATACAAATATTTTCATTCAAGTTTTTTTTACTGTATGACTGTTGAGTTATATCGGACCATTATCGGACACTGAGACTTGTATTTAAATATAAAAACTCGATGTTAATTTAACACTGACTTAAGCTTGGCTGCTGTTTGTACTGATTTACATACTGATGTATGTAAGTAGGTACGTAATTTTTAACAACACATTCAAGCAACCCCTTTTTTAGCGAGGTAGGTAATACTCATGTATACCATTTGGCCCGTACTAAATAGTTATGTCCGACTCAACTGGGGATCCAGTCGCCTACGGAAGTACGGACTAAACCTTCCCCCGGTTCATGTGTAGTGTGCTGGAGCTGTAGTATGCAGGTGGAGTGTTATTGAGCTGTGATGGAGACAGCTGGTCTTCGCTATTCATAAGACTTAGAAAAGCTCTGTTATGTATTGGGGTCTTACAAACTCGAAACTCGAATGAGAAAGTACCTCCACATTACAGGAATCCACAGCCAACTAGCATTAGATCCTACTCTAAGTTGGCCAGAGAGCTTAGAGAGGATGCAGTGTGTTGACGACGGGGGACCCTCTTGTTCCTTTAGGGTTTCCCCCCATCTATCGACGCGGATTGGGCAAAATCCGGTAGAAAACGCAATAAGAGCGAAAAAGACGTCGATGCGTCGGCAGGCGTCGGCCGAGCCGATTAGAGCCGAACCGTGCCTTGTTAGCTCTTATTGCGTGGAGATAAAGCTTTTTTTTACCAGATTTTGCCGAATCAGCGCGATAGATGGGGGAAACCCTAAGTCGTCAACACAGTTAATCCTCCTTCACGTTAAATGGTATGCAACACGAATGTGACACCTCTGGAGATGCAGCCGTCCTTAGGCTACGTTAGCCGCTTACCATCAGGCGAGTCGTTTGCTTGTTTGACACCGTCGTGGTACAAAAAAAACACATGCCAAAATTAAGGACGCATCAAATAAATATTAGTCCCGTCAGAACATTCTCGACTATATACTTAATGCCATACCTAAAATCTCGGAAACCACGCCTATTAGTAAGATACATGTTTATGGCTCTCGTACACGAAAAAAGAGATACAACGCTCTTTATAACTGCAGTTTTTGGACAAATACGAAGAATACGAGAATCTACAATTTTTATCGAAAATTCCTCCCACAATAAACTAAAACTATACTTCGTTTTTTTCGAGATTAGAAAAACGTTGACGAACGATGTGCATGGTTCTTTATTAGGCATTATATTGAGTATTTAACAAAAATTTGGTAGTTGTTATATGCACTAATATATTTTATTTTTTAACCGACTTCAAAAAGGAGGAGGTTCTCAATTCGACTGTTTTTTTTTATTGTCATTGTTAATGTTCTTGTGAATGTTGCACGATAAAATACCTAGAGAAGAAGAGGTTCGCAACGGATGGTTCGTTTTTTAAATATTTTCTCTCGTCATCTGTCATTAATATCTCTCAGCCATACCTGGATAGTTTTTAATGTTTAAAGCTTATTGTGATTCTTATTTAAGTAAAGGTATTTGCTTGCTCTATTATTGTCCGTTTGGTTGGAGGGTTATGGAGCAATCAGATCTAGGCCCGAGTGGCATACAACAAGAAAAGCCACCTCGTAGTCCACCAGATCTTTTACCATCACCTAAGACAGTTGCTTTATTATTTAGTATTATATAATAAAACTGTTAAATAACGTTAAGACGCATTTTTATTTACGAAAATTGATTAATAAGTGCATATTATGATTGTCAATTAAATAATTTTCGTGAATACTGATAAAAAAAAAATAGATCTTAAGTTTTCGTTTTAGAACGTACGTGCGTCACTGTCAGGTCAGTTTTTAATTTTTCACGTGTCTCTAACGTTGGCATACAAAATCTAAAACGAAATTGTGTATTTATTGTTGTGTTGGATTATTTAATTGTTATTATTTATTCACAAATGTGAACTCTTAATCATGTTAACTAATCCTCTGTAGGTGTGCTTGCAGTGTGTTTAAATTGAACATTTAGAACAGGTTGGCAACTACTGTTTCTATGTTTACTCAATTTCTAATCTCAAATTAAACGAAGTATAGTAAATACCTTTATCGTACTAAAAATGTATTGTTATACACCTTTAGTTTTAGGTAAACAATCAGTTTTAGTGTAAAATACGTGACTGAAAAATAATTCTATCGAGGAAATTATATTCAATCATTATTAATAGTATTAAACATGTGAGTCAAAATTTTTTTGTTAGAAATTTGAAATCATCTGGGCGCAAAATTACTCAGTTTTCCTCTTAAATCTAGTTACATGAAACTTTTTACATGCTATTTCAACTTCACGCCCGTGGGAAGCAGCGTTTCTTATTAGCACTACAATACATTTTGTTAGCTGGTAATTTCATTAGTCATCATAATGACGTTTTGTATTGAAATCGTGACCGGCAATCATGACCGTGACCGTGGGTGATGATGTCCCATGACCGCTGACTTGTCCTAATGCCGCGGAACTAAACAGCCGAATTAGGCTTACAAAAACTGCTGTGTCAAGTATGTTACGAGTTACGACAGACGTATTTCGAGACTGGGAATTTCAAATAGGACAAATGCCTGTTCCAGGAGAGCAAAAAAAAACAAAATGCAAAAAAGTCATAAGCTTGTATATTCACTAATTTCATCCCACTCTTATAAATACACCTTAAATTGATTGGAAATCTAAAAAAAATATATTCACCAAAATAGTGTCCCGTACGTCTTAAATTTGAGAAGAAAATGCTACTTTTATTACCTATCCCTTCGGACTTGGAATTTGAAAATTAGTCGACATGCTACGTTACAACTACACAGGACAATTGTTTTTCCCTTCCAACATTGGCATACCTAGGTACCTTTCAACTGTGAAGAGGCAAATCAACTTCTTTTCTAAAGCAAAATCAACATTTTTTAACTAACGGATCGAAATAAAATACCAATTCCAATAGCATGTTTCATGGCTTCACGAAATTTGAAATCTTCACTGTCGATTGGAACGAATTTTCTCAGCTACTAAGAAACTTAACAAACAATTGTAAAGAAAGCAAGTAACTTCATAAAACCATTTCAACTAACTTCTTACAGAGCGCTATACAAAAGCTAAAAACGTTTTTCTTTTCAGCTAACTGCTCCTTAACTTTAGCCCCTTCTTTTGAAGTGTAAGGCTTTCGTTAACAATAGAACACGAAATGGCCTGTGTTGACATGCTGTTGCTCTTTTGTCTAATCTAACTACTACCTCTATTGTCCGGTAAAAAATCTTACAGCAGCACAGCGTGCAAAAGGTATTTTTAGCGAAGACAATAGAAGTCAAAATTATTCAGCAGCAAACGTTGAGATTATCTCCCTATTTAACCGAAACTTGAAGTGAACGTCAATATCTTTCAAGGAAAACCAACCTCTACTTCAATTGAGTTTAGGTTCTTAGTCGCTTGAGGATTGCAAGTGATTTTATGTTTCGGGCCCCGACGCCCCGGTTGCATTTAAATTATAATGACACAATGAAAATGCTAAATTTGTCGGCGCTAGCCGCGTTTTGGCATTTTGGTTTACCTTTTTCGAGATAAAAGGACGAGTGGATGCGGTCGATTGGGCTCGTGTCTAAAATAGGCCGCACAAAGGATCAATAACACGCCGCATGGTTCCATACGGGCTTGATTGGTATTTAGGTGGAATACAACGTTTTGTGACGATGCTTGGCTTGGACGCTCTCTGAACTTTTGATTGACTACGCTACGTTAACTCATTTGTATTCATTCATTCATTCAACCGCCCTTTTATGATATACGACATGTACTTACATGGCTGTGTACACGCACTGAGTAAAACCACTTGAGTAAAAGCGCTGTCTGATTTGTCTCAAGACAAGTGGTTCTCGGTTTAATCTTTATCGAATCTTTAAAAGCTTGTATAGACAGACTTTCTATATAAAAGCATCAGTCCGCTCTTAGCAATTTGCAGACGTATACAGCACTTAGTGGAGCTTATGCGTGGGAACCGCGGTGTCGCGCGTCAAGAGACAAGCGAAGATTCACGGTAGTGGAGCGGTTGACAATGACAGGAACCGCCTCGTTCGTTCCGACGATTTGCTACGGAGTGTTCGCGTATGCCGTCTATCCACAAATGTTCATTGTTTCATACGACCGGTACAGTGACCCGTGAACACGAATTATGTACGCGGAAGAGTTCTCACAGTAGCGAAAGTGTGAAAGATGATTGCTTTTTTAAGGTCAATCCCAAACGGTATTAAAAGCGATATTGTTCGTTACTTTATCTCTTAGCTTTGATCATTGTATCACAGTGGGACGCCGATGGTCCGAATATTATTATAAGTGCAATATTATTCAAAAACGTATCGAGTTATGTAAAATAACTGGAATTATGACTGTGACTCTATTTCAAGTGTGGGCGTACTTTAATTAAGACAAGGCGTCGACTTCACACATTCTAAAAACCTCATTGCTTCTAGATGAGTTTAGTAGAGAATCATTACATGTTATAAAGTTTTTTATTATGGCTAAAATAAAAAGAGACAAAATTAGTCTTCTCATTTTTGGTTGCTCCTTATGTATAAATAAAATATTTGAGCAAGGTTCTTTGTCAAGCGACCGATATGTTGTAGGTAATAAATTAAAAATATATAGTCCAAAGTAAGTAAGTGGGAAATAATGGAAATCGACGTCGGCGGGAAGAGGTTGACTAACTTGCGTTTCTCCGACGACATAATTATTCCCACACAGCAACCCGTCTAGAACAGATGCTGCAAGACATCAGCATGGCTAGTCTTGAAGACCGAATAAATATGGCAAAAACCAATGGCTTGAAACATAGGGACAATGACCAATGGCTTGAAACATAGGGTCATGGTAGATTTGCAGGATATCCAAAATACATCTATTTGGGCCATAAAGCATCCTTCAACAACAGGCAAGGAAATCGATCGACCCATCGACAACGCCTGGAAGAGCTGGTGCAAGAAGGGGCACTGGCACTAAAGCGCAAACTCGTCGATATGGGTATTCTGCCTATCCTAACTATCGTAAGGAACATCGAACTGCGCTCCAGAATTGTTATAGCGGATGTGGATCTTAAGAATTCAAAACTCAAGTGGGACTGGGCTAGACACGTTTGTCGAATGCTCCCGGAACTGTGGGCTAAAATGGCTACAGGATTGGCGACGGAGCAAAGGCAGATCTAATATAGATAAGGGGACGATCTGGACGCCTTTTGCAGGGACTGGCGGGAATATGCACCAAGCCGTGACCAGTGGCGGAAGAGAGGGGAGGCCTTTGCCCAGCAATGGGATACCAAAACAGGCTATAGAAAAAAAGTACTTAGCCCATACACCGCACGTAAATTAATCATAATAACTCTGTTTTGCAAAATCATTGTCTAACAAAAACTTTACCCAAATACCAAGTTAAGTAACGAACATACTTATTTTTACAAGATTTTTTTACGGCCTAGCCTAGTTGGGAGTGACCCTGCCTATGAAGCAGGAGGTACCGGGTTCGAATCCTGGTCAGGGCATTTAGGTGTGTGTTTATCAAGGATATTTGTTCCTGAGTTTTGGATATTTCTATGTATTTAAGTATTTATCTTTATCTATCTATTATAGGTATATATCGTTACCTAGTACCCACAAGACAAGCCTTATGGAGCTTACTCTAACCTAGTCCCAACTACGTTAATTTGTGTAAGATTGTCCCATAATATTTATTTATTTACTTTATTTTACTCAAAGTGTTAGTTTGTTGTTTAGGTAAAATCTTTAACTCTCCTACATTAAAGTTTAATGTATGTTATGAACGCCACCGAACTTCTCATAATCGCGCTCGCGATTAGCCATTTAAAAGCTTGCGAAACAGCAATTATGCGAAGAGTTTGCTCCGTGTCTGCGAATGCAATGCCGGGCTTAGCTACGCAAGCACGTGCATGTGAGTTGCATGTTTAGGCATTTTCTAATTGGGTTGACAATTTATGAGAGGAATATTTACTTGGTTTTCTTTTTACACAATGCTTGATAAAATATTTGATAGAAATCATTGGTACAAGACGTAAATCCCAAGTAGTTCCACTTATTAATAAGCCGGTGATACAGCAATTATGCGAGGAGTTTGCTCCGTGTCTGCGAAAGCAATGCCGGGCTTAGCTGCGCAAACACGTGCATGTGAGCTGCGTGTTTAGGTATTTTCAATTAGGGTTGATCATTTGTGGAAGGGTTACCTAATATTAACTCGGTTTTCGTTTTACACAGGTACCAGGATATCAAATTGTTTTACTTTTAATATTTGCAAACCTGTTCGTATAAATTAAGTTCATGACCGAGCTTATAAGAAGTAACATACAGTAGTTCCAGCAAATTGTTTTTTATAGTATCTATTCGGAATGTTTCCAAAGAGATCTTTCTACTATAATTTTCAGACATTAAAAAAATCTAACTGAGAAAATACCTACTAACTTCTGGGTACCTTAATAATAATATAATTATTATGAATTAGAGGTTTACTACTGGGGATAATCAGAAAAAAAAAATATAGATGTAATTGGCGTTTTGATTGCTTATTGCTTTTGTTTTGCCGCTGTGATTGTTTTTTATTTACTATTAGGCAGTGAATCTGTAATAATAGCAAGAAGCTATAAAAAGTATTTTATAATAAAGACAATAAATACTCCAAACTTAAAATAATCTATATTTGGAAGGGGTTGGGAAACATCTAGCAAAATGGCGTAAACAACGAATTTATTCCAGAATGTTTGTTAAGTTAAGCCATTATAATTTTTATTAAAGTGTATAAATATCCTGCCGTAAATAAAATATTTATCTAAAATTGTAGAAGCCCTTATAAAGCATTTATAAATTGTTTAATTGCCTAAGTAATCTAACTATTAAAATTCATGTAATTACGTACATTTTTGGTACCTATCATTGAACAATATTATTATGTTATATTGAACTCTGTAAGATTATGTTTTACGACCCTGAGAGTTAAGACCATAAAAGTAGGTGAACTGTTTCCGTTTTTTCAATCATTCGTATTTGTAGTTTTCGTGATACTGTGTATAAATAACTGAAAGCGGATTATATTTTGGAATAAAAGAAAATGGAACATATTTAACTCAAATAATAAATACGAGTATACTACTTATACATGATATCTACATATGGTGTACAAGCCGTATCAAGAAATCGTTTTACTTTTGTAAAAAAAGGTACAATACTCGTAATACAAGATTGTGTAAAATTTTGGTCCATTCTATTGAGAACCATTGAACAATCGGATTCGGGCGGTAACCTTTCCTATCAAAAACTTTACGAGTGAATGGTTTTTGGCAGCCCTGGTTTAACCCACCCGCATCTGTATCGGCAATGAACTATAAAGGGACAAACAAAAGCTTTTAGTTCCAGAAGAACGTTTTTAATCAACTACTTTTCAAAGGTCACCTGTCTCTAAATGGAATGTAATTTTTAAATATTATAATTAATATAATTTTGATAATTAAAACAGAATTAGGGATATTTAAAGTACTAAGTTCTAAATAACTAAAATAGCTGTTTGAAAACTAATATTCCAACGAACCTAAGGTAATAATTTGTTGTTGGTTTTAATACCAAAAAGCAAATTGAAAAGCAAATTTTAAACAAAAAAGGACCGACTTCACTTAGCATCCATCTTTCCAACAGCAAATGCTCGAGGTGCTGTAAAAAATACTCTAATCACTATAGGTGTGCCTATAATAGTTGAAGAGTTCCCTCGATTTCTCTAGGATTCCATCATCAGATCCTGACCTGGTTACAATGGGACCAACTGTGAAGTATACTCTTTCAAACAAAAAAATATTTTTCCAAATCGGTCCAGCCGTCTTCGAATAATCGGTGAACATACATAAAAAATAATAATAGCAAAAACAAAGATCCCGACGAATTGATAACCTCCTCTTTCGAAATCTTGAAGTCGGTTGAAAACGCAATACTCAACATACCTAGTATTAATTCACAAAGTAGGTCGAGTTCAATTAAAATTATTATGTCAATGACGCACAATAATAAAGTAACACTCACTCTTAGATCTCCAGAACTAGATAAGACCTGCTCTTACGGTTAAAACGTTAATTAAGAGCGCCATATCTATCGCAGTACGGACATCTGCAGAAAAAGATATGTTCGATGACCGTGGGATCGGCTGCCACCGAGTGTGTGGTTCCAATTGGTTCTCAAGCACTAGCGAGATAAGGTTCAGAGAATCAGCGTTAGAGCGCCTTTGTAGTAGAAATACACAGAGAGGGGTAGGGCTATACAGTGCTGCATTATCGTGTAGTCCTACCCCTCCCCTGCTTTGAGGAACAAAGTAAACCTGGGAGTCTTATCATACTAGAAAACGGATTTTTAAAAATGAAATTACGCCGCCTGGTTTTTTGCAGCACCGGCATTTTGTGTTCCCCCATTAAAGACGTAAATTTTTACATATTTATCATCTGGGACTCTTATCGAACTAGGTTTAGTGTCATGGGCTCTTCTACTAAAAGGTATCGAAATAAACTGTTATCACGTAAGTGCCGCAACTGAGCATTGTCACTGTTTACAGTAGTATTCAAAATTAACCTGATGTTTCATTCGAGATTTTGGCGTTATGGTATTAATCTAACATGGTGTGGGCAGTAGCCGAGCCACACTCTTGAGGCTCTCTGGTTTCCCTAAACATTCCGGACGCGAAGCCGCTCACACTGCTAGGCCATTCCATTTGAGATGCGGGGCCAATCGCGCCGTGAGGCCGTAGAAACGTCGTCTACAGCTAACACCGCCTGTTTCAGTCAGCACTCGGCAGTAAGTAGCGAAGCATGTGTGATGCTCCAAATTTTCTTGTGACATTCTTTTTATCCTAACAATAAGGGTCGGTTGCACCCACAGACCAAACAGTCTGTCTCCATTAAAACGTTCGCCAAATTTTATTGTATGGAAATTTTCATAGTATTTATCCTGCCAAAGATGCTGATGAGTCCAAAAAGTGGTTGATGCAACTGGCCCTTAGTTTGGCCAAACTCATTAGAAACACCTAGAACGAATAGCCACTTGTGCTGCTGAACCTTCCAGTTTACACTGGATTACCGATCACGAGTTGCCGACGCTCGATGCTACGAGAATAAGCAGCCAGATGTTGACGCGCGTAGTAACAAGAACATCGCTCTTTTGTTTTCATTCCGTTAAGTTGATATAGTGAGTGTGAATGGGAATCTAGGGGGAAAATTCTGAATGTAGGAGATGCTCGTGTGTGATGAATAGTGTCGCTCTATGAATAGGTCAGTCGTGAGATTCGTGAATCAATCGTATTTTATAAGTATTTAAATCTAACTTTTCTACCAAGTAGGTTAAGATAAGCAAACATTGAACAAGACTGTTTTGTCAAGTCATTGGAGAGCATGTTCAAATATTTTTTAGCAACCTGTATACATAGAAGAAATACGTTTACTGGCGTGATGAAATTTCAATACGGTGTACATTCCTTTTTTTACAAGTTTTGAACATTATTGATTATGAATATGTACCTACAGTCGAACCAGGTCTACACAATTATATATTACATTAACGATGTTAGAAATGAAATGAAACGAAATGAAATTTATTCCAGAAACTGTTTCCATATATAGAGAGATGTCATATTAGTAATCAGTGCAGGTGGCTGTGCCGCAGACAATCATGTGCAGTGGCCGGATCTAGGCCGTTAACACACCGTGCTGATATAGCATTGCATTTGTTCCACAACCAGTCAACTTAGAGAATACTCATACCCTGCGTACTCTATACAAAACAATACCATAGATAAATATATGACCAACAACTGAGCGATGTTAGAGCACGTGTCATACTCGTAATCAGTGCAGGTGGCTGCGCCTCAGACAATGATTCATCGTCAGTGGTCCGAACTGGGCCATTAACATACCGTGTTGACATAGCTTTGCATTTGTCCCATATCCTGTCAATACAATTAGTCCTTATTAGAAAGAGTTACAGGTGAGAAACACGAACGTATGTTGGCCCACTGAAGTCGTAATTACTCATCTATCATTGGCTAATACAAATTTTCAATCCCTACTGTTAAAAGTGTGCTTGGTTTAATAAAAAGCCTATGAAGAGCTTCAAAATATTTTTCAAAGGACGAGGAGAGCAAGGTAAAATGCGCATAGACGTGACTGTATCCACCAGGCATGAAATAGCGGTTGCTATGCAAAATAGCAACCGCTATTGACTGACATGGAAACCGGGATCAACTTGGTGCAAACTATGTTTAGTGCCGGCGAGCATAAAACTATTATAGGTGAAATGAAATAGATTGTCTATGCCTAGTCTCTCGTCGTTTGGCACTAGCTATGAATTGTGATTTTTTGACACTTAACCTTTTCTGTGACACGTAACCTCCTCTGAAAGGGCTTATCAGAAAATTTAGGTTTAAAGATCTTTATTCCTCAAAGAAATTGTACATTTCACTTAAGAAAAACTAAAGTTAAATTACGTATATAAAATAATAAGTAAGCATTGCAAGCGTGTTCTTATAAAAACATAAAACGCTATTAGAATGTTAAATTGTTAGCTACATTTTGGATTTATAGTAGTAAACATTCATTTCTAACCATAACATCAAGGAAAAAACAAAATACACGCGATAATATGCTATTTTAAGACTAACATTTTATTTTTTTACTCTGTGGGTAGTAAACTCCTTATTACAATAATATTTAAAAACAAACTATTAAAATTATTTGGCAATTTGGAATTTGGGGATGATAGGGTCAGTTTTTCCTGCCTGAAGTCCTGAAGGGCTGTAACTGACAAGTAATAATAGAAAAGAAGGATAGAATAAACTTATAGGTGAGAGCATAGAGAAGTTAAGTTATATAGAAGAAGTTTCAGAATGGGGTCGACTAAATTTAGTCCATTTTAACCCTACCAAGACACAGGTTTGCGCGTTTACCGCAAAAAAGCTTGCGTTTGTCGCTTCACCTCGTTTTGAGAGCACTTCCTTAACTGCCACTGCCAGTGTCCGAATCCTTGGCGTCGACATCTCGAGTGAAGTCCAGTTCCGCGGCCATTTAGAGGGTAAGGCCAAGTTGGCCTCAAAAAAGCTCGGTGTGCTCAACAGATCGAGGCAGTATTTCACTCCGGCCCACCGCCTCCAGCTTTACAAGGCACAAGTACGCCCACATATAGAATACTGTTCTCATCTGTGGGCGGGAGCGTCCCAGTACCAAATTGTCCCTCTTGACCGCATCCAACGGAGAGCGACTCGAATTGTCGGCTGCCGGGATTTTACGGATCGGCTTGACTCCTTGGCGCTGCGTAGAGATGTAGCCTCGCTCTGCATCTTCTATCGCCTCTATCACGGAGAGTGCTCCGAGGAATTGTTCGGATTAATCCCTGCCGCCTCTTTCCGCCATCGTCCTACGCGACAGCATTACCATCATCACCACTTAGATGGTTGGCAGTCCTCAACTGTGCGTTTCTCGAGAAACTTCCTGCCTCGCACAACGAAACTGTGGAATGAACTGTCGTCTGCGGTATTTCCGGACCGATACGACCTTCAAAGCTTCAAGAAAAGAGCGTATTCCCATCTTAAAGGCCGGCAACGCGCTTGTGACCCCTCTGGTGTTGCAGGCGTCCATGGGCGGCGTTAATTGCTTACCATCAGGCGATTCGTCTGCTCGTTTGCCTCCTATTTCATAAAAAAAATATATATATAGATTTTTATCAAAGGAATTAGGTATTTAATTACAGTAAGCAAAACAATGACACGAATAGTGAATTGAAAACAATATATAACTGCATCAGTGTGATATAAATACTTAAAGCGATGTGGCAAAATAATTTATCAACAAAAAAACGTATCGATGTTAGTGTCAACATCATGATTTGTACACACCATCGCCGCATGCGGAAACCGCATCAGTGTGATAACCGCCTTACGATTGAAGGTTTCGATCAGTAAGGTAAAATTGCAGGTTTTTTTCGTTACCACATTTCGCGAGTTCGATTAGGTTCAGACAGGCGATTATTTAAAATTCGTTAAAAGCAGTTCGTATTGTTCTAAAAATAAAAATAAAACCTTTTTTCAGTAACATTTCCTATCTACAGTATAAAATGTCCTTCCCCTCCATGTGGCAAAGTCGTGGGACGCCCTGTATACTTGTGGATACTTTGTATGTTTAATTCGAGGTGAGCAATAAAGGGTGTCATGTTATAACTTTTTTTATAATATCAAGACTACTACAACATACCGCATGTTTTGTTGATATAACCACAAAAGCAAATCAGACGAAGGTTTTGAAGTTTTATTTTAATGCGATATCGCAATAAATATTTAGTTAACTGTTAATTAGCACCGAGTAATTAATTTTTGAATTTTTTTCGAGCTGCAGCAGCAATGTAGTCAATTGTGACGTTATAAAGGCAAATATTTTTTATGTAAAAAAAATGTCGCTTTTTAATAAAACATACATATGAAAGCATGTTTATTAGGGTTTATACTTCTACCCTTAGCGTATGTGGTTATATGAACAATACATACTGTATATTATTATATATATAAAATTAGTGCAACCATTATGAAAAATGTATTGTTCGTTTTGGAATAAGGAAACATAGCATTGCATTGTTACACAGCTGTTTTACAGCAGACAGAATTATCGCAAATACATTTATATGGTTATGGCACAACAAGTTCAGGAAAAAACAACTTAATCAAATTAATTAAATTTAATTAAAAGCAAATTAGCAGACATAATTATTGCAAATTCATTTGCGTTTTGGCACAATAAATTCAGGAAAAAAACAACTGAATTCAATTAATTAAATTAAATTACAAGAAAATTTAGTTTACAACGACAATAATCACAAAATATTCATCACGGTACATTGTATGTACCGTCAACTGCTACAACTTTGCCTACGATGACTTGAAAAACATGGTTATCTTCAAGAAACAGCTGTTTATATCTTATTCCTGAGATGGGAAAAAGGCGACCATCTCAGGAATACGATATAAATAGATGTTTGTTGAAAAAAAACATGCTTTTCAAGCCAGACAAAGTAGAGCATCCGAGGCAAAGTTGTAGCAATTGACGGTACTTATGAAACCTTTTAAAAAGAATTAGAAAATGTCAGAATATATATGTGTTATTAAGACTCTGTAGATGGAAATCAACAGACTCGAATTTTTTATTTGGAATATTCTTTAAGAACTTTTGAATACTAATCAAAATAAATAATAAAATTAACAATGGAGTATGGTTTATAGGAATAGATAAATGTTTATCTTTCCTTTTATAGTTTAAACTTATATGACGTACGTAATCATTAATTATTATCTATAAAAAATATTAAATTTCGCATAACCCAGTCATCCGATTAGAGATATACGATTCACACAGAAATGTATCTTATTTAGCTTTTTTTATGAATATTTACGTATCTCCTCAAGTTTTTTACGCAGTAAGCTAACTTCTCCTCTTAGAATTGGTGTATCAAGTCGAACCTCTTGTCTAAGTTTTTGAACGAAAAACGTCATTATTTCTTTGGTCATCTTTGGTCCCTGATTACACGTGGGGTCAACTTTATCTGAATTATCGTGTTGGACGCCAGTAGAAAAAGTCGCGATACTAGGGTCTGACCAAAACTGGTCCCCGATTGTTGTGGAAAGTTTATGGTATACCCGAACCTCATAAAACTCTTGTGGACAAGGCAGATCCAAATACGTTTCACAGTAAGGAAAAGTATAACATTGAATATTAAGATTTTGGGCAATAACGTCGTAACCTAAGTACGAAAACTCTACTTTGTGTTCAAAATTGTAGTGGGACCAAAGATGCTCGCCTGCAACTTCTAGGGAGGTCAGATCCCATCTTAGATCAACATAACGGGAATGCACATTCACTATTTTCACTGGCCGTGGTGGAGCAGGCTTTAGGATAGACAAGTGCTCGATAACAAAGGTTTGATTAAAGCAGCCAAGACCATTACAAGACTGCATTAAAAATGAAAATACTTTGATATCTACCTGATAATCAAAGATACAAAATTTGTGTCCCATGCGTTCGTAAAGTTTTTGACAGACTAGGATTGGAATTCCATCATACGTGTAGGACAACGTGAAATTGATGCCGTAGCTTGATGCAAACCAGGAACAGTTCATGTACATCAACGCTTGTGATATGCATTTGAATTCCTCGGTCACAGGCGGAATGTTCACCTCAACTACAACTTTTGCTTTTCTCTCGTCTTCGTTTCGATGTATCTTCTCATTGAAAACAGGATCAACACCACATAAACTGATTCTATAAGGTATCCTTCCTTTCGATGAAAAACATAGGTACTCATCGTAGCCATTACGTATTTGTGATGTATTCGTAATAAGCCAGTTTATAGTAGTCTCGTTTACTCTATGGTTTACTTTCTCTTCAGTTTTGACGTTGGATATGTAAAGTGGCTCTGAAATAGGCCCGGAACAAATAATCTCGAAGGGATCGCCTTTTTTTACAATATATCGACTTCCAAAGCGGAGAATATTTGGTGATACGACGTCCATACGCGGTGTGACTACAACATGCACTTTGGTTCCAGGGTTGAATTCATTCGCAAAGCAGCGAAAGGTCGATTCTCCAATATCTAAGTTACTCATAGATGATTTTACTGCAGTCGTATTCACGTCTTCTTTTGCTAATACTTTCCCGTTTTTTGTTAGTCTAACATTTGCCGATGCGATACAAAACACTTCAATAGGGTCGTCATAAGAAAAACGGTACATATTAGTAGCACTGTAAATGTTATGATAGTCAGGTGTTATTGTTTCATTCCGTAATTGAATAAAAATTAAAGGTCTCACCTCAATGTACACACTACTGTTAATATTGGTATCAAGATTAGTGCATACATACGTTGACTGTGGAAAGTCGGGCTTACTTACAAATACACTGATATTATTGGTGTTTACTTGCTCTGTTTGTAAAATAGCTCCATCTTTCGTTAATACAAGTCTGGCAGAGGCAGGTCCGGAGCATAACACTGACATGGAGTCTCCGTACTTTATAATATAATTATCGTCTTTATTTCTAATTTCGGGTGAGACGACATTAATTACAGGTTTTATTACAACAGTCAGTGAACGCTCACAAGCAGCATGGTGGTCAATGCATACATATTCATATCTTTTTAAATCTGACGACAACTTTGACCAGACGGCAGTACCTTCACTTACGTTTGCTACTGACAGTGATACTTGCTCTCCATTTCTCGTCATAGTAAATCTGGCGAATTTGTCTCCATAACACATTATTTTTAAATTATTTTTATTATATGGGATTAAAAGTTCTGGTTGGGTCCAAGCGTACCAACTAGAGTAGACTTCCCGCTCCGGTTCTACCGTTATATCGAGTGAGTCTCGATCACACCGGGAAAAAATTTCATTATCTTCAAGATGGGGACCAAAAGTTGAACTTTTTGTATCATCCTCAAGTTTGGATTCATACTCATTACGAGAGTTAGAGTAGTCCTTTTCCGAGACGGTTTCATAAAAATGAGGGTAAGGTTGGTACTCGTTGTTTCCAGGATTCACTTCATTGTCTTGTATTTCGTTCTTGCTGATAATGTCTTCAAGGTTTGTTTTATCGTAGTGAAGTTTAGCTTGGTCGTTAATGTTATCAGAAACGGCTTCAATGTTTTGAGTTACAGTTCTTCCAGTTTCCGTATACGCTTCATGGTACTGACAGCGAGTAAGTAAGCTTCTCAGCAAGATAGTTAGCACAAGCAAATTCATTGCGTTGTGCAATACAACCATTCAGGGTCACAGATGGATAAACACTAATACTGCAGTTATTGCGGGATCAACAGGAAGATATTCACATATATATATTTTAACGTTTTCCTTATAAGTTGCAGTAGATTTCTTAAATGTGTTATAGTTTTAGGAATACGCAATTCAAAATGGTTCATTTCATCAATATCAATTCATATTAATGAATACGGTTAGAGTATAGCAAAATGACGTGTTTCGTGTCTCATGACATGACAGGTTTAAGTATTTACAGAATAGAATAGATTTTTTTTTGGGATTAGGTTGCTAAGCGGACACCAGGCTCCATTAAGCCGTGACAAATGGTAGGAGAAGACACACGCACAAAAATAAATACACAAAAAAGGGCAAGTGCGAGTCTGACTCGCGCACCGAGGGTTCCGTGTGAACGTTTCATAAACGCTTGCAACTATAGCTCGATGCAATAAAATAACGAATATAAACACCAATATTTAGGTAATTTTTTTTAAAACAAAACAT
Source organism: Pammene aurita (assembly GCA_947086415.1). Lineage (NCBI taxonomy): Eukaryota > Metazoa > Arthropoda > Insecta > Lepidoptera > Tortricidae > Pammene > Pammene aurita. The sequence goes on from OX352299.1 coordinate 28,103,945, forward strand.
AAATCTATTTAGTCTCTTCATATGGGGGCAGGGGCTGGTTTAAAAAAATATACGTATATATATTAAGAATATCCGACCCCATTTATCTAGGAAAAATCTTAACACCGCGAAGTAGAAAACTAACGTACAGGTTGCAGCGCAGTCTTTTGGAAAATTGTGTCACTAATTTTTGATACCCGACGTACGAAAGTTGGTATTTCAAGGATAATTATTTATATAAACCATTAAGAAACTATAGCTTTCGAATAAAACTTTAAAAACTATAATACTTCTTTTGAAGCAAGCTGTTGATAGAGTAGTAAATATTTTACTTTCTCTTGCACGGACATTAGTGTAGATTATTAGTCGACGCATGGCGAGAAATGAAACAACATTTATAGATTGATTACTTTTATGGCGATGTAGTGGCCAATTAAATTGCACAGAATGTTGGAAAATATCGTGTTATTCCACTTTTAGAATTTGTTGAAACTAACCACTACATTTTTATCAAATAGAGGCGATTACGTGTACCTAGTATATTAAGAGTATGTTGTCAGATTTGAATACATTGCAACTATTGCAAGATATAAATAATACTAAAGGTGTTGGCTTTGGAATATAGAGGTATCCGTATAACCCACACGTTTAAACGACTTTTACACGGACAAAGTTAAGGACGGATACTAGTGTATGTATTATTTAATAAATATTATATTATAGATAGCATATCCCATCGCGTTATGCTGCATATTACGGATTCTGTTAGGATTGAAGTAATTCCAATAAAATAAATAAGTTAAAATAAAAGCGTCACAGATGCGATAAAAATCTTTTGCAAGCGGTATTTAAAATCGTCTACCTAGTATTGTTCTAAATCTGAAGCAAATCGTCTTTTTATTAGAACCTGTCTTAAAGCAAGGATAACTATAGAATTGAAAAACACGTATAGCCAAGAGGGATAGAACATAGGCAATACGACCAATTTGAAAACACTTTGTAAATTACTGAGCATACCACCAGGCCTATGAATCATGCCCGCGCGAGCGTGTTATATACCTACGTTTTGCGCCTCCGCCGAGGGAGCTAAAGTCAGTGGGTTACCAACGCGCTCACTGAACGCACGTCATACCGCGCGCGACGCTACTCGGAACTCGGAACAGTGTCATCACGAAAAAAAAAAATATTTCGATGTGGTTGGATGTAAAAATAGCAAAGCTAATAAAAACTTATCGTTTTTCGCTCTGCCGACGGATGGGGAAAGGTAAGCAGGCATACAAACTTTTTTTATACCACGTTGGTGGCAAACAAGCATACGGCCCGCCTGATGGTAAGCAGCTACCGTAACCTGTGGTCGCCTGCAACTCCAAAGGAGTCACATGCGCGTTGCCGACGCTTTACAAAAAAGGAGGATTCACTTATATTATAATAACAATAGAAATGTTATCTTTATTAATCTCTCAAATAACTATGATATTGATGATATTGCTAAAAGGCGATAAGAATAAGATTGAGATAGCTGTCAATCCATATTAATTTTGACAGTGTGTGGCAAGTCTGTCAAAATTAATCATACTCTAATCGCGGCAACAAAATATCAATCAATATTACTCATGTAACTATAATTGTTATGCACCATGCGAACCACTTAAACACTGAATCAATGCAAAATAGGCGACCCTAGCGATTGTGCGGGAGCGCGGGAGGTGCGGGGTGCCGCGCGTTGAAGGCCGCTCCATTGTATTATTGCTCCATTGCATTGTACGTAAACCGTAGGTATTTGCTTTTTCTATGAGTGATTCATATCTGTTCGTAAGAACTATTATATAATCTGTGATACCACCATTAGTCGGCATACTCGAGATATCGTCGCCCACAAAGTTTTGACGTGAAATAAAACAAAACCGTACTTAGGACATTTTAGTATTAGGAAATATTATAAATGTTCTCTGCCGCACCTATCCTGTTCAGATTCTGTATTATTAATATTGTCATGTCTATATTTTCATGCTAAGTTTATGGAAGCTATATATTCTCATTAATGAAATATTCGGGCATAGTTTTATTTCCTACATCAGTATCCAATTAATCTCATTAAGGCATTCCCGTGCACGCGTTTCGCAGATTACGAACCCCAAAACATTTAGTCTTCCCATAACTTTGTTTTCTTTATTTCTCGACCTTTCAAAAGAATTTTAATTAAAACTCTTATTGGATACACGTAGCTACTTCACATGCAAAACACGCCATGATTATGCATATATAAATTACATAATGAAGAAGCATTTTAAACATGTAATTCCTAGAGCACATATACAGAAGAAATGGTATTAATTAGACATGAACTTGTAACGACTACATAGTATCGTAATTGCGGCTAGGACTGGTAATAGGACCATGTTTCTTCAGCAAGCCTTGAATTAATACGTCTGTGAATACAAACTCTAGTGATCTAAATACTAGTTTGCGGAGATATAATCATCGTCTCGACGTAAACCCGCGCCACCGGTTGGCCAGAACGTGTTCTTTGGAGTCCGATGGGACAAAAAAATTAAATCGATTGCGTCCTTGATGATGCCGGAGAAATAAAATGTACTGATTATTAGGTGTCAAAGTATAATGTTGCCTTAGTACGGGACATTTTAATGAAATCAATGTATGTTCAGCTAATCAGGAGAAGCTATGCAGGCGAAATGTTCATAATGATCTCCACACGCTCTTAGTCCCTTAAGATTGAAGTTGTGCCAAATTCATTTTGGATACCTAATTTTAGCAACGTCTATTTTCATAGTACATAAGCGCACATTGTGTATGAAAAATTTAATTCATTTTACATAGCTGCAAACTAAATAACAAAGACTGTTTCATGAAACGAAAAAGGATTCTCAACCGAGATAAATTAAACTTATTACCAAGTTGGACAGTGTTAAATTGGTGCAGCTGTTAAAAATTATGCACGGAAACGCGACGCAATTTTACAAAAAACAAAAAAATACGAAACGAATTTGCGTACTTAGTTATTTAGCTGTAATTACGTCGATTGATGTCTTGGCTTAACTTAATGATGAGGTAAGTGAAGAAATTGTCCCCTCGGTGGTCTTCCATGTCCGAAGCAAATTAATACAAGAATTTTGCTTTTAAAATTCAACGTAGAGGTCCAATTAATTACGTTCAACGCTCCCAGCTCGATGGATGCAATTAAAAAATCGCTTCGTATTTCGGCATGAGCAATCCCTGTATTAGGAGTAATTGAGCTGATGGGCAGAATTGGATACGCTCGATTAGTTAAGTCGTCCTAAATAGGACATGTCGCAAGATCGTGCACAATTCGTCCGTCATACCGACCGGTCCGTGGGACCGTTATTCCTTGGATGGACTGACCAAGCTCCAAGGTCGGTCTTAGTCTTTGAGACTTATCTACCAGATACTATTTGTAGTACATATGTTATAGAACTAATAGAAACAATAGGAAAAGTCTGGAAAGAAATAGCAACAGATTGACAAAAATGGAAGATTTTTTTAGATAAATACATAAATTTTGAAGGTGAGGTGATTCGGAAGAGGCCTAGGTTAGAAGGACCCTACAAACATACTCGTAGGAATAGGAAAAAAAATAGAAAACAAAATAAATTGCAAAAAGTTTGCAAAAGGAGGCTTAAATAAATAAAAAATAAATACCTACCTTCTCATTTTTCATTCTGCTTGGTGATCTTCGATGATCTTCGTTGCACCTCTATTTGGCCCCATGGTTAATTGGAGAATGCCATTTGGTATTAAGTCCGCCATTTCGAATTTCGTGCAACCAAGTTTTAATAAACATAATAAATATATACATCCTGTCCAATAAGTTCCAATACACATATTTTTGCGTTGACCCTGAAGGCATACAGGCTGCAGGCCATCCATTTATTATATTAATCTAAAGAATAAGTTAACTTGAACATAATGTAATAGTAAAAAACGCCAAGGACTTGAAATTTGTCTTCACTCTTCAATGAAGTACTTTCGATTAACAATTTAGTACAAAATTTCGTAATGGCGACTGCAAAGGTGTTTTTCCAAGGCGGTAAAACTTTTTGGAATCAAACGCAATCTCGTTTACACAACAATGAGAAGGTCTTAAAATAGCTCCTCTTTAGAAGACAGGAAAAAATCTGGTCAGCTACGCAGCTAGAACCATTAAAATACTAAATATCGTGAGAGTGCGAGTTTAGAGGACAAAAGCCGCTTTATCCAAAAATCAACTGCGATCTGAAAATTTTGAGGAGATCCTTACGTGGTATTTTGGAGGTGGATCCTGGATATCATAGCTACAATAAACGTGAAGTTCATCGTTTTTCCGTAGCAATCGACAAAATTAGAGTACATAATCCAACTCAATACATTCCTGGCACGCAGGAAGGAGTTGATTTTCTGACGAGAAACTCATTGAATTAAAATAGCCTTACAATGCTCAAAACGGTCGTTTGTGAGCAGCAAGTATAAAAAACAGCCTAAACCCTGAGGTTAATGTTCCCAGACTCCAGAGGGAACTATTGGTGGTAGTGTGGGGTTCAGTCAAATATGTGGGGCCAAATTTCGTTATATTTACCGATAAAGTCGCACATTAATAATGAAAATTATAAATCAGAGGTTTTGGTCGAAAAACGCTCCTGAAAATTTGAAAACTGTGTTTAGGAATAAAAATTAAATTATTTTCTCACAAAATTGTGCTCAAAACAGTCCAAACGTTGTTCAAGCTTTGAGAAAAGCTAATTTCGATGATTATATTGGCATCAGACGCATATTGTCCTAAAGTCGTAAAATGTCCTAAACGCAAAATGCCCCAAACGCAAAATGTCATAATTGTTTTATGACCTAAACGCATAATTACTTAAACGCAAAATGACTTAAACGCATGTGGTCCTAAATGTCCTAAACGCATAATACCCTAATCGCTTAAGGCCCTACTTTGAAAAATAACGCGATCTTTAAATTGTCATTATGGCAAGCATCGGAATTTTAATTTTAATATCAATTTTAATTTTGTCAAATAAATCACTAGACAAATGATTTATATCCAAAGCAATGTTTAGTCAAATATTGTTTTCACCTCAGCAGCTCGAACAATTCAAATTTGCTGCGAGACAAAATGACCTTGAGATGCCCTCAGTAAAAAGACAGAGAAAGTAATATTTTCAAACGTCATATTATCGCTTTTGTTTTTCATTTGAATATCAGACCCCCGATGTACACCAAACTAGCTTGGAAACCTAATCACAAGATTTGGCGCAGGCACTAGTTTTTAGTAAATGTGCTATTTGTAATAAGTGGCGACATTGGATCGGAAGTCAGTAAAAGAGGCGAGAATTGAGTGGGAGTCAATGAAAGTAGAGCGAAGACAAGCGGAACTAGGTAGACGTGGAGCAGAACTGGCGGAATTAGAGCGGAACTGGAGCGTGATTCAGTAAAAGTAGAACGGAAGTGAAGCGGAACTGTTCGGAAGTGAAGCGGAACTGTTCGGAAGTGGAGGAAAACTGGCTGAAATGGAGCGGAACCGGCGGATTTAGGGCGGAACCGGCGGATTTAGGGCGGAACTGGCGGAATTGGAGTGGAAGTTACTAAAAGTGGCGAAAATAGACTGGAAGTGTAGCGGAACTGGGTGGAAGTGGAGCGGAACTGGGTTGAAGTGGAGCGGAACTGGCTTAATAGAAGCGGAACTCATTAAAAGTGGCGAGAATTGAGTGGAAGTCATTGGAAGTAAAGCGGTACTAGGTAGAGGTAGAGTGGAAGTGACGGAACTGGAGCGGAACTCATTAAAAGTGGCGGGAATGGAGTGGAAGTCATTGCAAGTAAAGCGTTACTAGATGGAGGTGGAGCGAAACTGGCGGAACTGGAGCAAATATATTTGAAGCCGACCGCCTCCCCGCACGTCTCCGCGCTCCGATCCGTATATAAGGCGCGCGCGCCGAGCATCGAGGCAGTGATTCTCGCAGCCGCCGCCCGGCTGCTAGGATTGCTGTACCCAGGCTATGGCAGTCGCGGTGTTCGTATAGGAGTAATTGCACGCTATAGTACCTACCTACCGTTTCCCGTTCATCCGTCACCCTTAGCGTCCGCCGGCCGATCGACCCTGATCTCCGTACCGAGGGTCAAACAACCCCGCATAGTTGTCGCTAGTAGACTAGGACCTCGCGCCCGTTTACACATCCCTGTTTGGGAATCCCGTCCCGCGCTCTGTAGCATAGGTTAGATTAAGTACTCATAATTAAGATAGATAAACCGGCATAAAAGCCCGCTGTATTTACCACTGTTAATTAGTGCTTCTCTACTTTCCCCTGTGTCCCTCTCATCCCTGAGCTAGTTTGAGAAAACCCGAGGTCCCGTATGGACTGACGGAGTTGTGAGCCGTCTCGCCTGTTCCGACGCGCGGGACGACATCACAGAAGGAATGAAATGAATGAAACTAATAAAATAAAATTACCTATTTAAAACAGTTTTACCTGTGGATGTTATTTCGTAGGATAGGATTAGTACACATCATTCTTGAAATATAAATACAAAATATACATTTTCATCCATATATGTAATTACCAGTGGCGACAAATCGAAAATATTGGCAGTAAACCCGGAGCTAATTTGGCTTACCTTTCCTATCACCGATAGAAAAAATGGTCACATTTCAGGAATTTAGGCAAACCGGTGGAAATCTGGTTCTATGGATGCTAATATCGACAGTGTGTCCGTCTGTTACGTTTGCACGGTTTTAGAGCATTTTGCGTTCAGGGCGTTTTGCGTTTTAGGACATTATACGTTTAGGGCAATTTGCGTTTAGGGCATCTTACGTTTAGGGCATTTTGCGTTTAGGACATTTTACGTTCACGACATTTTGCGTTGGTAAAATAGGTCATTATGCGTCTGATGCTTATATTGCCGAAAGTAAACGGCCACTCCATTCTCCAGATTTGCGTTTATTACATTGATTTGGTATGTTTTTACATGCCTTGTAGGCACTTGTAGGTCACATTATTATAAAATAGCAAATATGGACAGTGAAAAAAAAGATATCGAGCATATTTGGGACGAAATAACCTTGAAAGCGGTGCGTGCCGCGTGAGATTGAGTTGAAAAATGTAGTCAGCTAGTAAAATAGATAAGAGGTGGAGTTAGTCCAAAATATTTGCAGCATATTTTGTATATTAGTATAGCTTCAATAAAATACAGATTTCACTACAATAACTATTCGTACAAAAAAGTTATAAGACCTCTAAAGTGTATTCGAACTTTTTGGACACGGTGTAAATAAAGAAATATGAAATTTACGCAAAACGAACGGCTGTATAAGTAGGTAGGTAAAAACACGGATAAAAAAAGATACATGCAAAAGTTTCCTTTTAATTTTTGAGGTATAATGCAGATACAAAGAAGTATAGTTGTGCCGTCCTCGAGAACGTTTTGTATGGAGAACGTTCTCGCTGGAGAATATTTCTCATACAAATCGGAGAACGTTCTCGAGAAAGTACAACTCTAGAAATAGGTACCAATGATTAGCGCGAAATACTGCGAAGAATATTACCAAAATTTATTAGGGAAATATCAACCATAGGAAACAAAATCATATTGGTTTAAAGTTTCTCAGCTCTTTAGCTTTTACCAGAAGCAAGATTTTTATTTTTAAATAAGTAGCTAAAATAACATTCAATAATGTTGCATCCTCAACATTCGCAACATGTTAGGTAAGTACCAGATTGCCCCTTTTGTAACAGAAATTTAAATTTTAGCCGTGCAAATAAGCAATTCCTTTTCAATTCATTAACGTGCGGTACTCGTCATTTGTTATTACCCAAAAGCGCCCACCATCCCTATATGACATGATTTTCGGACATACTTTCCCACTTCGTCATCCTCAATGTGTGCGAGTGGGAAAAGGATGACTGTATCTAATGTTGTAAGTGTTGTAATGGGTGTTGTGAGTATTTTCAAGTTGTTCCGAGTTTTCGCATCGCTGCGTGACACGAGCTTCACCCCCGATCTGATTGATGGCGATGAAATTGGGAGTTTTATCTCAATTCCTGTAACGTGAAAAGTTTAGATTATAATGCACACCATCAATTTTGTTTCTAATCTATGGAACTCTTATGTCAACTTTTTAACTTTGTCTTGTATTCTGAAAAGCACACACAATTCACAGTTTAGATTTTTATATCTAGCGGATCATAACATTTATTTTATATATTTGGAAAGCAAACAGAAATAAGTGCAATGAGCAAGAGATAAGGTTTCTAGTAGACAATAAAAACATTCACTTATTCCCTTAACAGCTCTCACTGAGACATATATCAACAGAAGTATTAAAACAATGACTGCAGTGAAATTGTCGGTTCTACTCCAGAGTAGGTACAGTAACCCAAAGAGTGAGATCATGAAAAATGCATGTACCTACTTATTATTAAAAGTCTAATGTAAATTATTAACCACAGATAAACTCACAGAATGCGGACTCGTAATAGAAACTCGAGAACGAGAAAATCACACCACCATTTGAATCACTCTTGGTGATTATATTCGGCGCGGTTTTATACCTTTTATACAATGTTACTATGATGATTATTGGGGTATTAAGTAATGTTCTCTTACTTAGATTTTTTCTAACGATTTCATTAGTATTATGAAACAGCCACACGAGACATTAGGTGACCAGACACTGTCAGTAATAAAATAATGTCATTATTTCTGTACCCGTCCTTTTCTATGTATATGAAGAATGAGAAGGACGAGTAAAGAAATAATGTCATTATTACTGACAGTGTCTGGTCAGCTATTGAAAATGCACTAGTACTGTCGATGAAAATTCATTTTTCTCAAATAAACTCCGAAATGTATGCGTTAATGTCACGAAATGAAGACATGAAGTTGCTCATTTATGGCTCCTTACATTACTTCTTGACCTAGGCCAAAAAGTGATGTAGGGAGTTAGTATGAAACGTACATTATTGTCCGCTGCTCTAACTTTTTAAATTTGTTCACTAAGATTAGACTGACAAAGGAAATATTACATACAGCCAACGACGGCCACTCTCTAAGTAAGCATACTTGCGACATTAAAATAAAAAAAGAAAAAACAAAATCTATGGTACTATATTTATAAGCGGTTAAACATGGTGCTAGAATAGCTTTTTCAAATGTCAAGTTTAAAAAATAAAAACCGGCCAAGAGCGTGTCGGGCCACGCTCAGTGTAGGGTTCCGTAGTTTTCCGTCCGTCACAGTAAGTGTCCCCACTTAAGAGTTAATAACACCGCCATGTAGGATATAATATGAGAGTTTCACGTACAGCGACATCTATCGGCAAATTAAGTAAACTATTGCGCGCGAGCTTAAAGTATGGAAGATGATTTTTATGGGATAATTCTTTATTGCGTGAACCGATTTTAACCGTTATTACTTTATTTGAAAGCACGTCATTTCATTGTAATTTTGTAGAAATTACAGGTACAATAAACACCTACTTATACGGTTAAATTACAAACTTAGTTCAGAAATTAGTTTGTATTTTTTTTCAAAAACTATTTATCCTATCAAGTTCAAAATAATTTTCCTAGAAAGTTTTTATAAAGTTCTACTTTTGAGATTTTTTAAATATTTTTAAAACCTATGGTTCAAAAGTTAGAGGAGGGGGGGACGCATATTTTTTTACTTCTGGAGCGATTATTTCCGAAAATATTTTCATTATCGAAAAATGATTTTAGGAAACCCCTATTCATTTTTAAATACCTATCCAACAATATATCACACGTTAGGGTTGAAATTAAAAAAAAAATCACTCCCCACTTTACGTATAGGGGAGATACCCTAATAAAAAATTTTTTTCGACTTTTTATTTTACCACTTTGTCGGCGTGATTGATATACATATTAGTACCAAATTTCAGCTTTCTAGTGCTAACGGTCACCGAGATTATCCGCGGACGGACGGACGGACGGACGGGCAGACATGGCGAAACTATAAGGGTTCCTAGTTGACTACGGAACCCTAAAAAAGGCGGCAATTTAAACATTTTTTTCTTACATTGTTGGAGAAAAGCACTATACGATTCTTGGCCAGCCTCATTCACGGCCTCTGCAGTAATGTACTATTTTTATTTAATGCAGTCCACAAGGCTATCACATTTCACAACTTTTTAAATAGGCCATATTAAACGAGTGTCAATCCGATATTAGTGTAATTTGGATGTAAATTCTGTGGTATTGAACCTCATCGCCGCATAATCTAGGAGTTTAATACCAAGTTACGGCCGATAAATAATATGAGAAGTCTGTTACTGACAGGGGGCTTAAATATGTGGGCCTTTTTGTAAACTTGAATTTATTTGTGATGAACGTAATCTACTCAACGATTGATAATACGACAGCCTAAGTTCAGTATTTTAGCAGACCAAGCTAATGTCAGGTGGCTTTTCGGCTAGGACCGATATAGCGAAAAAAGTTCACCTTTATTGATTAATTTTCAAGCTATTTGGACTCAAAAAAAAATACAAACTTACAGTCAGCATCAGAAGTGATTAGCAAAGCAAATAAGTCAAAAGCTCTTATTCCCTTTAAAAATGACTTTTGACGTCTTCGTTTGCGTAGCTACTTCCTGATGGTGTACTGTATATCTATGTACTTGTAAGATATGAGGGTAAGATTGTGATATACCTAATGAGTGTGTCATTAGGTATATCATAATACCATAAATATTTAGGAATCTTTTAAAATTTTTATCTCCGATGAAAATGTCGGGGCGTTTTTATTTTTTAGTATCCGTTACATAGGTTAGTTAGTTACTTTGTTTTTTTCCTTAACGACCTAGATTGCGCGTCTGTGACCTAACTAACAAAAATCTTCACATTTTGTAGCATCATAAATAATATCTGCGTGTCAAGTTCATTTGACCTACATATTTTGCGGTTATAAATCACATGTGGTTTTTATTTAGTAACGCAGGCCGTTTATTAAGATATGTTTATGCTTAATTAGTCTCAGTTGTAATGAGTCCTATTATAAATAAAACTTAGAGCCGGCGAGGTGTTAAAATGATTTTGGCTCACTCTACTCGTAATTTTAGTTTTCTGGACATGTTAATCGTGTCGAGCGAGCATATTTTGAACATACCTCAAGTACCTATGTCTTTAACAATTTTCTAGGGCTTAGAGTTTTCTTGCGAGAGAAAGGTTCTGTCAAGTTCGCAAAATGCATCACTAACATTGTATATCAAAGTAAATAAATAGAAAATAATATTTTTTCACATTTTCGAAAACTTCACTTTAGTTTATAGGATAGGTAAGGTTTCCATTCATTACAAAATTCCTTTTATTTCTAGTGAAATCTTACAGAATTTTTTGTAGAGTTTGCGAAACATTCACATCCTGATATTCTTACCCTGCGCTGAAGGAAGGTGCGAATGACAGCTGTCAGTTCAAAACATTATCATAAAATGCATTTTATGATGCACTTTGATGACATCAGACATCACGTGCACTCTCCTTAAATGCTTGTAGAGTAGGCTAGGTTAATATTTACAATTAAGTAATTAGGTTACTACATCAGTCTATACCGAAATGGGTATTTGTTAAACGTTCAGTTTCCGCGTTTGAGTTGATCTGTGCTAAGTGATAAGGAGCAGGCTAGTAAGCGCTGCCGCTATCGGTCATCGAACCCCATTCCTTGCATGCGATTGAAACGAAAGCCGTTACACAAGGAGTGGCTGTATCATAGTCGTAGCCGATCAGTAAGAAAACTTAGTTGTACATAATTTGAATGGTCTGTTCTGTATGACTAAAGTTTCACATTTCCGGCGTTAAAACGTTTTGTTTTTGTAAATCAAAATTTGCTCTTGTGTACATACCATATGTGCGTAGTACACAGAGTAAATAATATTTAGTACAAACAATGTATACTCACTCTTGTCGTGGTACGTATATCTTAATAATTTCACACTTCTTGTTTATGGTTTAGAACACCAATAACGATTTGTTGTGCTACCTTCTAAAATACTATATCGCTATCGAGTGTAACGGAGATCATAATATATTTTGATATTTTGAGTCCCTTATTCGCATAGCACAGCACTAAATATATAGTTATAAATAGGTATACAATACATACAGTTATATATTTATACAGTAATATATTTGGATAATAATCAAAATGCAAAATATAAATACATAGACTCTACGTATGTTGAACTCGTTGGCACAATTTACAGAAATAGCACAGCCAACATTAAACTACATGCACCAGGTCCTATTTAATATCGAAAGAGGCGTTAAATAGGGCGACCCGCTGTCACCAAAACTGTTCACCAGTTGCCTCGAGGAGATATTTAAGCTCGCGGTCCCATGGGAAAGGTTTGGCTTTGACGTTGGCGGCAAAAGGTTAACAAACCTGCGCTTTGCCGACGACATTGTCATCTTTTTCCCACTCGGCATCTCATCTACCTGCTACAAATGCTACAAGATCTCAGCACGGCGAGTCTTGAGGTTGGACTCACGATGAATCGAGCGAAAACTAGGAACAAAACGTAGGGTCACGGTAGATGGACAGGAAATACAATATGTCAATGAGTACATATACTTGGGCCAGATAGCGTTCTTCGAAAACAAGCAGACGAAGGAAGTCAACCGACGTGTCGAAAATGCCTGGAAGAGCTTCTGGTCCATGAAGGCGCTATTGAAGGACGACCTTCCCCTGTGTCTCAAGCGCAAAGTCATTGACATGTGGATCCTGCCCATCCTAACCTACGGTGCGCAAACCTGGTCATTAACTGAGGCCCTAATATCTAAACTCAAGGGTTGCCAGCGAGCAATGTATATTAGGTGTTCGTAGAACTGATCGAATCAGAAACACGGAACTACGCTCCAGAACTCGAGTTGTAGATGTAGGTATTAAGACCGCTAAGCTGAAGTGGGACTGGGCTGGGCATGTCTGCCGCATGCACCCGGACAGGTGGGCTAAAATGGTTACCCAGTGGGACCCACGACACACCATCGATGACGCGCGCCGGGGTGCAGGCAGACCAAAAAGGAGATGGCGGGACGATTTGGACGCTTTTTACACAGAATGGTGGCAAAATTAAAATGACCGGGTCGAGTGGAGAAAAAAAGGGGAGGCCTTTGCCCAGCAGTGGGTCACTAAAACAGTCTAATAAAATAAAAATAAACATTATGCAAGGCAATTTACCTGTATTATATATAAGTTTTTATTAAATGACAGTTACCATTTATCGTTCATTTGATAATTTACTTTATCCACGCAACTATGTCATCCATGATAACGAGAAATCCATCATTGGCCTTCTGTTTCTACACCACTGTGATGTTTGATGTCGCACAAAATATCAGCTCTCGTTATTCCACACGGAGTACAATCTACGTACACTGTCAATAAAGCCCAACTGGGCCCATTTCTCTTCCGCCACCGTTATTCCGACAATCTAGCTCAACCAAATAGGTGTGAATTCAGAGGAAAAAATGTTTCTAGGCTGTTTACTGTGCTGTAATTCTATAAATCGACATATTCTACGTTGAGAATCTTCCGAGTCGCTATTGACAGGCGTTCCCCTCTGCCGAAAACATATGATCGGCGGTCATACATACGTCATTTATTATATGGACTGACGTTTATCCGACGTGACTATTTGTACGTTACGTACATTTGACGTTCCCCTTCCCCGCAAAAATCGGCAGACTTTTTTTGTATAGAAAATAACAGACATGGCTACTCTGGGTTGAATGCTCGTTAAAAATGGACTAAGAAAATTTATAAAAAGATCAAAACATTTTTTTAATTTAATAGTAGGTACCTAACATTAGATACGAGTATATTACAAGGTCCAATCAAGGTTTAAATCTAGACTAATTGTAAATATGTATAATTTCAGAACTGGAAGCTAACGTTTTATAGTATTTTTTTAATCGTATTGTGATTTGTCACATTTTCTTTAGAATGGCAATAAAATATATCGAAAATAACCCAGTTTACCTCTTAATTAAACTACAACTAAAACAGGCAAGGTAAGGTGTTGAATCTTTTTCATGAAATCGGGCCATAATCGGATTTCCTGCTCTTTTTATTTATAGTTCAAAATCTGTAAGAATGAACTTTTGACACTTCAGTATTGACGTACTTAGTGATGGGGCTAAGAAGTATCGTTTGTCAAATTTAGCGATTATTTATGAATTCTTCGAATCGATTTTACTTCAACCGATTTTTTTTTGTTATATGCCTATACACGATGATTTATAATCGGTGATCAGGAACCAATTTTTATTATTTAGTTATCGATACTGAACAACATTTACTATGGGACCAACTCCGAAATAGCAAATTTTTTTTTGGCTGATTCATACACTTCGACCGATCAGGTGTTGTCGTTTTCTATGGGAAGCCAAAAAAAATTTTTGCGATTTTGAAGTTGGTCCCATACTAAAAGTTGTTCAGTATCGATAACAGAATTAGAAAATTTGGTTCCTGATGATCACCGATTATAAATCATCGTGTATACAATTTAGTGTCACAAATCTTCTCAAATGATAAGAATAAGAATAATCTTTATTGACTTAATCCTAATACCTAAGTAATATTTGCACAGTAGGTACGCTAATAGCTTAAGAGAGACTTATGTATTAGGTTTGATACAGTTTCACTGGAACTGAGCCTCTGTCTCCCGAACTAGGCGGATGCCTGTGACTCGGAAGTCAGTGATTCCACCGAGAATATGAGTTGAGATGGTTCGTATGCAGTTGTGCCTAATATACAAAAAAAAATTAATAATTTGAAACAAAAAGAACCGCCTTCACTTAGCATCCACCTTTTCAACAGCAAATTCTCGAGCTGCTGTAAAAAATACTCTAATCACTATAGGTGTGCCTGTATAATAGTTGAAGAGTTCCCTCGATTTCTCCAGGATCCCATCATCAGATCCTGACCTGGTTACAATGGGACCAACTGTGAAGTATATATACTCTTTCAAACAAAAAAATAAATTTCCAAATCGGTCCAGCCGTCTTCGAATAATCGGTGAACATACAAAAAAAAAATAGCAAGCAAAAAAAAAAACAACATTCCCGACGAATTGATAACCTCCTCCTTCGAAATCTTAAAGTCTGTTGAAAAGGAAAACATAACTATAATAAAGCAAAAAATAAAATGATACAGGAAAATATCATTTAATAATTGTAATCTACTAATTATGTATGGCATTATAATATTTCCATGATTAATACAATATGATAAGAAAGTCTTATGATGCTCCATAATTATGCTCAGTTATGAATTACGGTCTTTGGTCATTTGTAAAGCCTGATCAGGAATATAATTATAATCATTGTCACAAGGGTTCTGTTATTCACATATACAGGATGGAAAAAAATCATGGGCCCTGGAGGAGAACTACCTTAAAAAGTTGATATAGCTCAATTCACTGAAAAGAAACATACTTTAATTTATTTGAAGGGACTTAACTGCATTTATAAAAATTTGGGAGAAAGTATAGTTCAATAAAAAACTATTTATTTTGTTATTTTTGCCAAAAACAATTTTTATGACAATTGATACCAATCGATCCTATTTCCAACAAAGTATACAAATTTCTTAATACCAACCAAGTTTAGGACACAAGAAAAGCCATAAATAATACTAATAATTTTAAACAAAAAGAACCGACTTCAGTTAACCTCCACCTTTTCAAAAGGAAATGCTCGAGCTGCTGTAAAAAATACACAAATTACTATAGGTGCGCCTATAATAGTTGAAGAGTTCTCTCGATTTCTCCAGGATCCCATCATCAGATCCTGGTTACAATGGGACCAACTGTGATGTATACTCTTTCAAACAAAAAAAGAATTTTCCAAATCGGTCCAGCCATCTTCGAATAATCGGTGAACATACATTAAAAAAAAGAAACAAGCAAAAAAAAAAACAAAGATCCCGACGAATTGATAACCTCCTCCTTCGAAATCTTGAAGTCGGTTGAAAAGACTTTTCATACAATTAGTGAGGAAAAAAAATTGATAATAAAAGCTGTGAATGCAGCTTTACATTTTAGGGAAAATAAAAGAATGTTTCCTTTCAGCGAATTGAGCTATCTCAACGTTTTAAGGTAGTTCCCCTTCAGGGCCCATTATTTTTTTCCACCATGTATATGTTTGGGCGTTTTTGTCATTTATTATTAATTAATCAACACTGAAGTATTACTCAAAAAACCGATACAATTACAGTAATGACCTTTTTTCACATCGTACTTCATTTTATTTTCGTTTTGTTTTGGTTTTTATTATTATACATATGTATGTTGCCTATTGATTACATAATCGATTTTATCGACTTACGGAAATGTTATATGGATCGGAACAGCAGACATGGTCACAACACTAAATTTAAAAAAAAGGAGGCGTAGATCGTAACTGTTTGCATTTGTTATCGTAAAATATTCAATAACTAAAATATGAAAAAATTTAATATTCTTTAAGTAATGTTTATTAAAAGTGAAATATTGTGTTTACGTACATGACAAGCTGTAAAATCGTAATGGGATTTTGTTTATAATTTCAAAGTATCTTGCGCGTTTACGTGCTATGGGCGTTGCGATGTGTCAAAAGTTCATTCTTACAGATTTTGAACTATAGTTTAAGTTATTTTATGTAACCGGAATAAAAAAAGTATGATGTCAAACGTGTACCAGTTAGTGTGTCAACAAACGTGATTGAAATTGGTTGCCAGTGCTGAGCAATTAACAACATTAATTTGATAAATCAAACAACTTTCTCCGCAAGTCGTCGAATAAACGAGCATTTTTTTATTTTCTATTGCGGAAATAACGTCGTTATAAATACGTGTTTTGTCACTTTCAATTGTGAGAAAAAAACTTTCAATTGGACTACGCTAATTGGTTTAGGCTAACGTCTGGCATCATGGTGAGCTACTGCTGGGGAGTACTGTTGAATAATATTGTTATATTATATCTGTAGATTAAATAGGCTTGTTAATGACTAGCGTGATAGATGTAACTATTTACATGGATCGTACTACTCGTAGAGGCTATATAATCTTTGGCTGTATGACTAAGGAAGCTGCAAAATTGTATGGACGCATGAATAATCCATTTATAAATTGATGATGCGATTTTTTAAGCTTTGAGTTGGGTTTCCGTCTGCAGGAATGGGGCCTTGACTCCCGCTCTGGGTCGTTCCTGCTGCAGAGGTTGTCCATCGCGATCAAACCGGCAACGCAGCGAACGTGATGGGCACTTTTTCGCTGGAAGCTGCTCAGAGCGGGTCACTTTAGGTAGATTATATCTATTTTATTTGTTTAGAAAAATCTTATTGTCGAGTTATTTAACCCTTATAGGTATGCCCACTATGCCCAGTGGGTCGTTTTCGACCCTGGTTGCTGTAGGTTGCCCCTTAATCCTATTTTAATGAATAGGAGCGGGATTATAGGGTCGAAAATGGCCATCTGGGCATATAATGGGGTTTAGTTGTATATTAGTCTTGTACATAATGGTAACTTTGATAAATAAATAAATATGTATTTTGCAGCTGGAGTTTGCAGTTAGGTACTACCAAAACGAGAATATAATCTGACAACCCTTTAATTATATTCGATTTTTTTGGAATGTTCGGTCGAATTGTAAGTAGTGTTTTCTGAGTCAAATTGTTACATTTCAAAAAACACACTTATCATAAAGAACCGAAATTTAATTCTGTTATGTCTTAGAGTTAACCAAATTAATGCAAAGCTGTTAAAATAAAAAATAAAATCTTTTTTTACGAAATAACAGAATACATGGAGAATTCGGTGTATATGTGGCTGTAAAAAAGTACTTGTATCGTATCTCTTGGGAGCCAAATACCGCGACACGTACAATTATAAAGCAGAAACAAAACGAGTCTTGTATCGCTGCTCGTTTGTATTTCCCTAATGCCCTGTCGAGATAAAAACATTAGTACAACGCCACAGTACTCTTAGTATGCAGAAGCTTATATATTAAAGGTAGCAAATTATGTTTTATACTCGTAGTTACAACGTAATATTTACTAATACACGCAAATTTGTAACGGTCCATTCTCCTATGGAATACATTCAATTATAACAATAAAAATTTAAAAAAATATTAAATTTACAACTGTTTTGCTCTTAGAAAAAAATATTAGGGTTGTTTCACTTTAAACTGATGCCGCTTGAACTAGTAAACGCTTCTTTAACTCAACAAGAAATCAAGGAATTACCTAATACGTTCATGTTGATATACATTTCTGTCATCTATACATATAATAAAGCTGAAGAGGGTCGAAAGTCTGTACATGGAAGATAATCGAAAAAAAGTTGGTTGGGGATACTGAGAATCGATAACAGAACACGTTCCAACAATTTTTAGAATTTTTGTCTGTTTATCTGTTTGTCTGTTTATCTGTTTATCTGTTTGTCTGTTTATTTGACCGCGCATCACGTGAAAACGGCTGAACGGATTTTGATGAAATTTTGTATAGAGATAGTTTGAGTCCCGGGAAAGGATAATATATAGTTTTAATCCCGAAAATCAACCCTGGTGGGGGTGAAAATGGGGTTGAAAGTTTGTATGGAGAATTTTTAACAGCTGAAACGATTTAGATAGAAATGAGTATGGAGATAATTTGAGTCTCGAGAAACGTCATAGGATAGTTTTCAAACCCTTGTGGGGGTGAAAAGGGGGTTGGAAGTTGGTATGAGGATTTTTTTACCGCTGAACTGATTTAGATGAAAATTGGTATAGAGATAGTATGGGTCTCGAGAAAGGACAAAGGATAGTTTCATCTTCAAAAAAGCCCCCCCCCCCCCATCTTACTTTAGAACCGTAGGTCCAAAAAATTTGAAAAAAATAATGGAAGTGAAGCCAGAAAGGTACTTTCAATAAAAACTATGTATACATACATATAATAAAGCTGAGGGGGGTCGAAAGTCTGTTCATGGAATATATTCGAAAAAAGTTGGCTGGGGATACTTAGAATCGATAACAGAACACGTTCCAACAATTTTTAGGATTTTTGTCTATTTATCTGTTTGTCTTTTTATTTGACCGCGCATCGCGTGAAAACGGCTGAACGGATTTTGATGAAATTTTGTATAGAGATAGTTTGAGTCCCGGGAAAGGACAAAGAGTAGTTTTCATCCCGAAAATCAACCCTGGAGGGGGTGAAATGGGGGTTGAAAGTTTGTATGGAGAATTTTTAATAGAAATTAGTATGGAGATAATTTGAGTCCCGAGAAACGACAGAATAGTTTTCATCCCGAAAATAAACCCTTGTGGGGGTGAAAAGGGGGTTGGAAGTTGGTATGAGGATTTTTTTACCGCTGAACTGATAAAGATGAAAGTTGGTATAGAGACAGTATGGGTCTCGAGAAAGGACAAAGGATAGTTTTCAACCCGAAAATCAACCCTAAAGGGGTGAAAAGGGAGTTGGAAATTTGTATAGGGAATCATCATCCAAAAATCATCGATGCATTTGTGACCCCCCCCCCCCCCCTCCCCAATTTCAACCGCGCCTGTTCTTACCTTTCATGCTTAGATTGATTTGACGGGAGGATCGATTTGGATGACATTTGCCGTGGACATGAACGTATAAATACAAAAGTGGTCCTGTATCGTCCGATATACACCTACTACTCTATGTCGTTTAAATCATGCCAAAAAAAAATTATATGATAAAAAACAGTATTCATTTTTGAGTGTAGTTACATTTAGTGGTAATTTTAAAATATTTTACTAGGACTACTGTCCTCTGGCGTATCCATCTGTCAACTTTACTTCAAGTTCCGTCTCCAGGGTAGCGGGAGAGAAATGGCTGAATTAGCCGCTTACTGACACAGACCGAATTCCACGCGGGCGGAGCCGCGGGCACAGCTAGTGCAGAATATGTTTAATCGGTTATATACTTAACAAGATGGCGGAGAGTAAAAATACTTGATAATAAAAAAAATAAGCGGGGCATTTGCAGTGATATAATAGTACAGATATAAAAAGAAGAGAAACAAAAATGCCAATCTGGAGTGCGATTTTTGAATCTCACCAAGTGACTAATTCTCACCGATGTGAGTGATTTCCGAAAGTAAATCACTCACATCGGTGAGAATTAGTCACTTGGTGAGATTCAAAAATCGCACTCCTGTTCTGTTAGTGATATCTGCAACGCAAACCACCAAACCGCATATTAAAATAGGTGCACTGTCTAAAATTTCACCGTGTAATGCTGAAGACCAAGTGCATTTGATAGAAATAATAGGTACTTTACTTACGTTCTCGTACGTTATAAGCATTCACTTTTATCACAGTGACGTTAACCGGCATTGAATAAGGTATCATCGGGTTCATAATTGCATACCCAATTTATTGATGAATTCGTTCATAACATAGACTAATATGTTACAAACATAGACCGTACTTTCTGATCTAGTACGTAGTAACAATGCCAGGTGGCAGTTGGTTAGTTAATAGAAAGGGGCATTTCAACTAAGGAAACAACCTTAAGGCGATGTTGTCAGAACTAAAAGCTAGCATTATAAACTGCACAATTTTATAATTTATTATAACACTTAAAGTAAAAAAGAAAAATATCCCGAATAAAGATCGTTCAACAATGTTTTGTAAAACACGCAATAATCCAGTTTCCGATACCTAGTTAATTTAAGATTCAAGATACACAATATTACATACAAATTTACAGACAAACAAAATAAACGTGTTGGTGTAGCACCACGAAATGGACCCTGCTCAGCAAAATGCTACCTGGTATATTACCTAGCGCTGGTGTTCCGTAGGGCCCACTTGGTGATGCCACGACAGATAACACAAACTGAAGACAAAAAATAGAAAATAAAACAATGAAAAAGAGGAACGTAAATGCAATTAATGTATGTACTTATCTATTAAATGCAGCTAGGGAAGTCATGACATAGATTAATAACTATGCAGTTTATTTGTAGTTTATCTCTTCTATTTTTCAACCCTGTGACTGCAGGACGTATGCACAAACAAACGACAACCGTCGGCGCCGCAGATGACGCGCTCCCTGGCGGAATTTTAATACGTTCCCGTATGGGAAACAAATGAAACCATTTCTCTACGGCTTTCTTCATATCGCATCTCCTCATGCGTGAAAAGGCTGATTTAAATATTCTAATGGCGCCGCTAAAACAAAAGAAGGTGAAGGAGGCAATTTAGAAGCTCCGCTGTCTCTGAAGTATGAGAAAAGTACAGAAAACGAATACTTTTTGTCTTTAGTAAATATTACGTTCTGTCTATTGAAAATAATATAGTTAAAATAGTTGTTATCAATTTTATCTGTAGATAATGTTTTGATTTTTAGTATTTTATTAACAAAATATTAAAGTTAAAATAGTTGTTATCAATTTTATCTGTAGATAATGTTTTGATTTTTAGTATTTTATTAACAAGTCATAACATAGATTAATAACTATGCAGTTTATTTGTAGTTTATCTCTTCTGTTTTTCAACCCTGTGACTGCAGGACGTATGCACAAACAAACGACAACCGTCGGCGCCGCAGATGACGCGCTCCCTGGCGGAATTTTAATACGTTCCCGTATGGGAAACAAATGAAACCATTTCTCTACGGCTTTCTTCATATCGCATCTCCTCATGCGTGAAAAGGCTGATTTTAATATTCTAATGGCGCCGCTAAAACAAAAGAAGGTGAAGGAGGCAATTTAGAAGCTCCGCTGTCTCTGAAGTATGAGAAAAGTACAGAAAACGAATACTTTTTGTCTTTAGTTAATATTACGTTCTGTCTATTGAAAATAATATAGTTAAAATAGTTGTTATCAATTTTATCTGTAGATAATGTTTTGATTTTTAGTATTTTATTAACAAAATATTATTTTCTTTTATATAAATTATAAAACATATCATATAAGTATATAGGTATTGAAAAGTAGCGTAAATGTTATAATTTTTATGAGTTTAAATTACATTTCGACCATGAGCATTACCTAAGTACAGTCACCAGCTATCTGATTCTCCATTGAGGGCAAAAGTATATGACGACACTTCCACGGTAAAAATATGTGATGCTTTGTGGCCGGCATAAACATCGTTTTGCATCTATCAGCATAAATATCGGATCCGGCCGCTTAAAAATATCTGATTACCTATCTAAATCAGAATTATGTGACTACTGCCGCCGGCATAAATATCTATAACCACTGTGAAAGCTTTAACATCGAATGACAGGTCGACCGCATAAATATCTGACATAATAACAAAATCAAAATTATGTCATCAATATACAAAACGAAACCCTATTTCGCTGGTATAGAGGTCTTAATTGTAAAAAGCTATTTGAAAATTCACGAAAAGAGTGCAGACTTGTCATTGAACTGTCATTGCATATGTCTATATCACATTTTCTATTACGAATTTGACACATTTAAATTCATATGTTTCATTGCATTAAAAGCTTCATTACAATAATTACGATTTATTCATACAGTTAGGACTCGGTGCGACTGCCGTCAATCTGCGAGAAGCTATATTTTATTATATTAAATTAAATAAAAAAATCGCGCCAACACTGTTATCGGTTGATTTACGTATATAGGGTAAATAAATTGTTAATTTAAAGAAGCAGTACTGTTTATTTAATACATTACTTTGAACATTTACGGGTAGTATTTTTATCATATAACTTCCCGGCGACACATAATAGTATCTAACTAGTCACTACAATACCAGGTTAATTTTTGTTTTGTTCACGGTCCTTGTTACTCAAGTTTGCAATATTCTTACGAATTATTCATCACTCTTGTGAAAAAAAATGTGTCAAAAAATATCTAAATAAATTAGTATAAAGTCCATAACTCCCTAGGGAACACTCACCTCCGGGAGGTAAGTGAAATATTGCAAACGAGAGTATAATAGATTTCTAATCGAAAAAGCACGAATGTCATAAAATATCCACAGTTCCATTCGTAAATGTAGTCCTACACCGGCAGAGGCAGATTCGCGTATTTGAAATCCGGCGAGTGACTGAGGTAAAGGGGTCTATACTCACCGCGTACTGGCACCAACTTGACGTCTGGATCGCCGTTAACCGTATTCGGCAGCACTCCACACACTTGATCTGAATTCAGTTCTGAATTCATCAATTCGTAGACAAAATCAGAGGTAAATGCTTAAATTTGTCTATGGTAGCTAAAAATGGTTTATTTCTACGATTCGTGTGTGATGCCAAAGTTCATTGGCTCCAGAGTTGGGGACTCATAATTGAAGTAAACATAATTGGTGATTTGATTAAAAATTCTCATTATTAAATCATCGCTGATTAAATCATAACACAAAACAATGAAGTAATTTCGCCAAGAATATATCATTAACGATGGGTGCTGATTTAAACTAAAGTAATGCTAATCTACTAAAGTCAATCATGATTCGTCTAATATGATTGGGATATTTTTAAGTTGATTTATATTATTACAAGGATATAAGGCCTTTATTCTGAATTGTAGAAATTTTCGTTGTTATACATTTTGCATAGCGAGTAATTTAATTAAAAAAAGTGGTTTGTGAAAATCCTGTCAAGCTAAAAAGGTTTCTGCAAAATAGACCTATCTGATAGCAACTAAATTCTAATATAGGTAACGAAAAGTATGGGAGGATTTTGTTAGTCTTATCTCACTGCTTTATTTATTTATTTTTGATTTAGCTACTTCTTTCAAATTGAAATCAATGAAAAGTTAATAGTGAACGCTCTATTGTGGACTACATATATATGAGGTTGAAAATGGCTTCGTCGTTTTTTTTTGTAAATAAATAATTTTAGGCAACTACTCTACGATATAGATGTGATCAGATATTGAGGTAAACATCAGTATTCTCGATAAATTCTAGTTTTTATTGCAGTTACTAAAACGCCCGCTCAATCTGCCCTAATCTGACTTTATCATTTACATTATCATAAATTTTGGTTTAATTTTAATACAAATTTTGATAGATTGAGAATTTACCACATAATCTACCAAATTAAATTATTACTTTCGTCCAAAACCAAATAGATTGGGTAGATATTGTAGAACCGAACTCCTAATTTTTTATATCGTTAATAAAAATAGATAGCCTAAGCATATTAAGGTAACCCTCGGAATCAGAGATTTAAGTTGACATCTATTAGTACATTGTAGAGCATAAAATTTGCAACAAGTTTTACTCTAAAGATTTTTTTATGCGTTCAACTGTTTACAAGAACAAACGGTTACAACACTGACACGTTTAAAGATTCTCGGAGCCATCATTTTTGAAACTATGTACTTAAGCTAAAAATTGTTTTAGAAACTTCAAAGTTATTTTATAAGACCTATCTAATGATATGGCACACGTTGATACTTCCTAAAAATATTTTTTTTAACATTTAGTTGCATGTATGGAGTGCCCCCCTTAAACATATTTTTTTACTACAAAACTAAGTAGCGGCACATATATTAGACCTTTGATTGAGATTTCTTGAATATACGCCGTATGCGACCCGCCCGCCCATCTGTCCGTTAATCTGCATATCACAGCCATATTACTCGGTATTAGCTTTTAAACTAAACGTTTTGACACATATATCAGCCACCCGTCAAGGAAACAGCACTATACAATTGCAAAGCGCTATCTCACTCGAACGTCGTCGCCGCATGCGGAAACCGCAGCAGTGTGATAGTTACCTTAACCGTAACCGAAAACTGCAATAAAACGAACGGGCCGTTTCAAAGTTTAATGGGAGCATTCATTTGTACACATACCAAAAAATTAACAAACAAATGTGTCGGTATTTTGGTAAAGGTAACATTTGGCAGCTGGCACATACGTTTTTATTGCTCGAATACAATATTGAATCTGTATAATACATTTTATGACGTAAGCGCCAACCACCAAGTGATACCTTTACCAAAATATTGTCACAAATAGCCATTTATCCTAAATGTATATAAGGTCGGTGTTAATAGAAAAGTAAAATAATGTAACCAAACACATTTACCTTCATTGCTTCACAATTACACTTTTTTAAAGAACAATTATGTTTTTTTTTGTCAATTCATACACAAACTTATTATTTACATATTTTAGTGAAAACAGATTTCTTTAATATTATTTTGTCATGTTTCAAATGCCTTTCTTGCATACAAATTCAGACATATTTGTTTACCTTATTTTACTTTTCTATTGACACTGACCTTACTCGTACCGCCTCTGTTCCGTCAGGGAAAAAATAATGGAGCTAGTAGCTATGCAAAATCTAATCCTGTTTAAAACATCATTAAAACAACTAAATCGTTAGTTTAACTAAGCATCTGTCTTACTAATGTTATCACTTCAGCTAAGTAATCATGATAGAAACTGAAAATCGTCATGATTAACTCATGTCGGTGCTCAATCTGATTGGAAAGCTCATGATTGAAATCGTAATCATGTTTATATGATAAAGATTAACGTTCTAATTTTTTACTTTAGTTTTAATACACAAATTTTTGCCCAACCCTGATTGGCTTTTTGCTCTCCTGTTGCCTCCTTGTCACTTGTCGGACAGGTGCCTTGCAACATGCAATATAAAAAGGTCAACATTCAATAATTTTATTTTGCACTATTTATCTTCATTATTATAAATTTGACCATTCTGGGCCCTCCAGGTTATATACTGAATACGTCTTAAGCTGTATTTTCAAAAATACGGCCAAAATTTTTATTGGCATTTATCTAAAAACAATATTAAATTACAAATGCATTATTAAGTCGGTAGAACCTATTGATTACGTAGGTATCATGTAAGTAAACAAGAATCAACTCACATAAACTCTCAATGGATTAATTATTTAATGGAGCGGTCTATTTTTTCGTATATTTAAATAATCCTATGCTTCAATTGCTCGTAGATTTGATAAGACGCGCTATACATGGCATTGAATTAATCTAATTATTACGAGTTGCAATCCATGCAAAATAATAAATTGAATTGTTTATTTCTAATGTGACATGCCATATTGACGTAAATATTTTACTTTTAAATGATAGTTTAGGATAGTAATAAGAAGGTTTATCACATCTATTAAACGTCATGATGAATATCAACCATACCATCATATACCATTTACTGCTTTATACCAGCTAGATAAGGTTTGGTTTTGTATATTGATGACATAGTTTTGATTTTGATATTATGTCAGATATTTATGCGGTCGACCTGTCATCCGATTTAAAGCTTTCACAGAGGTTAGATATTTATGCCGGTGGCAGTAGTCACATAATTTTGCTTTTGATAGGTAATCAGATATTTTTAAGTAGACGGATCCGATATTTATGCTGATCGATGCAAAACGATGTTTATGCCGGCCAGAAACCATCACATATACCGTGGAAGTGTCGTCATATACTTTTGCCCTCAATGGAGAATCAGATATTTTTACAGCGCTGCCCACAGTCATATATTTATGCTGGTGACTGTACATCAGTATGCAAGCATTTTAACTTAAAACTATTATGTAGTAAGGTAAAGGTTAATACTAAATTCCTACAAGAAATTATGTCCATGAAATAAAATTTATGAAAATAAAAATTGCCTGGGAAACATGACTAGTAAAAGTTGCCTGTCACACAGCAGGAGACGTGCTTAGCGACAAAATATTTATACCATCTGTATAAATGACATAAAATGTGTTGTTTCTTAAAAATTTGCTTAACAAATTCAGCTCAATCTGGCGGCCACGGCACAGTAAACTTATCTCCATTAAAAAGCCATTAAAGGCGTCACAAAACCTAAAAGCCCAGCGCAATGATTTAGCAATTCTGCCGCCATTTGCGTGTCAGTGATACGGTATAAAAAAGTCTTATACTTAAATCATATAATTAGGAGCAATATGTTGGATATTGTATTTGTTTATACATACTTATTGTTTTTAGGGTTCCGTACCTCGAAAGGAAAAAACGGAACCCTTATAGGATCACTTTGTTGTCCGTATGTCTGTCTGTCTGTCTGTCTGTCTGTCTGTCTGTCTGTCTGTCTGTCTGTCAAGACCATTTTTCTCAGGAACGCGTGGAGGTATCAAGCTGAAATTTATATCAAATACTCAGGTCTATTGTCCCTTGGAGCTGTGAAAAAATCAAACTTAAAAGCCAACGCAATCAAAAGATACAGTCGTTTATGCTGCAAATATTAGAGTTTTTCGGCACTCGCAAAACCTACGGGGTACTTCCCGTGAACTCAGAAACTTGAAATTTGGCACGAAGCAACGTCATATAGCATAGACAACGGAAAAATTACAAAAAGTAGAAATTTTTAGTAAAATCATACAAAAATTTTTAAATTTTAAACTTACTACCTTTTTCCTCGTAAACGCGTGGAGGTAATAAATTGAAATTCATGTCAAATACTCAGGGCTATAGGACCTTTCAGATGTAGCAAAACCAAACTTTTATGTCAACGCAATCAAAAGAAATAGCAATTTAAGTTGCATATTTTGAAACTGAGTACTTGCAAGAAACTCAAAACCTAAAGGGTACTTCCCGTAAACTCAGAAACTTGAAACTTTGCACGAATAAATGTCATATAGCACAGACAAAGGAAAAATTACGAAAAGTAGACATTTTTAGTAAAATCATACAAAAAATATTTTTTTAAATTTTAAACTTACTACCTTTTTCCTCGTAAACGCGTAGAGGTTTAGATTGAAATTCATATCAAATACTCAGGTCTATAATACCTTTCAGCTGTAGCAAAATCAAACTTCTACGTCAACTTTTACTTATATACCTACAGGTTTGTACGGAACCCTCGGTGCGCGAGTCCGACTCGCACTTGGCCGGTTTTTTTTTATTCTGGTAGGTATCGTACACTCGGTAGCTAAAGAATTTATTTTATTTTTTAACCAGGTCAATATTTCCACATTGGCACTAAATGTTTTATTCTAATCATTTGATATCGTTATTGCACACACATGTACGTCTAACATAAAAAGTGACATTAAGTAATAAAAAATACCATTAGGAACATAAACCATTTACATTGTACAGTCAGCTGCAGAGAAAAGCACCCACCCTGCTTACAAAGGTCTTTTTCTCTGCTGCTGACCGTACATGTACCTATTTATTTATAGTAATCTAGAATTTTTAATGACCACATGAATTTTTATATATCGACATCTTTTTTTATCGATATCAGATCCCTAGAATGTGCCCCGAGTTATCACAGGTTTGCTCATAATCAGTCCTTTTTGCTGCTAACGGAACTTTTTTTCAAATTAATTGTTAATGAATCGTGTAATATCAACCAAACTACGAGCAGAGCAAACGTTTTACGGCTTTTAACTGTTTAAACTACAAGGTATCAAACGGATCAAGACTTCATATTTGCTTGGCAGAACAGTTTTGAAGTATCAGCTGTTTACAAGGACCTCGATCGGGAAGCGAACACGCGCCGCCTTCGGGTTTATCGACACGTATAAAGCAAACTCTTTATTCCTATTGGCTTTCGAGAACATGTCTTCAAGAACCAGCATAACAGAACTGTACGTTTCAGTAGACAACTGAGAAAAAACCCTATGTATATTAAACCCCTTGTTCATTAAGTTATATTCAGTTATCCTTATTCAAATAACCAGAGATTATACATATATAGATAGCCACAGTATAAGAACTTTTTGAAACTCCAACTCTGAAGCTCATTACTAGATGGCGCTGCAGTAACAAATGTCATTTTCTCTTACATTTTGGGTATCTTTAGGTTGTTCTTGTTCAGATGGCACTTCACAGTTGAAGCTTCAAAAAGTTCTTAGACTGTCCAGCTCTATTAAATATATACACTGATATAACTTACCAATCCTCTGATCAAGTATATATATATATATATATTTCACAAATACAAATGTCTTAAATGATGAGGATGGTACAAACGATTACGTACAGTCACCGGCAATAGTATGTTTCTACACGAAGGCCGCATAAATATGTGACACGCTCTTAGGGCCCTACAAATAAGAGCGTGTCACATATTTTTGCGACCTTCATGTAGGAAGATACTATTGCCGGTGACTGTACCAACGGCGTTTTAGATTTTAGACATTAATAAATATCGCCAATAAGTACCTATTAGCATGTAATATTTTTGTTGCTGATGGTAGGGTTTATTTATTATCATTTTATTTATTTATTAATGTTCACGACAACAACAGCCTTAAATAAGAGTATTACATATAAATGGTTACATAACAGATAGCCAATAACAGTTATCCATAAATTACATTGTACATAATAAATAATAATGTAAGTAGGTAAGTATTGTTGGTAGGAAACAGTACAAAAATTAAGTCTGCAAAAAAAAGTCAAACAAAATGCTCATCGTTCAATGCTGCAAAGAGACGTTATAACTTTGTAAACAAGATATATTTCCACTAGTGCCGTGATTAAATAATTGAAAGCCAGTACACCAATGAATGTACAATATCAAATATATTTAAAAGGAATTTTAAAGGTATACAGTACGCAGAAACTAGTAAAGTAGGTCTTGATACTCCTGAAGAGTTGCAATGCAAACGTATGAGTGATCTCCACTATTCGTCACTTGTTTTGTTTACCACCGTTGTAGTATTAAACACTGGTTCATTTTGAGGCATTTGTAAGCCTAAGCGATGATAATATCAACCCAGCGAGGTCTAATGGTTACAAGGAAGCCTTGCGGTATGCTCCTGATAAGTTGTAGTGCAATTTGCTTTACTGGTGTTGCACATAGACTTGAGGTAATCGGGAGTTTGTAGATAGAGAAATGGAGAGAACGCGTAAAGATTATAGTAATGGTAATGTTAAGGCAAGTGTTAGGATAGGTTAGCTAGGTTTTCTCAAGATTTAGGTGGTTAATTTCTCACGAGGTACCAATGCCATTTACCGACAAAGGGTATAAAATGTTACATTATAAACCAAACACAGCCATACATATAAATACGTGTTTCAAAATGTAACTAAATTGAATAGAGCAAATCTCGGTAAATATTTGGGCAACGTTATAACTTATATATACCATTTCGCCCAAATTTGTTAACAAAATGTGGAAGACGCTGACGCTCGGGAGATTCTAGACTAGATTCTAACAAATTCACTGTGTACCTAGGTATCTTGCACCTGCAAAATCATGTAGCTTGTGAACACGCCTACGCCATTCTCACGCTTTTTCCACAATAAACCTACATGTTCATGCCTAAACAATGCCTCTTGTGCATCGTTCGCAGCCAGGAACACATGTTTGGTTCCCACCGCGCTTGACGATATGCGGGCACATTATCCATGCGGGGATATTCGGAAACAAAATTGGATGCCAATTTGATTTCAATATCAGATAGTCGTTTTTGCGTTTATTAAGCGTCGTGGATTCGATGCCGCCGCTGCCGCGCTGAAAACTAATTAAAAACTGTCAATTTTATTCCTAATGTACCAATTTATATTATAACATAGAAAACCATTAGTCGCTACGTTAAAAGAACGCACAGCCACATGTGCCGACCGTGAGGAACTGATACTCACATTGAATTGGAATCAAATTTCCTTCCCGATTACGATTTAACACCTGATCGTTTATATTACCCCCGATAGATTATGTTTCTCAAAATCTACTTCAATAGCCTTTAATCGGTTTTAAACGGCCTTTGATTGAGAATGGAGGTTGTTTGCATATTCTGTTATTATTAGTATTTTGTTGGTTTACAAGGTTTCGTAGCTTTTTGTATTAAGCGTAAGCACGTGTATGGGTTGACAATAGGTATATATAGGTATACGAGTATATGTACCATCAACGTCTGTTATATACAGGATGTAACAAACATAGTGATGTGATGATCCGTTTAGGGTATAATTGGTGAGCAGCTTGTCTTAGGTAAGCTTTGATATGTCTGGCCTATTAGTTACTGCGAACCACTTTGTTCGTTCGTTCGCGTATTTTTTTATTATATCACGACGGTGGCAAACAAGCATACGGCCCGCCTGATGGTAAGCAGCTACCGTAACCTATGGACGCCTGCAACTCCAAAGGAAGGAAGGAAGGGTATTTGCTCTTTAGAATATGCAAGAGCGATAGTGATAACGAAAAGATAACGAAATTTCGATTTTTTTATCTTCGCGGTCATTCGTCTGATAATAGTTGGAAGACTGAGTTGTGATATTAGTCCATGAAGATACTTGTTTTTATTATTAGTAAAATTTTTGTTAGGAAACAAGGTTTTGTAAAAACTATTGGTTCGCTAATTTCTAATTCTAATAATGTTCTAATTATACTAATATTTAACTGTAACCCAAACTTCTTCTTGTAGATTTCTTTATTAATCAATAAACGTAATCTAATATTCTTGACACCCAAAGATCCGTCCCTTCTTTATTAATATGAAAACCCAACCCCCGATCGGGATAAAATAAAAGACGTCAAAGTGTCAACGTGATAAAAATGTCCAAGACATGCGATAGTTTCGTACGAAGGGCAACACACTTTATGCTTTTGTGAATCGTATGTTTAAGGCTATAAAAGTGGTTTTCCCGTTCGTTTTGTTGCCGATTGTACTATCTTGTTACGTGTAGGGGACTTGTTATCCCCTACTCTAGTTATTGAAGGCAATAAATCCAAATCAGAAGTAAATAATCTACTCAATGAAGGCTCGTTATGCTCACTGTTGCGATATATTTCGATGGGGGGCAAATTAATAAAGACAGGTACGATGATATATTTGAATTCTTTTTATGTTGAGGATGTCGACGATACTTGAGGCTGATTGGTTGCTTTTTATAAAGGGAGGTTGTTTTTGTTCTATTTTATTAAACTGTGACGGTTTTTGCGATAGTAAAATAGAGTCTCAGAGTCTGATCACTTTTACTCTATACTAGCTTTCATACAGACCTATAATTGGACTTTATATACCCAATTAAAATACTTAAAGCACAGAATAACTAATAGTATATACAAGTACAGAAGATTCTCCTTCCTGAATTTGACATTTATCTACAGAGCCGAAAGCGTTAGCTGTCATGCGCATTAAAAAAAAATAGGGTTTTCAACTTGCTTCATATATCCGTGCCCTGTTTGAGATATATCATACGCATATCATAAACACTGGCAGAATTGACACTATTTTCGAACGCACCCATAAGGTGATGATAAGCGATGTGCCAACCCTTCCCTCATTAGCCCTCATATGCGGTAAGCGCATCGGCAAAAATGGGGATCAATGGAGAAAGACATCCTAACCCCCCTGCTTAAGGGACAATCAATAGCGACCATTTATATGTAAGGAAAAAGGAATACCAGCGATGTGGCTTGCCGCATCACCATGCTAAGCCAGCGCCTTTTCTCTGCCATGACACATATGGCTTACTGTCGACGTGCAAATCATGTTATTTAAGTTGCATGCCATTTTATTATATTTTTGTAATTTGCTTTCTGTTGATATTTATGCCATGTATGTTATGGGAAAAAATAAAGAAATTATCTATCTAATATAAGAAAATACTATTAAGCTACCTAAATACGCTGCTGACAGGCTAACATAATAGCCAATCATCTAATAATTTTAGCAAGTACCGCAAAGGTTACATTCCATTTGCGACTGCAACAGCAATGTTGCCGGCAGCAAAGCAGCGCGATGATGTAGTCGGCATGCGGCTCGGTAATGCTAACGACAAAAATGCAGCACGAGAATGCTGTCATGTTGGTAACAATGCCGTCGGCAGCGATTTCGGTAAATACATAATATGCAATGCAAAATATTATTTTGAATGTCATCATCATCATATTGGCCTGTAACGTCAATGGCAGACGAATAAATGCAATGTCCAAAATAAGACACACTTCCTTTGGTGGCTGTACAAAACTATAAGGGACTGGCAAGCGCGTCCACATTTTGCACAGTTATATGTTGCAACTAATGTGCTGACGTTACTGCCGTCTCGCCCTCTTATCGGCATTGTTTGTCGAACCAGATCCCGTCATGAAGTTTCTGAGCTTCCTTGATGGCATTACGCCACTGGTCCCTGTTATGTCACAGGTCATGCCTAACGCAACGTCAACGTCTTTCATAAATATCATTTCCCGTGGCAATACAGCCAGCATTATAATGCAGTCGTAATTAGCACGTTACCTTTAAAACAATATAAAACATTTTTCAAACATATCGCTCAATCCAATTACGGGTCCCTAGTCTATAAAACCAATACACTGGCTAAAATTGCGTGCGACAAAAGTTAGTCGACTTTTTGTTAGGG
Organism: Pammene aurita; assembly: GCA_947086415.1. Lineage (NCBI taxonomy): Eukaryota > Metazoa > Arthropoda > Insecta > Lepidoptera > Tortricidae > Pammene > Pammene aurita. The sequence goes on from OX352299.1 coordinate 28,137,198, forward strand.
ATAGAAATAGAGGCCGACTGTGATAGTTACTAAACTCAATTTATGGGAGTTATTTCGGCCGAAGCGTATTTTATCTGGCTTAGCCGGTCGACGGGACCCGCTGGGATAAATTGCCAATTTTGAGTTACACCACTTCACACTGTTACCTTTGTTAAGTGGAATGGAACGTGAGAGTTTTAGTTATCGTTAGTGTAAGTAACGGGCTAAAGTATGGAATTGGCGATTTTTTTGCTCAGTTACGAGTAATCGCCCTTAGTTTGTTGAAGGGGCTTTTTTAGAAATAGTTGTAGTGTTTGTAAGTTTAAGTTTAATGAAATGTTATGTATAAACTTTTTATTGTACAAAAACAAATCAAAAACAATATTGTAATAGGAAAACGCAAGTACAAAGGCGAACTTATCCCTTTAAGGGATCTCTTCCAGTTAATCTTGAGTAGAGAGAAGAAGTAAAAAAAGTTAGACAAATACGGCAACATGTACAACAAGGTACGAGAAAGAATAGATACTATAGATACATATATACACAATTAATAGGATAAGCATATATACACGGTGGGGCCTGTAACTAAAGCAAAAAACTAAAATGTACATTCTTCTCCAAACTACGCAACGTTTGTTTGACGACTTTGAAAAAAAACTTGCGGTTTGAATTTTATTATTACATTTTAAAGTTAATTGGAACACGCAATGTACTATGAAATTGATTATGTCTGTAGAGTGACTAGACTGACAGGCGATGTCAATTAGACGGAGTTTTAAGTACATTGAAAATACTATTTACTTTGTTTGAAAAAATAACAATCTAAAAACTTTATGATTTTAAAAAGTTGCTACACAAAAGTTGTCTAGTTTGAGGACTAGAATCTACGTTATTACACAGCATATTACACAAGAAAGGAACGAGGAGACAATAATAATAATAATAATACAAAGCAATACAATATCAACAAAGTAATCAGAGTCAGGTAACCAAATTTTCTTCTTGAGCGTCGCAACCGACTGTGACTGTCTGAGCAAAACAGGTAACCTGTTCCAGAGTTTGACTGAGCATATAACAACAAACACATGTTGTTCGGGTTCCGGAAAATTTTGGTAATTCCTACTCAAAATAGTTCGTATCTACTATTGATTTTATTGGGATATAAAAAGTGTTACAATATTCCATTCCACTCACGCTACTTTTAAATGGACATTTATACTCTATACTTATGTAGCAAAATGAAAAGTCGAAACTTAAAAATAAACTTTGTGTCTCACTAGAATGAATTCTGCGTACGATTCTGAAATAAATTGATTAGCAAAAACCTAAATGCTCCTCACAATTCTAACAACACATGAACTTGAACACATTACGATTTGTAAAAACGTTTAAGCTCATTTGAGTATCTATTAATAACTAATATTTCTCATCACACACACACATTAATATAATTTTGAAATGTACCCGAGAGCCGCTATCAATCACTTAAAATATGAAATTTCCCGCACTTCCTAATCCCCCGACGAACGGCCCACCACGTCCGTCGAGATGCGGCAAACACTACTAACCAACTACAAAATACCACAAACCAAAGGATTATAACCCTTATTGATAACTTGTCAAGGTTCAGTATGAACGCAAAACAATGCACCAAATTTTTACTAGGTATTGGTAAGTTTCAGAGAAGTGAAGCTCAAAGGTAATACGAAACTCGTAAAATGTTTATGTGGAAGTATGTTACCGTGGATGTTGATGATTTGCCAAGAAAATGTATGATAAATGACTGTTGAGTGCAGTTTTATGACAGAATTCGATAAGCATAATGAACACCAGTGTGTTTTTTAAGAGGCTGACTGAGCCGATGACCTTCAAATTGACTTAACAGTTTTTTTAGCTATAACTACTTTTTTTTCTTCATACAAAAAGACGGTGCCCTACAAGCATACGCCCCGCTTGATGGTAAGCAGCTCCCGTAGCCAATGGACGCTTGCAACTCTAGACGTTACATGCGCGTTGCCGATCCTTTACAAAAAGGAGGATTAACTGTGTTGACGGCTAAAGGAACAACAGGGTCCCTCGTCGTCAACACACTGGGTCCTCTTTTAGCTCTTTGGCAACCATACTCACCAGCAGGTACACAACATTATGAGTAGGGTCTAGTGCTATTTAGCTGTGGTTCTCTGTAAGGAGGAGGTACTTCCCCAGTCGGGCTCTGCGCCAGATTTGAGCGAGTTGATATTCGCAGTACCCATACCTATCTTTTGGACGTAGTTTAAGGACATATCCACCGGGTACTTGTTTTGGGAAAGTAAACAAAATATATGTTAATATTCATTACATTTAGAAGAACTTTGATATTTCCGATACAAGATTGGACGAAATCAGCTCGTTACATCTTAAAATTAGCTTTAAATAGTTGTATGTCTTTAGTTTCTTGACTTATTCGCCTGTAATTAAGGACAAAATTCCACCATACTGATACTAAAAACTTCATTTTATATATTATGTATTTCTCAATGAATGCGTAGTTTTTATTAATTCATCATTTTGCAAAATTTGCAATGAGCTCCCACACTAATCATAACACTGTTTTTCTACTCCTGCACTTTTATCTGTCATTTATACATTCGTCAACACCTTTATAAGAACATAGATAATATACTCGAAGAAAAGTCTACCTAGTCTATTGCCCAAAATAACACTTGTTCTATAAAAGCGCCAAAATGGTATCGTGTAATTATAGGACAAAATAAATTACTGCAAACCTAAGAAACCTAAATAAACGCAGCGTTTTTAGAAAAAAAAACTTTAAAAAAGAAAAAATTAAAAGAACCACAGACACTTTGTTGTTTTTATTTTACGTTTCCCGTTCGTTTGTTGGGGCAAACTGTAAACTTTGAAAGTAATTTAGGTATTTTTACTAATCTCTGTAGCTCTTTAATCATTGATCAAATAACGACGTGTGTATTTGTGTTAGTAATGTTAGTATTCTTGAAAAATAGTGTTTTAAAAGGTAAAACTTAAATGATTGTTGATTATATTGACAAAATAACTGCGATATCCATGAAGTTTTCAATTTCGCATTTTATGTAAAAGTAAGTGTAGTCGTAGAAAAAGTATTGTATGCAACGTCGTATAAGCAGGTCAAAAAATGTTCGTGGCGTTTTTCTTAACAATTTTCGCCTACGGCTCAAATTGTTACCCACGCCACTCACCTTTTTTGACCCCTCTTATACAACTGTTGCATAAACTACTATTCTGTGAAGGCACTCGCCCTGAAAAAGATAGGGATGGAATTTAGCAGTTAGTCATACTCTTGGAAGGTAGAAAAATGTAGGTATTTTTATATCCAGTGCAAAAAACCTCAATTACGATTATAGATGATGTAACCGTATGCCAACCAAATACCAACCAAAATAATGTATTTACCTACATTTTAATGGATATTATTTATCGTATGGCTACATGTCACTGGATATAGGTAGGCATTTCTTCCCTGAGGTAGCAGTAGTGGGAAAGCAGATGATGAAGAAAATCCAGTGAGTGCTGCGAGGTCCAGATGAGATAGTGCAGCTGCCAAGTTTGTTACTCTTTTAGCACCACCCAGGGATCACGTGTAGGGTTGTCTAAGGTATTTCCTACGGATGCAGAGTAACATTGATCCCCTGAATGGGTAAAACATAAGATTGCATATAATTAAAGAAAAAATGAAGAAGTGATAACATGCACCAATGAAATCACATCTCTTAGTAAAGACTGTATTGACAAATATAAGGACAACTGCAACAAGCCGTCATTCTTGTTTTATTTGCTTTAAAAACATAAATTATTTATTATGTTGTAGATGATATGATGTTAAATCAATTACTAGAATTATTTTTTCGGATAACTTTTGATTTCATAAACTTTACCAAACTGTAATAGATAGCTTATGTCAAGCAGCCGTTGAAAGTTGTACTAAGAAACATGCCAACAGTGTTGGTAAAAACAGATGTCTGCGAGGCTGGAATAAACATGTGGCGCAAGCACATGAACGGGCTAGGCTTGATTTTTCCATGTATGTGCAATTTGGGAAACCACAGCAGGGGCCTGTTTATGAAGCTATGTGCCTTAGTAGAAAAATATTTAAGTCCCGACTTAGATTTTGTCAAAATAATCAAGAGCAAATAAGTATGGATATTCTTGTCTCGCAGCATGCTTCTAAGCAATTTAACAAGTTTTGGAAAAACACAAAAAAGTTGAACGGCAAAACTACCTTACCAGCTAGCGTTGATGGTCAGAGTGATCCAGTGAGTATTGCTAATATGTTTAGGCAGAGCTTCAAGGTGGAGTCACAGTTACATCCACATGCTACACCAAGTTTGTTGAACCGTACAACTACTCCTAGCTTCTCAATAACAAGTACCATGGTAGCGCTGGCCATTAAAGATATGAAAAGGGGTAAGTCGCCAGGACATGATGGGTTAAGTATTGAACACCTGCAATATGCAGGTGGACATCTAAACAGAGTACTGGCTATGTTGTTTACTTTTTGTTTACGCCATTCTTACTTGCCATGTAATCTTATGAAAACTATTGTGACTCCACTAATAAAAAACTCAACTGGTGACATTGCTGATAAGGCTAACTATAGACCCATTTCACTTGCTACGGTGGTGGCAAAAGTGTTAGATAGAATACTGGACAAGCATCTTAGCCAGCATATACAACTTTGTGACGCACAATTTGGTTTTCGGGGAGGTCTATCTACTGAAAGTGCAATTTTAACACTTAAGCACACCGTTGACTATTATACCAAGAGTAAATCACCTGTATATGCATGCTTCTTGGATTTGACTAAAGCGTTCGATCTAGTATCATATAACTTACTTTGGGACAAGCTTAGGGAGACAGGCTGGAGGTTGTTGATATTTTTTCATATTGGTATAGTAATCAAAGGAACAAGGTTAAATGGGCAAATGCGTATTCAGATGAGTACACACTTAATTGTGGTGTTAGACAGGGTGGGTTATCATCTCCAAGACTGTTTAACTTATATGTCAATAAGCTAATCGAGGAGCTGAGCAGCATGTATGTTGGATGCCGTATAGATAATGTTAGTGTAAACAACATAAGTTATGCTGACGACATGGTGCTGCTCAGCCCGTCGTTCTACGGCTTACAAAAGTTGGTAAATGTATGTGTAGAATATGCTGTGACACATGGCTTGAAGTATAATAATAGGAAAAGTGAGTTCATGATTTTTAAAGGTAAAAATAAATTTTCTTATTGCATTCCACCACTTCTCTTAAGTAATGTGCCTATCAAGCGGGTGTCACAGTTCAAACATTTAGGTCATATATTGACTGATGATCTCAAAGATGACAAGGACTTGGAACGTGAACGGAGGTCTTTGTCTGTGCGAGGAAACATGTTGGCTCATAGATTTACGCGTTGTTCTGTGCCTGTAAAACTAACTCTTTTTACTGCTTATTGCCAGAGTTTTTATGCAAGTGGTTTATGGGTACACTTTAGTCAGAGAGCGTATAATGCTTTAAGAGTGCAATATAATAACGTCTTTAGGGCCCTGTTTCGGCTCCCCCGCTTTTGTAGCGCTTCGGGAATGTTCGCTGACGCAGCAGTTGATGATTTTTATGCAATAATGCGGAGAAAGTCAGCGTCCATTGCAAGGCGGATGTGGGTGAGCGGAAACGGGATCCTAAAGATGATAGCAGATAGGCTGGACTCTGCCGTCCTTGCCCGGTTCACTTATCTGCATGTCCAACCTAATCAAGGAACAGGGCAGGGAGGGAGGGGGCCAAAGAGGCCATTTATTTTATAAGTATAGGTTTAAGCTAGTTTTAGTATTTGCTATATGTAAAATATGGACCCTGTATAACAGTGTTTGTCTGAAATAAATGATTTTTATTTTTATTTTTATTTTTATTTTATTTATTTATTTATTTTATAAACTGAGAGGCCATACACAGGAGCAACAAAAAATACTCTTGGACAAATACATACGAGAAAACGGTATGTCCATGAGAAAGATCGCTAGAATCGTGAGGGTGTGTGTTTCTGCGATTTAAATTGCATTAAAAAGCTTGGGTAAGACTTCTCTTTTAATGACAAGTCGAAAAATCGTCGAAAAACTGGCTCGAATAATCGCAATATCGACTCAAAGATACATCGAAAAATCAAAAACTCACTCAGTGCTTCAATAAGATATGTGGAAAAAAGTAGAGAACTTCTGTAGGAATGGTTCAAAGGGCCAAGAATCGCAACGACTGGGTAGCCCTCGGAAGCAACGGAAGCCAAACCAACTCCAAAATAGGCTGCAAAAGTTAAACACCGTCTTCGAAATTTATATGACACAGTTTTACTTAAAAATGAACAGTGCATAATTCTAAGCGACGAAAACCCCTTCAAACTGGATTTTTTGTTCTACCGGGCCTGTAGTACTCTACTATTCGCAAAGGAGAACACCTGAATGAGTACAAAACGTAAATTTTTTCCGAAAAATTTGGATCTAAGACAATGTGTGGTAGGTAATATGCGAATGCAGTATGAAATCTACGGCGTTCGTCACTACTTCCACGATGACTGCCAATCTTTACATAAAGAAGTGTGGACAAAATGAATTTTGTCACTGATTAGTCGCCACAGGGGCTCTACTTTATTTTGGCCCGATTTGGCTAGTTGCCACTGTACCCCCTGCATCAGAGAGTGGATGGAAACCCACGACGTGCGTCATGCTGCTAAGAATATGAATCCGCCAAATTACCCTTAGGTACGTCCCATCGAGGACGTGATGGGCAATCATGAAGAGAAAACTTCGGCAAAGCTTCACGGAAGCGGATTCCGTAAAAAAATAAAAAAAAACTTGGCTCAAGCGTCGAAACTGGTCACAGTAAACGTTGTCCGAATCTGATGAGAAACGTCCGAAGCAAACGACGAAAAGTCGCCCGGAAGCAAAGGTTACAGGTGTCTTAGTCAACACTAAAACGTTTAAAAAGGCCTTCCAACCAAATGCCCAAAACATACTTACGCAAAATAATAAACTTTTAAAAAGTTATTACACATTTCACTTGTCCTTATAATTGTCAATACACTCTTTAAAAAAGAAAAAAATTGAAATTTAAAATATGATTAAAAGTTAAAATCTTTTTAAAAGTTTCAAGTTTTCCATATTTGTATGGTTAAAAAGTAACGGAAGTTTGGGATTAGAAAATTAAGGACACTAAACAATGTTTAGTAAAAATTAACACATTAGACACTGTCTAAAGTTTCCCTGTATATTTATGTATATTATTTATCATTGGTTCACTTTCGCTATTAGCACATTCACTAATGAAGTAATGACAGCCTCGCCCCACTGCCGACTGCGGCGTGTCGAACACACCCGTCTGATTGTCTTGTACGGAGTTAATTTCAATGGAACTGGGGGGCACATTCTGATCGCTTACCGAGAGTATATTATTTGCTTGTTATACTCGTGTAAGTGGGGTGGACCGGGGTCAATTGAACCATCGTCCATATTTCGAAAACTCTTCCTCCTAGCGTTTGTCCCAGATTTTTTTTTGCTCTATTGATCCTGGGGTCCGCTCGGCAATCTAAACCCAGGAATTGGCGTGGGCACTAGTTTTTACAAAAGCGACTGCCATCTGAACTTTCAACCCAGAGGGGAAATTAGGTCTTGTTGGGATTAGATCTGTTTCCTCACGATGTTTTCCTTCACCGAAAAGCGACTGGTAAATAAATATTAAATGATATTTCGTACATAAGTTCCGAAAAACTCAGTGGTACGAGCCGGGGCTTGAACCCGCGACCTTTGGATTGAAAGTCTGACGTCCGACCGCCAGGCCCCCAGCGCATATTTCGAAAACTACTTGTACAAAAACACCAGTTTTATTTTATACGTTATAGGTAATTTGTATAATTCAGTAATCTAATCATAGGCATTGTTACGTCAAATTGTACGCGTCAAATGATGGTGAACCGTCAAGGCAAAATATGAAATCTATACTTGACTATAAATTGGGCAAATTAGGCAAAAGGTTACTTATAATGGGACCTACAATGGGACTACTATATCTGCTCGTAATTCTTCAATTCACACACAGCTAAAAAGGGCGTATAAAAATAAGAATAGTTTACATAGTTATTGCTTAAAAAAGCTATATGCATTCGAATGAATGACTAATATGAAATCTATACTTGACTATAAATTGGGCAAATTAGGCAAAAGGTTACTTATAATGGGACCTACAATGGGACTACTATATCTGCTCGTAATTCTTCAATTCACACACAGCTAAAAAGGGCGTATAAAAATAAGAATAGTTTACATAGTTATTGCTTAAAAAAGCTATATGCATTCGAATGAATGACTAAGGTGGTATTTTTAACCGACTTCAAGATTTCAAAGGAGGAGGTTATCAATTCGTCGGGATCTTTGTTTTTGCTATTTAATTTTTTTTATGTATGTATGTTCACCGATTATTCGAAGACGGCTGGACCGATTTGGAAAATTCTTTTTTTGTTTGAAAGAGTAGGTACATCACAGTTGGTCCCATTGTAACCAGGTCAGGATCTGGGATCGATGGGATCCTGGCGAAATCGAGGGAACTCTTCAACTATTATAGGCACACCTATTTATAGTGATTTTAGTGTTTTTTACGGTAGCCTTGCCATTTGCATTGCATGGAAAGGTGGAGGCTAAGTGAAGTCGATTCTTTTTTGTTTAAAATTATTAAATGAGCTTGAGTTTAAAAGTATTCAGACAGCTCCTGGCATACAAATTGGTTTGCAAAGTTATATAAGGTGCTCTCAAATTACTTCACTTAATTAAAAATTATAGTTTAGGTATTCCACACATCCATACCATGACATGCATTATACACGTTGCTGGTTACAAGTAAAACCTCGATTCGCCAGCGTTAGCGCTATCAATGAGAATATAAGTCCTGTGCAACTGTGCTGGCATTAGAACAGATTATTTTGATGGCTGGAAATGTAGCATGTAATAACAATTAGTTGTTAAATAGGTCTAGATATACGTAATCCAATGGGTCGGTGGGTAATGCAATCATTATCATTGTAGAGAATATCTAATATAAGACCGTCATTTAAGTTATTTTATCTAATGCCTAGCTCATGTCGGCAACATAATATATTAAAGTATCTATGTTATTTATTTTAGGATTGAAACTACATATAATTATAAGTACATAGTTAACATAGTGAAGCTTATACAGGATGTAACAAAAATACTGGTGATCCGTTTAAGGCCATAATTGCTATCGTATTGCGAGTAAGAAAAAGTGGGAGAAAAATTTTTGGATGCAAAAAAAAATTTTTCGCGAGATTTTTTTAAATATTTTTATAATTAGGATACGATACCAATTATGCCATTAAAAGGATCACCAGCATTTTTTTACACCTTGTATAGAAGCGTAAAATATAATATGTATTCTCTTGATTGACATGGTGTCCATATGTGATAGCTTTATGGTTTCGTATAGAAAAATATTTTGAAGAAATTTTATTCCTAAGATCTATGGATGGTAGATTTTTCTTTAGAGATTTTAGTGTTAGTGTGTTACGCTTATTCTTTGGATTAACTACTCGAGCGAACACCGGGGTTCTTTTAGGATGCAATGTTAAAGATGCCATTATAAAAATTACCAGGGGCCGTATTCTAACTTTAAAACACGTATAGACACGATCCAACTTCAATACAACTCCAATGCATTGACAACGCAATACAGCTACGGCATAAACTTCTGAATCAGAAATATCAGAATTTGCTTGAGAAATATTCCAACGCAACTCCAATACAACTTCAATATTGGTTGATTGTTTGTTGTGTATTGGAGTTATGTTTGAGATAGGTTGTGTTCTTATTGTATTGTTAATGTATTTTAAAATTAGAATTCTGCATCAGAATTTTTTTATTCATTACAATTTGACTAACGAGTGGATGGCTAAAACGAACTTAAAGGCTTTTAACCCTTTAACGGGCAAGACTGAAAAATATCCTCAATTCAAGCCTCATCGCCAATCTGAAGTTTTAAAAATTCTGTACAAGAAAAAAATACAAAAAGATGATTTTAAGGTAGTCTTTTTTGAGACCGTTCCCTTATAAAAAGTTAACTAAACTGTAACCCAAGAACGTAAAAAGGCGAGAGACAGTAACTTATGGCTCCTATTCAATTTCGGTCATAAAATAATTTTCCCAGAATCATTTGTCGCATCTCCCTAGTCAGTTACAAGCGTAGTTATAACTGAAAGTATCACAAATTAGCTGTTTGACTATAGCTCTTACTCCTTTGACTTAAGGCTCCTTAAAAAGTAAAGAGCAAGGTATGCAAGACGCGGAACACCGTAAAATTGTCGATGTGTACCCTGTAGTTCTCTAAGGAAAAAGGTTGTAAGACAATGTACTTCCTATTATTCTTGTTATTTTTGTGGATAGGTCTTCAAGGCGGTCTGCGAATCGCTAGGCTATTAGGTTTCTTTGAGCTTGATCGGCTCGTGTGGTTTTATTATATTTTATGGTGAATACAATGAAGTGAATCTTGATTATTTAAAATTTTTACAACCACTTTTTTAAGATGACTTAATTAAGTAAGTACCTTACAGGGCTGTTATTTCAAACAATTGATTTTTAAAACACAGCCTTTATTATTTAAATGTTTGGCTGGTGGGTAAGGCTCTCATTGTAAAAGAAGTTTAATTTGGTTTAAATATAGAACATACCTATACACATGCAATAATATGATAAATATAGGTACTGACGTATACTTATACTTTACATACTATGTGAAACAGCCCCAGGAGGCCAATTCTCGGGCCGTTCGAGATTATCACTCTTCGAGATGATCTCGAAGGACGTAATGTCTATTGAAAATCTCACAAAAATCTCGAAGGATGCAAAATTTCGTATTCTGGGGCACAATAGACATTAATGTCGAATGGCGATCTCAATGTCTATTACAAAACGCGTTCCGTTTCTCTCGATTGTGTTTGTTTTCAATCGAGTTTGAAACATTCTATTAAATTAAATATTTCTTATACCAAAACCAAAAGTGTTATTAATTTACAATAATATAATGTTATGGTGTTTTAACACATCAAAACCATCAATCAACATTCAAATGCATCAATGACATCAAAAATATTTAAGTGTTTGGTCGCTAATACACCTACGAGAAATGGAGCGTAAAATCGCGCTTTTTTGATTTGACAGCTTGGCTTGCCAAACGAAAACGTAGTTAGTGGCTCCTTATTACTGAGTTGTTTTATTACTTATTAGTTTGTGAAAATAATATGGAAGCAAAAAGTGCGTCTTATCGCGCTAGTGGAAGCCGATGAGGAACTGCGGCGGGGAAAGTTTTTTTGCTTCCTTTTCTAAAAAAAGAAGGTGAAAGACGGTCGAGTGTTATCGCCGAGGAGCTAAATAGCATACCCGGCTCCAAGAGGGAGTGGAAGGAGTGGCGTAAGTTAAGATTTTTTTGAAGTATTATTTCCAGTCTTGCATCAACTGTTTCAACAAAATGCGTTCATATTATATTATTAAGTAATATTTTATTTTAGACATTGCAAGATATGAAGCACATAAAACATAAAATTAAAATATTGTGTTTTCCATAATCATGTTTGATCAGTGTACGAGTAAGAGCCTAAAATTTTCACAAATGAAACGTCCCGCATTTCAAACGCATTTTCGCGCGACAGTGCGCCTCGTCTTGCGCCCCCCGCATCGTCCGCAAAAACATAGGCAAACGTTTATAACGTTTTCAACTAACTCCATTGCGTAGAGCGACATATTTTAATAAAATATTTATATAACCTCTCGAAATTTCCCGCCATCGCAGATCAAATGTCAAAAAAATCAGTGATAACACCATCTCGATCGCTACGACCACTCGTTGCATCTCGAACGCTGGGAGTAGAGATATCTCGAGTGTGAGATTTTGAGAATACGCAAATTAGTTTTCGTTCGAGATCCGCCATTTTTTTTCGAGATATGTCTAATAGAGATCATCTCGAACGGCCCGAGAATTGGCTTCCTGGGGTAAAATAATCTAAAATTGTTGTGTTGAATTACTTTCTCGTTTACTGAATATTTTTCGTATACTGAGTACTTACTGGTTTACTGAAACGCAATTCCACGTTGTTTTTTGAAACATGTGAATGTTGTCGTATAATACGACAGCTATGATGCATAAAGCAGTGATGTATAAAGTTTCCTTTTAAATTGAAAATTTGTCTCAAAAGAGGATACATATAATATACTGTATTGCATATAAATAAATGACCCATTTCCGTAAATACATCAAACTTTGAAAGCTTCAGGTTTTCGTAATAACGTAGGTACTTGGATGGAGTACATATTTGTTTCACCTGGAGACGTGGACCCAATTTGAGGTAATGTAAACAGCGGTCGTTTATTCCTTCGTAGGGCAGCTGTTTCACCTCCAACGTGGAAATGAAAAGTGACGACACATTAATTTCTTTGGACTACGATTGAAGACGATTATGTACTTCCTACTAGAATTAGCTTATAAGACTCATCTAATCATTATATCACAGAGCACCAAAACTCTTTAGTGCGTCAGTCGCTCTTAGGATAGAGGCGTCCTTGTCTATGGGTTCTATAGGAATCGACCTTGTCAGTATGTTTGACATGTTATTGTCTGAAGTGACAAATGGCTATTAAAATTGCTAGGATATAACCGTCATATCGATATTTCTAGAAGCGGATAATAATTAAAAATATGTGCAGATAATTTACATCGTTATCGCATCATATCATCCCGTTGTGTAGGAATTTTGCAGATATCTGAAATATTACAACGTTAAACCGTTAGAATTGTTAAAAGTATTTAATAAACAACCGCCAAAGGGTTTTGTTATATTTTTAAAATGCTTAAGTGCTTATGCAAGCAAGGTATGTATCAGCACTTGTGTGGGAGTACTGTAGCAGAGACCAATATGTTGTTTTATAATTCCCCGTGGAAGGCACGGTTACCGTCTACTCGATCTTCAGTACTGCATGCATCTGTCTCATTAATTATGCATGTGAACGCATTATATCTTGAACATCCACGGCAAAGTGTAAAAGCAACCTAAACTCCTCCTAAAAATTTAGGAAGGCAAATATTCACTATCGATAACGCGCCAAATAGTTTGTCACTTCACTATTGCTCTTGCCTATGGGGATTTTGTTTTGAGTTAAAATACATTCTATTTACTTATTTGGAGTGTGTAACATGGGAATTTCGTTTGTTTGAGTTCTAGCGTTAGTTGTGGAACCTCGTTTTTCGTTTTTATATGTTCTTTATTTCAAGATAGGTATATACAAAAATAAATAGTAATAAAAGAAACACAACATTACACAATGAACATTCTTTATTGTATCGAATAACCTACAACTGTTCACGAATGATAATGATATAAATGATTCGGTAAGCAAACAGCTTCAAATATTATCTACACATTACTATTACTACAATAATTAACACTATAAAGCAATAAGCGTGATAATCCAACTAAGCTAACCTACTAGAAAATCAACAAGTACTTAGTCTGATACTTTATTCTAAACCTTCCGAACTCCTCGGCGGCTGCTTGGCAAAAAAGGTCCCGTTGACAGCGCCAGGGTATTTATTAGCGATGGTGTGACGTCACCGGAAACTCGCACTGGCGCCATTTTCGTGTTGCCAGCGCACCAATCGGCGGCGTTGATGCTTGAATAAAGCTTGGCTACTACATCCGGCTATCCTGCCTACGGGATCGTCTCGACTCCCGTCACGGGCTGATGGTGCAGCTGCGAACATGATAATAAAAATATTAGAACTCATTCACCTTATCATTAACCATGCTAAGATGCCACAACAGTTTTTTGTGTAAAAGGGGATTTGAGCGTATATTGGCTTAACTCGGTGATGTTATCGATCACTTTGTTGTGTATTGCCGTGCCCCATGTCGCAGCGTTCATCGTGGATTTCTGCTACATGTCCTCATTCCCCTATACACAATGTACATGTTCGAAGCATAAGCATTAGCCCATTCATTATCGTACACATTAGGTTTTTGACTTGTAAATATGACCATAATGCATAAATACAACCTTTGACATTATAATATAATTACTTTAAAGGTGTTTATTCATTTGAAATATTTATACTTTATGAGAGCATAAGATACATGACCGGGGATAAATAAAATATAATAAAGTGTACAGTTACCTGATGATTGTTTTAATCGACTACATCCGGTATTACCTCATTAGTCTCCTAGACGTATCCACGGCTTCATATTTTCGACGCAAGCGACACCCTCGTAGCGCTTGGAGCTCCTTTCGGCGCCCCGTAGGTCTGTTACTAGATACCGGTCGTGACCTAATATAGCTGTTATTTGAAATGGCCCCTTGTATAGTGGCAGTAACTTAGTGCTGTTGCCTGTCGCAATAACATGTCGTCTAATATTCCTATCATTGCAAAATTGTGTAAAAAGCTTTGAAGTAAATGCACTCCCAGCATCACAAATAATACGTTTAGGGTTTCCGAATTGTTTGAATAATTTTAATAGTTCGTTGATCACTACCTGGCTTTTCGTATTTTTCACCGCTGCTATAAACACAAATTTCGTAAACGAGTCTACAAGAACCAACAAATAGCTATTTTTTTGTGTCGTTTTTATGAAGGGTCCGAGATGATCTACGTGTAATGTATGAAATGGCCTTGCGTATTTTGGAATGGGATACAGTTTTCCTGGCTTTTTGCCGTGAATGTTTTTGTAATATATACAAATCAAACAGTTCTTGATATATTTTGACACGGTTTTCTTTAAACGTGGGAACCAAAACTTTGACCGGATTCTTTCTATTGTTTTGTCGACGGAAAAATGACCCACCTCATCATGATTAGCATGTATCACATTCCAAATACAGCGTTTAGGTACAAGCCAACGTCTACCGTACTCAGTCCATCTGTATACCTTATTCCCTAACAATTCATAATCTTGAAATATACGTTTGTTCGCATCAGCCTCGCCTGACACCAAAATTTCACGAATGCTCCCCCAGATTCCCTTTCAACTTTTGATTCAGGTTTTGATTTACAAACGGCTTCCAAGTGACCTGACTTGTTACATGAAGTGCAACGGACATTGTCTTTGAACGCGCATTGGTTCCTTTTGTGACCTACTTCGCCACACCGAAAACAAGTTAAATTGGGATTGTGTGTATTTGGCAGCGTTTCTGTTTTCACATTACTTTCCGCCCTATCATTATTCGAATGACTCGCGTGAGATTGTCGAATATTTGTTTTGTTACCTACAAAATTTCTTTGAGGAGTCTGTTTTTCACTAACCGTATTCACTTTACTATGCAAAAGGATGCTAACTCGTCACAATACCTAAAGCTTCCCGCATCTGCCGCGGTAGTTATATTTGGGTCCCCGATCGTCCCAACAATGATCGATATGACGTCTTTACTTCTAAACCCTAGCTGAAGTTTATCTATTCTACCCTTTTGTTCCAAAAAGAATTCGTATAACGATTGATTCGGTCCCGGTCTTGCCTCAATTAACTGTTTCATTAACACATACATATTCCGACTAATTTGGAAGGTATCTGATAACGTATCACGCCATTGCTTCCACTCCCACGTGGTCCAACTAGTATCGTTTTTTTGTAAGGAATCCAACCACGTTTTGGCAGTATTGCGCAACTTTTGCAAAGCCTGATACTTAATCATATTGTCAGCCCACCCGAAAGCACGAGCATTTGCATCAACCACATTAAGCCACATATCGATGTTGTCAACAAGGGAGTCAAATTCAGGAATCACTGACGATAATAAGACACTTGACTCACGGTTTTCGGTTGTTTACGTTTACTCTTCTTCCTCCTTCTTCTTCTATGGTCACTGCTGCTTGTGGATGATGACGAGTACGACGATGCCGTGGTATCTGCAGATGAACTGGAGGTCGTAGACGGCTCCCTTGTTCGTCGTCTCGGTCTCTTGCGTTTGCGGCCACGTGGCATGTTGATGTGAGCGTATTTTCGAGCACTTTTGATAAAAGAAACACAACATTATACAATGAACATTCTTTAATAACCTACAACTGTTCACGAATGATAATGATATAAATGATTCGGTAAGCAAACTTAGCTTCAAATATTATCTACACATTACTATTACTACAATCATTAACACTATAAAGCAATAAGCGTGATAATCCAACTAAGCTAACCTACTAGACAATCAACAAGTACTTAGTCTGATACTTTATTCTAAACCTTCCGAACTCCTCGACGGCTGCTTGGCAAAAAAGGTCCTGTTGACAGCGCCAGGGTATTTATTAGCGATGGTGTGACGTCACCGGAAACTCGCACTGGCGCCATTTTCGTGTTGCCAGCGCACCAATGGGCGGCGTTGATGCTTGAATAAAACTTGGCGACTACAGTAATGTGCTGTACACACAAAAATCAAAATTAATTACATAACTACTTTATCAGGCTAAAAACCTCTAAAAGTTTATGGCATACATTTTTGTGTAATACTGGTTTGATTTTTTTTAAATTTAACAATAACATAATAAGTGTTAATTTACTATTAGCAAATTCACTTTTATAATGAAATGGTACCTAATAACGGCTCAATTCGGCATTCGTATGCTATTTTTTACACTTATTTCTCTACGACGGCCAAAGAGCTACTGTCAGTTCTCTTGCGCTTTACGCCCGGTCAATTACTACCAATTTCGCTGTCACACCAACTTCCCTAGACACGATTCGCCGTTCTTATTTCAACCTCTTTGCATTATATGTAATAGCTAGGGATTCACGCACAGATCTGCCCGTGAGATCTGTCTTCTGGCGGATATGCCTATCGGACAGATCCGACAATAGTGCTATTCAGATCTGTCCGCAGATACATCCGTGCCCAATTCCCGGCATACATTGATGGATCTGCCTACCGGGCACATTCGCTAGACAGATCTGGCGGGAAGAACTGTGCGTGTATCCTAGTGCCGTATTTTAATTTTAAAATATATACCTAAACAATACTTCAAAAACACAATCTATTTCAAACAAAACTCCAACACACAACAAATAATCAACCATTCAGTTTTATTGGAGATGAATGTGAATAATTTTCAAGCAAATTCTGATATTTCTGATTACGCGCTGCGTAGTTAATGGGGATGGGGTATAATTTTATTTATTATTTCAGAAGCTTTTGTTTATTGTATTTTTTCATAGAAGTTTATCCCCAAATATTGAAATGAATGCATTGGAGTTGTATTAAAGTTGGATCGTGTCTGAACACATTTTAGAATACGACCCCAAGGCTAGAAATTCAATGTAAGACACAGACAGTCGATCGCTAACTGTTGCATTGCGAGTCAAAACTGCCTTATAATTTTACTTTTTTCTAGCTCATCATCGGCTGTGGGACAGCTGCCTAAAGGACCTTTTTTTCCACGTCTGTGTTATTTGGAGACTGATGAAGCTAGGCTATAAAAGAAGATCATTGTTCCGTGAAGCATGTTGCCATAAATTACGGGAGCCAGCCAGTCAGCAATTTTCGGTATAAAGCTTTAAAAAAGTAGGCAAAATTTGTTCTAGGAGTTCTATTTTAGGTCGGCGACTTATGAACAAATCACTTACCTACCTAATTGGATACCTGCCGCCGACTCTGGTGGCCAAATTATTTTAAATTCCACTGGTTTATGTTCAGTACTAAGCTCGTTTATGACTGTATATGACGCTTTACAACTTAACCACTTAAAAAATCAAAACGGTCGAATTCTAGATCTTTTGCTGTCCAACAATAAATGTACGATTTCCAGCATTGACTTTCCTCTATTACCTGTGGACCCACATCACCCACCTTTTTGCACAGTTGTTCCACTAGATATTAAAATATGTACTAAGATGAAAACGAATACTGGTGTAAAATATAACTATCACAAAGCTGACTATAATACTATCAACAAAGAAATTATTAAAAATGATTGGAGTGTTTTATCTGTACAGTCAGCAGAAGCTGCCCTAGGACACTTTTAAGAAACACTATATTCTGTTATAAAGAAATACATACCCCCATCTAGACCTAAAAACACAAATTTTCCTACTTGGTTCTCAAAGTCCTTAATACATATTTACAAAAATAAAAAAAAGCGTGGACCAAGTGGAAAGTGTACGGAAACATTTCAGATTACCAATCATTTACCCTTTATAGAAAACGATTCAAAGCTGAATGTGACAAGTGTTACTTTAGATATAAAGTTAACGTTGAAAATAGTATACAAAAAAATATTAAATACTTCTGGACATACATAAATAACCGGAAAAGTAAAATTGGTATCCCGTCGTCTTTGAAAATCAACGCTCAAACAACCCGGAAGAAATATGTAACCTATTTTCCTCATTTTTCAACTCTGTTTATGAGCCCAGCACACTGGATAGTAACACATGGTCTCCGTCCTCTACGTGCAGGGAAGATAGCGATATTATTTCAGATTTGCATTTCACTATCGAACAAGTCGAAGCTGAACTTAAAACATTAGATGCCACAAAAGGAGCAGGCCCCGACGGGCTCCCTCCTATCTTCCTAAAGCAAACCGCAAAGTCCATATCTATGCCTCTACATCTAATATTAAACAAATGTATGCGAGAAGGCATCTTCCCTTCCATCTGGAAAAGGGCCAATATTGTACCCATCTTTAAAAGCGGACCGAAACAGAATGTCGAAAACTATCGCCCTATCTCCATACTCTGCGCACTGGCAAAAGTCTGTGAGAAACTAGTTCATATAGCCTTAAACCCTATAATAAACCACCTTATTATCCCTGAACAGCACGGGTTTACTCGACAGAGATCAACGGTCACCAATCTTATGATATTTACAGGATTTCTTTTTGAACAACTGGACCGGGCCACACAAGTAGACGCCGTATACACTGATTTTAGAAAGGCATTCGACAGAGTCGACCATAAACTACTCCTAGAAAAAATTGCTTTTAACGGTATTCGCGGTAACCTCCTCCGATGGTTTTTGTCATATGTCACTAGAAGAACCCAGAGAGTCGTTATAAATGGCTATCAGTCAGAGGTAATTACAGTCACATCTGGGGTCCCGCAGGGATCGATTTTAGGTCCTTTGTTATTTAATATATTCATTAATGACATAAAAACCTGTTTCCACAATACTAATATACTACTTTATGCTGATGATCATAAAATCTACAGTAAAATTCGTAATTACAATGATTGCTTACTATTTCAACAGGACCTAGATCGATTAACCGAGTACTGCTTACTTAATAAACTAGAATTAAGTGTCTCAAAATGCAACTCAATCACGTTTACTAAAAACAGAAATAAAATACACCATAAATACACTCGCGTGCAAAAGTATCGAAACACTTTGCATTTTTTCGTCTGCATCCAATATCTTTGTAAATCGGTTTATTTTTCTAAATTATCTAAATGTAATTATGTTTGTTAGAATATTAGCTTTATAAAAAGCTATGAAACATGAGCATTGGCCCAGGATTCTTCAGATTATGGCCAATCTCCCGGTTTACCGTGTTGTTACGGCTTCTAACGCCCACGAGTTGCACTACCCTTGACCCCTATAAAACGGGGGTGGTGGGGGATTTCTTATCAGTCACTTACCAGAAGTCGACCTGCACACATCTCCGCATCTTATCCTGTGAAGAATACCCTGAAAAAATGGAAGCCACCGAAGCTCAAGTCGCCGTAGTCGTCCAGCTCCTGCAAGAAGGGCGTAGTCAACGATCAGTAGCTGCCGAAGTGAACCTGAGCCAATCCACATTTTGTAAACTGTACCAGAGGTTCCAGCAAACAGCAGCACTTACTGCAAGACCTAGAAGCGGCCGCAGAAGGTGCACATCGGAGAGAGACGACCGCTTCATTGTGTCGACGGCTCTTCGAAATCGTCACCAGACTGGAGTTACCATCCAACAGCGTCTGCGGGAGGTGCGAGGAGTGGTTGCCAGCATGTGGACCGTGAGAAGAAGACTCAAGGCAGCGAACCTGATACCCAGGAGGCCTGCGACAAGGCCCAGGTTGCTGGCAAGGCACCGATTAGCCCGAAAGGAATTTGCAAGGATTCACAAGAATTGGACCCTGGACCAATGGACCCCGATTCTGTTCTCGGACGAGTGCAGAATGTGTTTAAATGGCTGCGACCGAAGAGAAAGAGTCTACAGGAGGCCAGAAGAACGCTACGCTCAGTGCTGCATCTCCGAAAGAGTCGCCTATGGGGGTGGCTCAATCATGTTCTGGGGCGGCATCTCGTACGATGCACGGACTGAGCTGGTTTTTGTTCCTGGCGGTGGTCGTGGCGGTGGATTAACTGCTGCCAGGTACATAACGGAGATTTTGGAAGACCACGTCGTCCCCTATGCCGGTATTTTTGATGAGGAGTTCATGCTAATGCAGGACAATGCCCCTTGTCATACCGCAAGGGTCACCACTGCCTACCTCCGCGAGGTGGGCATCGATACCATGGTCTGGCCAGCGATGAGCCCGGACCTTAACCCCATTGAGCACATGTGGGACCGTCTGAAGAGGAACGTTCGGGCCCGGAATCCTGCTCCAGCTACTGTCGACGAGTTGAAGATTGCCTTGCTGGAGGAGTGGGAAGCGATTCCTCAAAATTACATCAGGAAGTTAATAAAATCCATGAAAAATCGTTTAAGTTGTGTCAGTAGGGCTAGGGGTAGTAATACCCGTTACTAACGTAATAATGATAAATTGAATTTTATTTTAAACAAGCCTTTTATTTCGAGTTTCCCTTGTTTATTTTAAGGCCGTTTTCGAGTTACTTCCGGTATTCGAGTTTTTTCCAGCTTTGGATCTGAAATATTATTGAATTGGCACATTTTCCAAAGCGTTACATTGTAAGCTTTCATTTAATACCATAATTTTCAGATTCAAATGGGAAATTACAAAGATATCGGATGCAGACGAAAACATGCAAAGTGATTCGATACTTTTGCACGCGAGTGTATAAACTATGTAATGAACACCTTCAGTTTGTCGACCACGTGCGGGACCTCGGAGTAACACTTGACTCCAAACTTCATTTCGACCAACATGTTGACATGATTATTTCTAAAAGCCACAAGATGTACCACTTCCTCAAAAGGGCTGCTTCAGATTTCACTAGGGCTTCCACATACACATATTTATTCAATAGTTTAATCCGTCCTCAATTAGAATATGCGAGTAGTATTTGGAACCCATTCTACAAAAAATACATCAATGCCCTAGATAAAATACAGTACAAGTTCCTAAAATTTATTAACTTTAAAATCTACAGGAGAGGCCGGCTACCATATGATAATCTTTTGGCAAAATACAAACTAACAACTTTAAAGAAAAGACGTTTGTTCCTCGATGCAATGCTTCTACACGGGCTATGCCATGATAAATTCGACTGTGCGCAGCTGGTTGGAAAAATCAAATACGTGGTCCCTAGAAATGCCAACCGCCGTAAGACACGCGCCTACCGACTATTTGCTGAAAGCAAGCACCGCACCAACGCCGGCCTGCGAGTTCCATTACGCCGACTACTTGCTACCTACAACCAAAACTTTACTCCCATCGATATATTCCATTTGCCCACCGCTAAATATAAAAAAGAATTATTAAAACATTTAATGTAAGGTACTGCACTGATAATCCTATATGACACTAAGTATTGTTTTAGTATTATTATGTAATTGACGCCAAACTGAAACCTACCTACGTCTTACTTTAATACCTATATTGTTTTTACATTTTGTTCTGTTAAGCATAAACAATTTTGATATATGTCCTTTCCTCTTCAACCTTACCTGTAATAGTAACCTGTGGATAACGTTGTTGACTGTACATTAAGCAATAGTTATAAGTAACACCTACTGTAATACACACTGTACCGTTGTTAGTTATTCCTAAAATAAATAAAATAAAAATAAAATAAAATAAAATATTTAGAAATTTCCATATATGCTGAACCTTTTTCCTGACCCGTATAGATGGATCAAATGGCGGAATTTTATCTTTCAAATTATTGAAAAATGTGCTTTAAATAACACGTTTCTTTTTCGATAAGTCTAAGATAAACTTTTTCACCGCACTGGCTCGGAAAGCTCTTTTTGAAGTGAAAACTTCTCTAGCGGCGCTGTGCACTTTTTGTGATGGGGAATAGTATATTATGATACAAGTGTGCTAAGTTGATCATTACATACGAAGCGATATTGTGCGCACGAACGCATGTGAGTGCGCATAAGGAAGCTGAGCTTATGTAATGATATTAATATGTTTAAAAAAGCTCAATGTTATTTCTGCAGACCTATCGATTGATGTGCAACATGTTGAATTTTGGTAAAAAAAATGTTTTTGGCAATAAGTTACATGCATAAGTAAGTACATGGACTTAAATATTTTTTCAGCAATTTTATTACAATACTAAGTATGGCATACAAACTACAACTAATGTTCAAATTTTATTAAGATACGTTTAGCAGTTTCCGAGTAAAATTACTGAATAAATAGTTCTGGAGTGTTAAATTTTTAATTAATTAATATAAATTGTCATGTTTGTGTACGATAGCGCAATAAATGAATATTGTATTTTACCACATAAATTATAGTACTTTTATAGCAATTCGTGCAAATTTATTTCCTAACCATTCCAAAATATCAAAGTTTTCACTTCTGCCGGCATTCCCGGAGTGCACCAAAATTGCATTTTATTCACAAGAGTGCAAAGAATATTTGAAATTTAACGTGATATGTGATATTAGTCACTTTTTTAAACATAATAACATGTAAAGGCCACTCCAGACAGGACAATCTTCGCCCATATGATTAAATCGTCTGATCAAATCAGGTGCTGTGGACGCAAAAATTATTTTATATTTAATTGTATTCAATTAAAAACATTTAGTGTAAACAATTTTGTTTCATGATTTTACTATAAAACGCTTTAAATCTTTCAAGAAATATTATTTTGATCGATCTATTTTAATTGATGAACTACCGGTCTCAGAATAATTCGAAAATTGTGCATTTTATTTTGTTTTATCTGTGACATGTAACTTTTTAATTTTAAAAGGTTAGTTTTGTTTACTTATATTATTAAGTTTCAGATTGCGTTTTTTATTATTTATTAAAGTAATATCTGCCATCACCTTTCAATAAATGTATTAAATTAATGCAAAGACCAGCTTAGATATTTATGTAGGTACTTACGAGAGGTGTAATACATTTTTCGTGATATATGTGACTTTGAGATTATGTAGAGTTTTGTATCGAATTATCATTTCAAGTGCTTTCTTTCAGTGTAAAATCGAATAATTGAAGCGAAAACTAGTGCTAAATGAAATCCAAGATCGTTTGTTGCATAGGAGCAAGTGCTGAATATTGTCACAAAGCAAGAAAACACTACAATTTAACAGGTTTAATCACCAAGCATCCCGGTACCTACAACAGACTTTTATCAAGTCTTTGAAATGTTTTCCTTTATGTACCTACCTAAGCTATGTATAAAATAAATAAACACCAAAACCTCACGTGCGTTTATTGATTATTCAATTATACAATTCGTACATTAGATTAAATAAGTACCTACCTAAAATTGTCGTCAAACGAAATGATAAAAGGAAATCATAATAAATAAGTAGGAGTATACTGAGTAATATAATATATGTAAATTAACATGACTCTCTTAATAGATAATGAAGCGAATCCTGTTCCATTCTAAACTGAAAAGTTGTATTTTCTGGTAGATATAGGTAGTTACTCGTTTCCCTCGACTGGCCTTATGATTTTAGCAATCATTGTAAGAATCAATGTTTCATTCCTTCCTGGATGTCAACTATTGTATTTTGACCGCATAATCTTCTGTCATTTTTAGGGTTCCGTAGTCAACTAGGAACCCTTATAGTTTCGCCACGTCTGCCCGTCCGTCCGTCCGTCCGTCCGCGGATAATCTCAGTGACCGTTAGCACTAGAAAGCTGAAATTTGGTACTAATATGTATATCAATCACGCCGACAAAGTGGTAAAATAAAAAGTGGATTTTTTTTTTATTAGGGTACCTCCCCTATACGTAAAGTGGGGAGTGATTTTTTTTTTCATTTCAACCCCAACGTGTGATATATTATTGGATAGGTATTTAAAAATGAATAGGGGTTTCCTAAAATCATTTTTCGATAATGTAAATATTTTCGGAAATAATCGCTCCAGAAGTAAAAAAATATGCGTCCCCCCCCCCCTCTAACTTTTGAACCATAAGTTTTAAAAATATGAAAAAAATCTCAAAAGTAGAACTTTATAAAAACTTTCTAGGAAAATTATTTTGAACTTGATAGGATGAATAGTTTTTGAAAAAAAAATACAAAATAATTTCTGAAATAAGTTTGTAATTTAACCGTATAAGCAGGTGTTTATTGTACCTGTAATTTCTACAAAATTACAATGAAATGACGTGCTTTCAAATAAAGTAAAAACGGTGAAAATCGGTTCACGCATTAAAGAATTATCCCATAAAATTCATCTTCCATACTTTATGCTCGCGCGCAATAGTTTACTTAATTTGCCGATAGATGTCGCTGTACGTGGAACTCTCATATCATATCCTACATGGCGGTGTTATTAACTCTTAAGTGGGGACACTTACTGTGACGGACGGAAAACTACGGAACCCTACAGTGAGCGTGGCCCGACACGCTCTTGGCCGGTTTTTATGTTGTTATTTTTATTTCTTCGCACCTTCTTTTTCATTGTAAAGTCATAAATATATCAGAATTGTCAATTATTTTATTATTCAATGCAGAATTACAATTTTCGAAATGACGTACAAAAGCGCGCGACAGGCGTCAAAAAAATACTAAGTTTTGTTTGATGTACATTGCTGCTTTTCTATGGAGCAATGCTGCTGTTCGATTCGCTTAGTGTTGCTATATTATTGTTTGATGTACATTGCTACTGCGTTCGTTGGCTGGCCAGACTATATTTTCCTCGCTTTAGTGAGGTGAAAAGATTTGTGTTACACACGGCTGCAAAGTTATTTTTACGTCTCGTGTGTTGCAACACTTACAACGCTCAGGATTCTATTTTTGAACTACTCGCTTCGCTCAGGATTCTATTTTCGAACCACTCGCTTCGCTCGCGGTTCAACCATAGAATCCATTCGCTACCTCGCAGTTCAACCCTAGAATCCATTCGCTAGCTCGTGCTTCAATTCCACACTCGCGGTTAACACGTTCGCTGCGATATAAGGCCTAAATGCCCGATGCATGTACTTACACTGTGCGGAAGCGAGAAACGATGAATTCCCTGTGGTGCGGCGGCTGAATTATGCAGAAATACTCATGTACAAAAGAGACAAGTATAGGTTTGAGTTTAGGACCTTAAGGGCGACTCGATAAAGCATTAAAAATGTGCTAAGGTTTTATGGCCCGATAACGCACTGATTCATATTTTTTTCGTTTACTTGCGGGTATTGGGTCATAAGGCCCGACATAGATCACAAGGTCAGTCCACCCCCTCCAGCACTGATTTAGGCGACTATATTGTTTACTTCCGATTAGTGTTGTGGCGTAATTAGCGGGAATGAACGTATATTACGATACTGCATAATTCAAGAGTTTCGGTATTCGAGGTTTCGGTATCTGTATACGTCTTTATGGTGCAACCCGTTAATCATTCCGCGGCCAAATAAACGATGTCGAAAAATGCTTGAATTATCGATTCAGCTAGACAAAAATAGTGCAAGTGAAAATACAAATAAAGAAAAATCGAAGTGGAGAAAAGTTCTAGTGAAAAAAGTTGTAAAAAATAATGACATGCAGCCAAACTGCTCTGGTGTTATAAATAGTATTTTGAAAAATATATCGATAACTTATTTCCCATCACTAATAATTCATCTACAAAACCTGTTATCCAGTGCGTTTTCGGGTTATTAGACCTTATATTTATTTTTGCATATAGCTCTTATATAAATATCAGAATTCCGGGGCGGCTCAAATACTATGACAACTAACTCTTCTTCTACCAATTTTGATAGGTAATTATCCAAAATTTATCGTTTTCGGATAGTTACAGCCATTTATATCCATTCATACCTTACTAGGCTTATTAGCCCCATAACGCAGAGTTGGAGAGTTTAAGTAACAGGCCAAGCGACCTTCTAACGCACCGTACAAAAAAAACGCCTGTTTTTGTGCCGCATCGAACGTGTTAAAATACAACTTTGCACCCTTGTATAACAAATAACTAAAATGCGATTTCTTGAAATCTTTACAATTTATTACCATTGTGACATACTGGTTGTTGTAATTAAAAGGATTAATCGCGTGTTAGCACTTATTTTTAATCTCCCAACGTTTCGAGCTCTTAACCTTTCATTTCCTTTTAATTACAACAACCATATTGAATAATCATCGCGACAACACAAGACTATTACTATATTGTAACATACGTTAAGTGTCTAGAGAAAACATCTCGCTAATGTTTAAAATTGGTCCACTATATACAAGAATATTTTATCCTCAAGTGAAGCTTCCAATCGGAAACAATAACAATTTCTAAAACAATGGCAAACTAGAAAATAATCTGTTCTAGAAAGCACAAGATGGATTGTAAGTGAATCCAATCCATTGTTGAGTCAATATGGGATGCTGTAGGCGGTGAAAATGATCATGTGATATCTGACCAGCCCGAAAACAATAGAATATGCAATAGACCTTATCAAAATCACCAGTCAATTAACTTTTATATTGTACCATTGGGTCCTATTGTTGGCCAATAAAGGCGTGAAGTCGCTATTTTCGGAGACAAGTGTATAATACAGACAGGTCGTCTCCTTACAAAGGTCTATCATATCTCAATCCCCATTGCGCGTATTGAGTGTCAAATCCAAATTTTAGCGCAAACGAGAGCTTTAGATGGTACTATTAGTTATTTTTAAGTTTTTCTGTCCTTGTTTTATGCTAATAAATTTATTTATTTATTTATTTCTTTCTAAATATTTTTAAGGTAACCGCAGCATATCACCGTAACGCCGTCTCTTTACCTTAGAAAGCATTCATATTAATGGAGTGCTCATATGCCCACGATGTTCGCAATCTTTTACCGACAAGATTGGCTATGTCTGCCACATGCGAGGTCTCCAGCGACAGCAACTGAGTTGACAGCAGTCACCATGGCCAAATCCGGCCGTGGGGCATTTTATTATCATTTTAAGTACGACTAATCAGAAAACCGACTATTTAAAATATAAATTGACATCCTTTATCTATCTTTATTTACTGGTCTCTGGTGTCATAATCCCAATTGTAAGAATGTAGGTTAGGGTGGTCCATGAATGTATGGAGAAAAAAGTATCATATAGCTTGTCTCCACAAGGCCCCTTTTGTTTAGTTCTATTATGAAAATACAATCTATATTCTAAATTTGAGCTCATTTGATGACCATTTACTGGTCATAAGAAATAATCTCATTCAAATGAAAAATCATGCTGACCCTAAAATGATAATTTAAAGCGGTATACTATTTATTCAGCTTTAACTACGAGTAGTTGAAATAATGCGTAAAAACTATCAATAACATAACCAAATAAGAATCATTGATTAGTTAATTTTCCTTCATACATTTTTGTACTGCAAAATTTTGTCATTTATACCTCTAACAAACGTTTAATTGTTTTTAAATTAGGTATTTACTTTACACCTTTATATTTTAAGAGTGTTGAGACTAAAAGATCCTTATGGAGATAAAAAAAATCAAAACTATATTTTTGGACATCCCTAATGGAGGTACTACATATATAAGGAGGTTGTAGTAATACTACCAAGTAAGCGTTTTTACGTCACACCTGGCCATAATGTGAGTTTTACCGCTCGCTACGCTTACGGTAAAACTCGCATTATGGCCAGGTGGGGACGTAAAATTGTGTACTCACCACGGGCAGTAAAAAAGAAAGCCCTCTATCGCATATTTACAACCCTCGCCTGCGGCTCGGGTCCCAAATACCTGCGATTTCGGGCTTTCTTTTTTTTACAGCCCTAGGTAAGTAATGTACTATTAGTGCAATGCGAATGTAACCCGTGAATATAAAGAAAGGGTTACAGCTCCAACCAATTTCGTGTAATGCGGCTATAAAATGCTTATTTCAAATCTACAGCGACGATGCTTCGAATCTAACTGGGGCGGTCCTGAGTATGATTGCATTCAGTTAATTTCCTAGGAAATGTCAGAAGTTGGTTTGAAATTTGGTTTAATTATCGATAGTTCACTAGTGAACTAAGAACTTAAACGCTCTTGCAGATACAGGCGCGGCCTAGTTTAGAGTCAGAGATAATTATGTACCGAGATAGTTGGTGATTTCTGCTAAATAATATTATACATCAATGTGTAAGTTTCTATGTTGCGATGTTAGTTCCTCCTTCGCGAAAGGGACATACTATTTCCTACAGACAAACTGAGGGTTCAAACTCCGAGAGTATTAAGCGTGGAGAGGAGGGTGATGTAGCGGTCCACAGGGTCCTCTATGTACGAAAAGTAGCAAAATGACTTTAAAGGCTGAAAGAGCTTCATTTGTAAGCTTTTACATGATATTTTCGGGAGTAAAGTTCATGAAAAAATGAAAAATTAATGATTCACATAGTATGTATGAGAGTGGAGGCTCACCTTATTACATATTGGTTTTATTTTAGTATGTAAGAAAAGATCAAGTTAATGATCTGACAAAGGAAATAAAATAAATGGAAGTATATAAGCATCATTGTGTTTTATTAGCAACCATACATACCTGAACTTTAATGATAAGCTATTATCATTGCTTTCAGCAACTGAGAATATTTGGAAAATATAAAACCTGAAATCTTTACTAGGATTTCTCACAGTTTTCGATAAATTATATTATGTTTAGATATAATTATATTTATATTATTACTTATTTTTGCATTATTGCCTTTATTGCATAAGCAATTGATACCATAGAGTTTTGCTAAATATTGTTCACCGTTGATTGGCAAGATTTTGAAACATTCATGATCTTGGTCAATTAATTATGTATTTTGCATAGTTGTATTTTAGATAGAAATAATGGTTATTATTATTATTATTTGGGTATTTAAAATGGCATTTTGACCATAAGTGGCATTCATATGTAATTTATATATGCAGCTTGTGTAGATATTTAATGTATGTTTTAGTTTTCACAGGAACAGAGGCTATGAATAACAACTTAACAGGATAAGTATACAACATTTTGGGGAATTATTATCTGAAATATCCGTTTGTACCATTTGCAGTGGACAAACAGTAATTTGGTTACCGCACTAGATTTGTCATAAAGTTTTAGCAATCTTGTGATCGATTCCTTCAATGGGGGATATATTATTAGGTAAAATTAAACTCATAGGATGGCAGGAGGATTTATATAAAGTATGTTCTAGAAATATTTACTTCATTCTTAAGATATGTGCTAAGTACAAAAATATATGATTTACTAAAGACATTTTATGACATAGTAAAAACTGTTAGTAACATAGACAGGATGTTTTACCCATTTAGAAATTAGTATTTTGATTACAAATTACTTTATCATCAGTTTCTTATGTTTTCATTGTGAGAATACCTAGGGATGGAAATGACCGACAACTGAAAAGATTGTTCGTTAAGTAATGATGAAAATTGATGCTTTTAATAGGATTTTCGAGATAAAATGTAGTTTATTGTATAGAATAAATGTATTATTGATAACTTATTCAATAACAAAAAGTAGTATCTAATAATATTTTAGATTTGTCTGAAAATTTGTCCAAATGGAGAGGTTATGTTTTTAATTTGTTAAGTATTGTTAGAAATCGATACTTAAATTAAAGGGAAAGTAATTAAAGCTATATTGCAGCAAGTATATTAACGAAATTGAACGAATTAAGTGTGAAAAAGCTAAGAACTTACCTTTTCATCCAAAATCGATTTTGGGAATATTATATAAAAACTCGTATTATAAAGTTAAATAACGGAAATAAATAAAGTTGGGAGCTTTGTTTTTATAAAACATAACGAGTTCGATTCGGTAAAACGCTAAAATAGACAAATTTTATGATCGAAAATTGTCGTAAAAAGATTGTAAGGATTTTAAAATTACTGATGTTTGATGGAATTCTAGGCTAGTTTTAGCTTATAAACGTATGGAAAACTCAATTTTGATCAAAACAAATAAAGGAAAGTGATGAAAATTAGGATAAAAAGCGAATTTCCTGATAAAAGTTATATTGGTATTTTACGGAGTAAATACGCAGTAAATCCGATAGGATCTTGTCATAATATATGCAGAAAAATTATCCTCATCATAAATTATATAAATTCAGCTTAGGAAATACTTATTTTGTTTGAATTAAAGAAAATCGCTTTCTTAGAGGTTAGGTTTTCCAAAAAGGGTAGGGCGCTCATAGGAACTTGTTTCTTATAGAAGTATGTAGCGTAGGGATCTTAAGAATCAAATTGGTATACAAAGATATATTGGCATTTTACGGGGAAAATAGACATTAATACTTACAGGGGCTTATTAAATCATACGCGGGGCTAATGTTTTCATCTATTTTCATATAAATTTTCATTGGAAATTGCATAATTGGATAGATATTCAAGAAAAACATTCCCTATGGGAGATAGGAGATTATCGAACTAGGACACTTAAGTATAGGAATTTGGTCTTTAAAATAGTATGAACTAAAGGATAAATAAGGTTCAAATTGGCTTAAATCACACCAAGCTAACACAAGGCGGACGTTTCGAACCTCTCTGACGTCACGGGGGTAGTTAGCGTTTATATACGTAATTTTGATGCTATATAAGGGAAGGGCGTACCGTAGGGATTCACTTTGCCTTGGACCAGAGCTGCGAACACTTTGACTTTGACTTCTGCCGCCGACTAAGCTACAAGCATCGTGCTACTATCTTGGACTACGGGACTACTTGACTTCTGCAGCCAACGTGAGCCAGAAGCACATCCTGAGCAACGAGACTCCAACTTCTGCCTTCAAACCGACCTGGGCTGCCATCGGCTAGAGCGACTAGTGGGAAGGGACCAGCCGTAAAGAAGTCTAATTTGGTGAGGCAAAATTTATTCACTTTAATGATAAAATTTATTTCTTTTCTGTGTATTCTCTTTAGGCCTTGGAGTTGAGTAAGTGCTTTTAATTGACTGTTATATTATGAACATTTTCCTTATTGTTGTGGTTCTTGTATTTAATTTATGTGAAATTTGGTTGAATTATTATATGCAATATATATATACGTACGGAATTTATCGGAGTATGCGGAAACATTTTACGAATTTAACGAAATAGGGATGGATGCGTTTACCCTATATTGCGTATGCGTTATATTTTTATACGTTTGTGGATGCGGTTATCCTATATATCGTATGCGTTATAATTTTATACGTTTTGCGAATTTCATTGCGGAATGCGTTATATTTTTATGTTTTGCGGCTGCGGTATATGAATTTAATTGAGTATATATTAAGTCGTTTACCCTATTTTGGGAACGATTTTTAGCGTGTTTTACGTACCTGATTTATGAATTTAAAAGAGTGTGTCCTCTATTATACTTACGGTTCATATGCTTTGGTATATAAGCATTGACTTGAACTGAAGTAATTATTACTTGTGTGATTGTAACATTATTTATGTATGACAGTGTAACCGACATTAACCATTGAACGATTATGTTCATTCTTCATAACCACTACCTTGATCCTTCTATGAAGTGTCATTTATATAACTGAAATTAATTATTACTTTTGAGCTGAAATAAGGCATCTGACTATGTACCAACCTTGTGTTGTAAAACAAAACATATTATGAAAATTTTAACATGTTCTCTGACATAGTGAGACTTGTATCTTATCACCATTCACGATAATTGATGAATAAATATTATTGTATTGTTGGAAATACAATTATTGGCAAAGAGAAAGCCATTATAATAAAGAATTGAAATTCAACTGAGAGATTGAGTCGTGCTGGAGTTAGTAGTGGGAATCCATATCAACTACAACTGAACGAAAATAGTTCATAAGTTAATTCAGGCTTTCAATTCAATAGTGTACATCATCTGTAAAATTTGATAATTAGATGAAGAGTTTGGTAGTTAGAAACAATGCCTTACTCTACGTACTATACTATTTGCTTATCCTTGAAGTTTGAATTAGCATAACTGCCTAACACGACATATTTCTATGATTTATTTCGGCATGACCACAGTCCCTTTGGTTGAATTTTAGATTTAATTTTGATTTAATTAATTAGCTAGGCATCTCAGAGGTTTTCTTGGCGTTTCTTTCCTCTGGTGTGTAGGTTACGAAACGTTGGTAGCTTCACTTAATAAAGTCATTGATAGACAAAATAAAAATATTTTATTTTTAATAAAATATATTAAAAAAAAAATAATAATAATTAGACAGGATTTGAGACAGTTTTACTCACCGCACGAACTACAGGCGTGTGTATTTGGGAAAAGAAACCCCTATCACACATTAGCTACCCTTCCTAACTATGTTTAAAATAAATAAATAATTTTTCTAAGAAAATAATTTAATTGTATAATTATTGTCTGTATTCGTTAACACTGTCGCTTTTAGGGCGTAGGGGATAAATAAAAAAAAAACATATTTGCTTGTATTAAAATAAAATATTCAAATAAGACAAGAGTTAATTTCATCATCAATAACAAAATTTTACAAATTAATTTTCTAGCATTAATCTTCACCGCAAATATTGGGAAGACTTTGTCTATATGGAAACTACCGAATAGCCTTTTCTTTTACAGATATCCCGACACCATTTTACAGCTTTACCACTAACCTTCCCGCATCAACAGCTTGAACTTATAACCGAATAAATTTAATTTACTAATTAATTTTATATACCTATTTACTTAATATTTTTTCCTTGTAAAGTACCTAAATAAATATCCTTGTTTTTGTTTCAACAACCTCTTTATCAGTCTCCTAAAAATTATCGGGTTACTACATAACTAGGGATCTACTACTAGACTTTCACGAGCCATTGTTAGGAAAAACCGCCGAAATTGTCTGACAAATCATGTTTATATAGGAAATTAAATTATTGGGGTTATAGTATTTAACGCAGGGTTGTAGTGTTCCTTTCAGGAGGTAAGTATGTATAGTCATCAGAGCTTAGAACATTATTACAGGGTACAGTATTACAGGGTTTCAGACGGGGTAGAGGGTTTCCTTCATAGAGAGCCACTTTGGCTTTCTAAGCTTTTAAGTTTTCAGTAAAAGTTGTACCGTCGTTTAGTAGCTTCCAATAGCTGCTCTAGCTTGTAGAGTAAAGAAGTACAGTTTTTATATAGGAACGCCCGCCGCGTTCTCTTCAGTGAGAGGGGGATTTGACAATTTCATGACTTATATGTGGATGTGGAAGAATTAACGGGCGTGTAAGTATACAGTTGATGAATAAAGCCGTATAGTACGATTTTTTAAGATTTCGGTATTGTCGATAGAATTCCTTGGTAAGATTCCGACATCTTAAAAATTATCACTATACTATTGGTAAATTATCATTTATAATTCACCAAACATATAACTGGAAACACAGCGATCA
This sequence comes from Pammene aurita, assembly GCA_947086415.1. Taxonomy (NCBI): domain Eukaryota; kingdom Metazoa; phylum Arthropoda; class Insecta; order Lepidoptera; family Tortricidae; genus Pammene; species Pammene aurita. The sequence continues at coordinate 28,170,841 of OX352299.1, forward strand.
ATTCAATTAAAAGTTACTTACTGTAACGCAATATCTTACTGATCAGTGTTCGGAAATTCCGTGTTCTCATTGTTTCTTTGACCTACTTCCGATATGGAAAGAATTAAAGCATAATAACATACAGAGATACAAAGAAATAAATTCAAAGGATTATGTCATGCATGACATCTGAAATGGAGCAAGCGTATTTGAGTTTGAGCGTCTGAAGTAAAATATTAGGATTCTTAGAGCGTGGCTGTTTCTTGATCCACATAAAATGCAAATCATTGCATTTCAACCTTTATAGCAACTATAAAAGGTAGACAGTCCGTTGGCAGAACTCGATTATTCTCTTGACGTGGTGAGCCTTTCAATTTCCAACAATGTTCAGTATGCGAAAATTGTTGTCGACCTTTGTACGTGTTTACTGCCAGGTATCTCGGAACGTAAGTCAGACAAACTTTAACATAACTCACTGAGTTTATTCATTCATTTAACCTACCTAGTTTGTTGAGATATTGCATTTTGATGATGCATAAATTTTGCACACAGACACAATTAAAACATCACAGAGCAGATTAAAGTTGCTTAAGGTTAAAGCAGTGAGAAGACATTAAAGTTGACAGAGAATATTGTAGGTACTGCTTAAATAATGTTAATGCATTTTAGTATTAAAAAAACCGTTGATTATGTTAAATAAAAACGAAAATCACGTCACTCAGGTGAAAAAGAAAGTACTTCCATATCAGTTCCTGACATTATTTTAGTCAAGGAAGTCCAAAAAAGGTGAATAAAATGTTATCCACGCTCCATTTCTTAAAGCTTAGGGAGATAAAAAACAAACGTTATTGTGTCGTGTAGTCATCAATCTTAGGCCATTAGGCGATTAGATAGACTGCTCTTATTAAATAAATCGATAACTTGCCACCCACGCGTGGATCGATTGATCGAATTGGTCTAGCTCCCGAAATCTGGATTCGATAAATCGGCCAAGGCTTCATTTTGTTTAATGAGATTAAGCCTTTCCCCATCCATCAACACGTATCGAGCATTAAATAGGTTTGACCATACGAGGACCTTTAAATTAACTAATCTCGACCTTATCGCGTGTCAAATAAAGTTGAATTTTGTTAATTTGGAGTGTATTTTAGAGTCGATATATTTGTTAGAGACTGTACAACGTTCCCGCCTTTGAAGCCGAGACATCGATATTAATTAACGCGCATGATTCCGATTGATAGCTGCTGTGGACAAAAAAATAATTAATGAATTATTATAAGGGGTTTAATTAAATTTCCACACAGCAGGGGTTTCGGTGCGCTTCGACAACCAACAAAGAAAACCAAAAATCAATACTTACTAGTAAATGTGACGAAATTAAATCTAGACACGCGGCAGCGTGTCAAGCCAAGTTCAAGCAAAGGAACTGGCTAGCCAGCGCCAAGTGTATATTACACGAACCACTTGGTGCCACTTTTGACACTTCTATAACTCAAAACCTCTTTAACGTAAACACATGAAACTACGTGTGTTTAATTATATCCATAAGGACATCTAGAAGCCCAAAATTTCATGAAGCTAGCTCCAACGGTTATAAAGATATGAAGGTCAAAAAGTCGTAAATTTTAGCACTGACTGACTGACTGACATATAGTACCTAAATCTAACCTACTTCCAGATGACCTAGAAAGATGAATTTTTGGAATCCAGCTCGGTAATTGTGTGTAAGCGTAGGAAAAAATCTAAAAATATAAAAAAACCTAAAAAATAGGGGGGGTCCCCATACAAAAAACTTACGTAATACGCACTAAACGACCGGCCAAAGGTGTGTCGTCGGCGGCGCGCGGCACCACATAATTATACACAGAACAGAAGTAAATCTACATAAAAGCGCTCCCGAGCAACACATAAAACATAGGCACCGCTTACGAATACCGATTTAGTTATTTATCGTTTTATTACATTTATGTTCATCCTGCTCCTTTCTCAACGATGAATTAAATGATTGTCATACTATAACCACAAACGTTCTTCGTGCCTAAACCAGTAACACTATAAAAGTGAAGTACATACATGAGATTCAATGAATAAATAAATTATACTTTATACAACCCGTTCGCTATAGGAGAGAATGTAGACAATAGCATAAAAAAGAAAACCATGCAGCGGAAATGCAAGAAAAAACATTAATTGCTCAATACCTGCCTAGTTTTCTTTACAAAAAGTAATGATACTCGTATCCCACCAAAAACACAAATGTGAAAAAGGAGAGCCAAGTTCAATACAAAAATTATGCTTGGCTGTGGGCTTCGCCGCAAAAAGAATGGAGATCTAAATGAGTGCCAAGTTCTATGCAAAATCCAAATATGTATTTATAGAAACAAAATAACATTATGAACAAGTATTAAACTCTATTTCTTTCCTTTATTGGATACCTATAACAATTGCTGTTATTTAAAAATGTGAGATCTTAAAGTAGGTTAGATTTGACTTGGCCAGTTTTTATCAGAATTAAAAAAAATATACATATGTTGTATAACTTAATAAAATGACTGATGTAATGAAAACTTATCTTTTCGAGGTTTCTCAGCAATGACACCGTGGGCTGGCCAGCGATGAGCCAGTACTACTGGTAGCTTTCATTTGGTACCTAAACTTACAGATTCAGGGAAAACATGGCAAATGCATGGGCATTAAAAATGCAAAGTGATACGTAGCCCTTGGGGTTTTAAAAAGGGCATTATCCTGCATTAGGCTGAACACCTCATCAAAAATACCATCAGCGTATTGGTAAATATATGAAATATCATTATCTGGGCTAAAAGTACAAATATAGGCACCTACAATATAATAAATACATTCACAATAAACGTGCATACTTAATGAAAACTACATCAATTTTATATCATATTTATTGCGATATTCCATAAATCTGTGAAGTAAAGTAGACCGGGCTCAATCTGACGGCGCGGCGGCCACTATCATTTATCCATCTAGCTTGACCACTGCGAGCAGCTGCGCTTGCGCTGGACCGAGGGGTTATTCTGGTCTGCACCTGAAAGTAGTAGTACTAGTAAACACTTTATTGTATGGACAATAAAACACAGCAAGAGACATATAACACAACATATACGTACAAAGGCGCAGTTATCCCTTCAAGGGATTTCTTCCAGTTAACTTATAAGCAATTGAAATAAAGTTTGAAGTATGTTTAGTGCGTAGGAATCTGGGTATACAGGGCGGAAAGATCGCATGCCACATGGATGGCAACTAACTTAACTATTGTAAATAGCACATTCTGTGTAAAGGAGACTTTCCTTTGTTTTTAAAAACAATAAATTATTACATTAGTTTTCAGCTACCCAAAGGTTGTCCGGTAGAGATCGCTTTTTAGCGATAAGACCGCCTGTTGTTACCTAGTTTTTATCACTGTATCGCTGTATATTTTTCTCTTTTCTCATGTGATGCACAATAAAGAATATTTATTATTATTATTATAAATTCTGCATTTATGGATTTATGAAAAATCGCTTGCCTTAGTCGGAACTCGAACCAGTCAAATGTAACAAAAAATAACGTGCCGTATTTCATGATGCAGATTGAAAGGGTTACTGATAAGGTTCATTTTTCTCTAAATAACAAATACAATCAAAATAACGGAAGGCCATGAAAATTGAAAACCAACAATTAAAACACACAAAAGAAAACAATATTCATTTAATAAACTTACTAAAACCTTGCTAACTAAAGCAGTTGTTCAAAATGAGCTCCGTTTTCTCGTATGCATAAATTTAAAAACGGCTCCGTTAAAATGTTCCATTTTTAAATATCTACCTATCCAAGCTACTATGATGACAGTTATAATGATAATAATTGATGCCATTTTCTTATCTAAGGAAGTAGGTTACTAAAGAAGTGGCATTAGTAATCGCAACTAACCTGATAAGTAAACATAAGTGTAGCTCATCATTGTCATGTTATTAAAAAATCTTTATTTTCCAGAGATTACTTTTTGATCTTGAATTCGATCACCGATCTCAGGTGCGGTGCATTTCACGTGACGGGTGAAAACAAAATTAAAAGGTAATTGTTCGTTTTCATAGCCTTCCGTTATTTGGATTGTATTTGTTATTTAGAGAAAAATTAACCTTATCAGTAACCCGTTCAATCTGCATCATAAAATACGGCACGTTATTTTTTGTTTTTATTTTATTTTCATATTAATCACAAAATGTTCAAAGAAACCTCAATGTTATTTTTAAAGACCTATCGATTGATGTGCAACATGTTGATATTTAGTAAAAATGAAATTTAGTTACATGTATGTAGCCCCCCCCCTAAAAATATTTTTTTTGCAATTTCACTACATAACTAAATAGCGGCATACAAATTACACCTTATGTCTAAATTTTATTAAGATACGTCTTATAGTTTCCGAGTAAAATGGCTGTGACATACGGACGGACGGACAGACAGACATGACCAAAACTATAAGGGTTCCGTTTTTGCCATTCTGGCTACGGAACCCTAAAAATGCGAGTCTCGCAACGCAGTTGTCCTACTGCAAAAAGTATTGAGATCTTATGTACAACCAAGCCGGTGTGCCGGAGTTCACTAACAACATGTCATTGTAAATAATCCTTTTTAATATTTATGGTGTATTTTTTTTGTTTAAATTTTAAGATAATGGTTATTTTGGTTTAGTGTTAATTTGACTTGTGTGTATTATTTTGTATGTGTAATTATTGTATTTAACATTTTTAATAATAAATTCAATTTCATATTTCTATCTATATTTTTATACTTAATAAATAGAATGACCTGGGAATTTTAACTTATACTTTAAGAAGTATAACTTGAAATTCAATGATATTGGGAATATGTCTTCCTTGTGTTATGGCCTCTTGGTGACAGAAATTTCAGCCTTCGAGCTTTATAGACAACAGAATTAGAGGGGGGTCGAAAATGGCCTGAATGGCTTCTAGAAATGGATGGTACAGCCGTACCATAGCCTTTGTTGTTTACTTTGTTCGACTTGACTGGGCACTACCGTGTACCCCAGATACGGCTCGAGGAATAATCAAATAAATGTTGAATAAAAAATACCCATTAGAAATAAAACGTAGATTGATTTAGTTTAAATACAAGCTGTTTTTTTTTCAAAAAAATTTTTTTGAGAAGCTTTTATTGCTAACTGTACTTTTTTTGTAAAATCCCTAACTGCTTACCAAGACTTGAGTTGAGGAGTTCTTATGGCACCTCCCAGCCCTATCATGAGATCAGCTCCATGTCATCATAATATAATACTGCATCGTCACCTGATATACGCAATATTTCAGTTCAATCGTAAACCGGAAATTGAGTTAAATTTAACTTGCAATATTTAATTACAGACAATGGGAAAAAGTGAACTAAATAAAATTTTGTAAAAAGGCACTCATTCCGCTCGAGTTTTTTTCTCTTTTTGGACTTGGTTGTCTTTCATGTATTGGTTCACGGTTCCTGACGATGCATCATTTTGTAAATTTGGTATTCACAACAGGAATGCACCGCGGTACTAGCCCTCAGCGTCGCACGCGCACCTCGGCTACATTACACGGTTGTTTATTTATGCGCGGCGCGGGCGGGGCCGCGCACGGCGCCCCCTGGCTGCTGTTAATGCTCAGCATGGTATGCGTAGGAATCTAGGTGCCGTATTCTAACTTTAAGATACATTAAAAACACAATCTATCCCCAAAACAAGTCCACCACAACAAAAAATCAATCAATATTGGAGTTGTACTGGAGTTGCATCGAAATAATTTTCAAGAGAGTTCTTGGACTATTATAGGCGTTATTTAGACGTTTATAGGCGTTAGCTGTATTGCGTAGCTGCATTGGAATTGTGTTGGAGATGGATCGTGTCTTATCGTGTTTTAAAGTTAGAATACGGCTAGGAATCAATGTGCTTTTAGAATACAGTGGAGTGGGTTTCGAATTTCACACACCGTTATTTTTGCATGAAATTTTGGAATTCAAAAATACCTTCACATTTTTATTTCTAGTGCCTGTATTTTAAAACTCCACTCCAACGCGATTCTATCAGTAAGTGCTCAAAAACAATTTTGTGTTTCCACTTCACAGATGATGACCGGAGGACGTCGTTTGTTATCAATAAATCCACTTTTGTTTAGCTTTTAATTGTGTTTTGTTGTTAATTTTGTGCTTGACAATTGTCCCTAGTATGTTTACGAAAGCAGAAAAGGTAACCGGGGTAAAGTAAGTATAAAAAGTTTAACTCAAAGAAAAACCGGTCCCCAGTTTCGCGGATGAAGAAGATAGAAGAAAAAAAAAACCGGCCAAGAGCATGTCGGGCCACGCTCAGTGTAGGGTTCCGTAGTTTTCCGTCCGTCACAGAAAGTGTCCCCACTTAAGAGTTAAAATAACACCGCCATGTAGGATATGATATGAGCGTTCCACCTACAGCGACATCTATCGACAAATTAAGTAAACTATTGCGCGCGAGCTTAAAGTATGGAAGATGATTTTTATGGGATAATTCTTTATTGCGTGAACCGATTTTCACCGTTTTTACTTTATTTGAAAGCACGTCATTTCATTGTGATTTTGTAGAAATTACAAGTACAATAAACACCTGCTTATACGGTTAAATTACAAACTTAGTTCAGAAATTATTTTGTAAATTTTTTTCAAAAACTATTAAACCTATCAAGTTCAAAATAATTTTCCTAGAAAGTTTTTATAAAGTTCTACTTTTGAGATTTTTTTCATATTTTTAAAACTTATGGTTCAAAAGTTAGAGGGGGGGGGACACTTTTTTTATTTACTTCTGGAGCGATTATTTCCGAAAATATTTACTTTATCAAAAAATGATTTTAGTAAACCCCTATTCATTTTTAAATACCTATCCAACAATATATCACACGTTAGGGTTGAAATGAAAAAAAAAATCACTCCCCACTTTACGTATAGGGGAGGTACCCCAATAAAACATTTTTTTCCACTTTTTATTTTACCACTTTGTCGGCGTGATTGATATACATATTAGTATCAAATTTCAGTTTTCTAGTGCTAACGGTCACTGAGATTATCCGCGGACGGACGGACGGACGGACGGGCAGACATGGCGAAACTATAAGGGTTCCTAGTTGACTACGGAACCCTAAAAATGGACGTCCTATAAAAGTATTAAAATGTGTCGTGGAACGCAGGTACAAACACACGAATATATTACTGTTATTAGAGGAAACAGCAGTACCTACTCTCACTGGAGAGCCATACTTTATCTTGTTAGGATGCTTGAGGGCATTCCCATTAGATCGAGATAGTCGACAGGTTAAAAAAACCGGTAAAGGTAATGTTAATTACAATTATTGTTACAGAGCTCAATTTCATGTGAGCGTAAGTACGAGTACCCGTTTAAAAAAAAACAAAACGATTTTTTCGTTAAAATTCTAACCTACTCTCTGTATTACTGAATATCTAAGGAATTCCATAAGAAGTCCAACACATAGCGACTAGAGGATGCCTAAGGTGATCGGTCCATGTATTAATGCCTATATGTACTTACAAAATTGAGACGGTTCCCACCGTGACCGGATGGCTTATTATGGCAACGGCCGAAGGCCAAACAGCAGAGAAATAGGAGACCCGCTGTCGCAGGGCTTCGTCGTCGTCGCTAGCGTAGGGGTAAAACGATGAAAATGATGTAGACATTTTGCGTTCTAGACCGTTCGCGATGTAGACTAAAAGCGGTATTGGAAAAATATTACAATAGTCATATTGCCTTCTAGACGCGAATAACCCATTCAAACTATCTAAGCTTTAGGCACTGGAAGCGGCCGTCATTTTTCCTTAAGTATAAGACATCTATTTCAGTTCAGGTTATATTTGGTACCCCAGAAAGCTCGACTCGCTTGCAATTTCGCTATAAACGGGAACATGGCCACGCCGCAGCTGCTCGCTATTTTACTTGTAAAAGAGGAATCTCTAAGCGAAACAAATTGCAAGTCTGAGGAAATAATACCAGCTTTTTCCTTCACTAATCGCGTAGTTACATTTACGGTTCAGCCACAGTTGCACTCACTAGGGACTTCATGTATTTTACCTTGTACTACCTAATTCTAAGTATGTATAATGTAAGTACTAAGTATAACAGTAAGTATCTCAGCAGCAGCAATAAACAAAGAGGTTAATTTAAAAACCGGCCAAGAGCGTGTCGGGCCACGCTCAGTGTAGGGTTCCGTAGTTTTCCGTCCGTCACAGTAAGTGTCCCCACTTAAGAGTTAAAATAACACCGCCATGTAGGATATGATATGAGCGTTCCACGTACAGCGACATCTATCAGCAAATTAAGTAAACTATTGCGCGCGAGCTTAAAGTATGGAAGATGATTTTTATGGGATAATTCTTTATTGCGTGAACCGATTTTCACCGTTTTTACTTTATTTGAAAGCACGTCATTTCATTGTGATTTTGTAGAAATTACAGGTACAATAAACATCTGCTTATACGGTTAAATTACTAACTTACATAGTTAAGAAATTATTTTGTATGTTTTTTTCAAAAACTGTTCAACCTATCGAGTTCAAAATAATTTTCCTAGAAAGTTTTTATAAAGTTCTACTTTTGAGATTTTTTTCATATTTTTAAAACTTATGGTTCAAAAGTTAGAGGGGGGGGGGACACATTTTTTTTTACTTCTAGAGCGATTATTTTTGAAAATATTGACATTATCAAAAAATGATTTTAGTAAACCCCTATTCAGTTTTAAATACCTATCCAACAACGTTAGGGTTGAAATGAAAAAAAAAACATCACTCCCCACTTTACGTATAGGGGAGGTACCCTAATAAAACATTTTTTCCCACTTTCTATTTTACCACTTTGTCGGCGTGATTGATGTACATATTAGTACCAAATTTCAGCTTTCTAGTGCTAACGGTCACTGAGATTATCCGCGGACGGACGGACGGACGGACGGACGGGCAGACATGGCGAAACTGTAAGGGTTCCTAGTTGACTACGGAACCCTAAAAAACGGCCAAGTGCGTGTTGGACCACGCATAATGGAGCGTTTCGTACCTTAAATGGAATAAGAACCAAACTAATACCAAAAGGTCGTATCTGATGGCTATGAAAGAAGTTTTTTGGAGATATCTCAAAAATGCCTAAACAGATAATGTTGAAAACAATTTTCGTAGAAAGAATGTAATAAGGCGCATCGTTTCATATTTTTTGGACTTACGGTTCAAGAGTTACAAAACATTTTTTTCTGATATTTAATTACACAAAATAGAGGCATACAAAATATACCTTATGTCTAAGTTTTATTAAGATACGTTTTATAGTTTCCGAGTAAAATGGCTGTGACATACTGACAGACGGACATGACGAAACTATAAGGGTTCCGTTTTTGCCATTTTGGCTACAGAACCCTAAAAATGGCTACAGAACATACATACAGTACAGAAATGTAGCTAGAATCGTACCGTTATACCTCGTTTACCCTGGAATGACTACCTACTTAGTCCTCCATGCACTATTTGTAAATAAATAAATAAAAGTACAGGATGGCAATGGAACAAGTAGGTAGATACATAAGGAATAAAAGTACGAAAGAAAGTTTAATATCAACGCTTTAGAATGATACAATGACACAAGTGTTTGCCTTCCCCTTTGCGTGCGCGGAAAAGGACGATGAGTTCTTTGTGTTCTCCGGGTCCTTTTGATGCCAGTCTGGATGTCTTCAAACAAGAAACTTATATTATAAATATCAGTGTAATAAACCTGTACAACTGGTTTATTTGCTTTTTATGCGAGTTAGCGAGAATTAAATATTTAAAAAACCGGCCAAGTGCGAGTCGGACTCGCGCACCGATGGTTCCGTACAAACCTGGATGTATAGAGGGGTAGTAACTTTAAAATTATTAAAAATATTTTTATTATATGATGTAACCAAAAATTTACGGTTTTCGCAATTTTTTCTTTATCTTTGCTATAAGACGTTGATTCGTACCAAATTTCAAGATTTTGAGTTGACGGGAAGTACCCAGGTTTTGATTCCCTTGCGAGAAATTTGCGGAAATTTGCGGCCTAAACGGATGTATCTTTTGATTGCGTTGGCTTAGATGTTTGATTTTTTCACAGCTGTAAGGAGCAGTAGACCTGAGTATTATATATAAATTTCAGCTTGATACCTCCACGCGTTCCTTAGAAAAAGGGTCTTGACAGACAGACAGACGGACAACAAAGTGATCCTATAAGGGTTCCGTTTTTTCCTTTCGAGGAACGGAACCCTAAAATATCCTGAATATTATTGAATTTAAACTTTCGTGAGACATATTAACACTATTATCACTTCATGCGGCTGTACTCACTTGTGTAGAATCACTACATGCCACTGCGTCACATGTTTCGGAGAGCTTAAACAACATGAAGTACAGCCGCATGATAAACTAGTGTTCATGAATAATTAAAAAATGAATATTTACTAGAAACAAAAAAAAAACTTTGTGTGTCAAAATCATAATTGAAATGCAAGTATCTTCTGTTCATTTATTATGCGCAAAAATAAAAATAAAATTTTGTTAGGACTTTTACAACTATCACGTGCTTTGACGTAGATATGTTATGCATGTTTTTACATTACATGCTTATGAATAATTTACTGTCGCATTCAAAATAACAGGTTCTCAAATGGTTAAGTCATTTTGATGATTATGCATCAATAATAAGCTCGTCAGCCACCTGTTCTGATTTTTAAAGGCAGATTCAGAGTTTGACTACCGTTAAAATAATGCACTTACTTAAAATGTCCTTTTGATATTTTTAAATTTTTTTGAAACATCTTGTTTGAATTAACAATTGGCTCAAATCATTACATACGAGTACTAATCATAATAGTTCGTTATAGTTGAAACATAGTAAGAAGATGTTTCAGGTAAATGTTAAAAAATACTAACAGGAACGGTTTAAAAGTATTTGTACGGTTTATAAGTACAAATAAGTTCGTAGTCGGACGTAAATTAATATGTCAATATGAATTACAAACTTTACCAATAAGTCTGCGCGCTTGACTACCAACTAAATGACACCTAACAATTATCTCAAACCATGATAAACTACTGACGGACCTAGTAATTTGGTCCGACGTGGCGATTAACATATTCCTGCCCACGTCTCCAAATCGATTGGAATCTAATAACAGTGTCTCACGATAAATTCTTAATTTTTTTTGTGCAACACTTTTTTTAAATGAAGTAAAATGTATTCAGCATTAAAAATCTTAAGTGTTCTACACGTAGAAAGTTCATAGGCTGCAATTAGTTAAGTTGTGACTCTTGTCTATTTGATAGAGTTAAAATGTGACGTTTTCAAGTCAAAGGTACCATCAGGTTCAAAATTGCATGGTCAATTTATCAATGAATTCATTCATAAATTGGCCATGCAATTCTGAACCCGATAGTACATAATTGTCAGTTGTTAATAAAGAGTTACTGCCCTAAGAATCATTCAGAAATAAACTCTATTAACAACCGACTATGATGTATGTACCTTTGACTTGTAAACGTCACAAAATAAGCTAATAAGTTTTTAAAACCCAGACGTCAATAAAAACATTGCCTACGATGCTCTACTTTGCTTGGCTTGAAATGAAAAATATGGTGTTCTTCACCAAACAGCTATTTATATCTTATTCCTGAGATGGAAGAAAGGCGGCCATTATGCGGAATTAATTATATATTCGGTAGGGATACAAAATCACTGCTTTTCAAGGCAGGCAAAGATGAGCATCGTAGACAATGTTGTAGCAGTTGACGGTACTTGAAGATGTGAATATTTATTTCATTAGAGTAATGTTTCTCGGAAAAAGAATAGGTAGTTAACTTAAGGTGGTCAAAATATTGGATAAGCGGATTATTAAAAAAGTGGATACTCGTAGCATGCAGACGTCAACATACATATCTAATATACCTAGAATAATTACAGACCTAGTTTTAGTAGGCATACAATTAAAAACATACACGCACGTTTTTAATTTCAGTCTTCAATAGCAATCATAAAAAACTTAATGATTCAAATTCGTTGCACATAAAAGCTTTTGTGGGTTGTCGCCCGCGGTTACTCTGAGGCTATTAAATTATAAGGTGTACTATCAGACCACATAATAAATCTGTCTGAAAGTCATCCGCATCAAACCAAATTGCTTCAATTATATCAATTGAAGGCTGAGTTTCAATAGCCGATTCTTTACGGTCATTTTGTACTTCCTGTTATTTGTTAAACTAACTTAGATTTAAAATGAAATATATATTTAATATGTAGAAATCCAGTTGGGTCTCTTTGAAATGAGAACTCGCTATTTAAAAAAAAACGCTATATTCATTAACAATGCAAATTAATTTAACATCTTAGAATAACTTTTAAAACACCTCAAGATGTTGTTAATGTGAAAATAAAGTTGGTCTATCTATACACACAAATAAAAAGGTTGTAAAATACTGAAAGGGCGAATATGCATTTACCTACAGATTACAGTGACTTAGAAGGCAACTTTTTTTTTATATTGTTGCTGCAACTTTGATCAAGTTCTTTTATGAAATCTGATTAGATTTCTTAAAAAATCTACTAACTTTAATCTTGAACTACTATAACTATAATTTCAGTAAAAATACTGATCATGCGTTGGCGGCTTTTTGTTTCAAGAATATGCAGACGCATTAGACACTGTCGACTTAAACATTCAAAATTCATCTCTATTTCAGCTCTTAAGGTTCTATATTCACTGCTCGACCCTTTATTTAAAACCTCCCTAAGCAAAGAACTTGCTTCCAGTGCCCGAAATCCTTTCTTTAAGTCCAGTGGTTTCCCACATACTAATGTCCCGTGAATAAGCAAATAGTTCTACAAGATTGGTAATGGTTTTTCGAGTGCTCAGCTAATATTATTATCTGTATAGTTGGTTGCTTCCCGTGTTTAGGTAAACTTTACCAACTATTTCTTTTTGGGTTTTTTACACTTGAGATTTTGTGTTGATTTTAAAGAGATCATGGGAATCGCTGCTATGCGGTGTAATAAATAATAAAAGTGGATAATAGTTAAGTTAAGAAAGAGATCAAAAACTTAAGAAGTATGTAGCAGAAGTACCTACTTCCATCTGAAGTACTTATATTAACATTATGTTTCGATTAGGAAATTTTAACAGATTATATTGTGTGGGAGACATTTACATTAATGGACGTTTCGAACCCTTTGCCAGCGCTTGTGTTCACAAGATAAAGGTACAGGGGGCCGATTTATGACAATCGAGCGCTCGAATTCAAAGAATTTAACCTCGAATATAATCGCACACAAACGTTTGTCGTCATTATTTAGGCATGAGATTAATAGTATAAATAATCATGATTTTAAATTACTATCGCTGTTATTTTTAAAACATCATGTCTTCGTTTTATTCAGTTTAAAATGTCATATTCGAGCGCGAATGTCAAAAATCGCCTCCCAGATATGAGTAAATATAAACGTCACTGTCAAAATCATTATCCAGAAACCTTTAACACATGTAATATAAACTATTAAAATTTCCTTATTCAATGAATATTTATCGTGCCCATAGAATTATTTAAGTCAAAATTTACCAACATCTGTTAAAGTGTACATAGGTAAGTTCGTAAAATATATCGGTATTTTCAATTTTCATGCAGGGGTTATTAAATATGCATGGGCAACTGGTACACCGGCGTAAATTAAATTTAACTTGACTGACTTTACCCACTCGAATTACCAAGTAATATTTTTATAACAACCCATATTAACGAACGCGGCAGAAACCAACAATAAACAGATATTAAAAAAAATAAATGGATAATACACGTCATTTCTAGTGAACACTTCTCGTATAATGAAAGAAACCGCTTGCGAATAACAGGTTTTTTAAAATCCACAAACAATAATGCATTCGCGATGTACCACGGATAGTCACGCTTGCATAACGTGGGAAGCCTCTTTGTGATGTTAGAAATCTACATTTCCTTATGGATATTAACATAAAAAAACAGGCACCAGCATTGTTACTTGATAAGTACATTCTCTTTACAGTTTTTAATAATCAGTAAGGATAATTAGTTTCATGATGTATTTAAAATTTAATTAAAAGGGGCGATTCTAATAAACTTTTATTTAATACGCTATTTTAATGATTTATTTAGCTCAAAGAGAACCCAGTGTGTTGACAACGAGGGACCTTCTTGTTCCTTTAGCCGACAACACAGTGAATCCTCCTCTTTGTAAAGGGTCGGCATCGCGCATGTGACACATCTGGAGTTGCAGGCGTCAGGGTAGACCGAGGCGAATCGGATGGCAGGGCGAAACCGATCAACTTGTTACACGGGCCGTGCCAATATCCCTCGATCCGTTGTGGTAGAGAGTCGTGAAAAACTTGTGACCGATATTGAGAATACTCTTTCTGGAGTCTCGGTGTGGGGTCAGGACAACTTAGTCCGATTTAACCCCACAAAGACACAACTTTGCGCGTTTACCGCTAAGAAAACCCCATTTACTGTGGCCCCTCAGTTCCAAGGCACAACCCTCACAATGTCAGGTATTGGGATCCTTGGTGTCGACATTTCCAGTGACGTCCAATTCCGTAGTCACCTTGAAGGGAAGGCCAAGCTGGCATCCAAAAAGCTCGGTGTGCTCAATAGAGCATGGAGATACTTCACTCCGGGGCAGAGACTGCTTCTATACAAGTCGCAAGACAGACCCCACATGGAGTACTGCTGTCACCTTTGGGCGGGAGCATCTGGATACCAGCTTGGACCCTTTGACTCGGTGCAAAGGCGCGCTGTGCGGATCGTCTACGATCCCAAACTCACGAGCGACATTGAACCCTTTAGTCTAAGGAGAGAATTTGCCTCCTTATGTGTGTTCTATCGCTTGCACAATGGGTTGTGCTCTGAAGAACTGTTTGATATGATGCCCACGGCAGCTTTTTATCACCGCACCGCTCGCCGCCGGCAGGGTGTTCATCCTCACACCCTGGAGCCCAAGGGGTCGCGTACTGTACGGTTTAAGAGGAATTTCCTCCCTCGTGTCGTGTCCTCGTGTCGTTTGTACGCTGCGGCTGTGGAATGAACTCCCTGCCGAGGTTTTCCCAGCGGGCTACAGTATGAGGTTCTTCAAAAAAGAGTGTATAGGTTCTTAAAGGGTAGGCAACGCGCATGCGAATCATCTGGGGTTGCAGGCGTCCATAGGCAACGGTAACTGCTTACCATCAGGCGGGCCGTATGCTTGTTTGCCACCGTCGTGGTATAAAATAAAATAAAAACTTACAAATAAATTACCTACAGATAATTATAGAGTAAGACAAGTCTCACGCAATGGTCTCTTCTCAGCATGTTGCTAGCGTTACCCAGCGCTGATCTTCCGAAAAGACCATCCGGCAACTTAAGCAATTTTTGTCATACCATGGCGGCCGCTACAACGGCGTGCGGGAAGATCAAACCCAATACGCTGATTGGATGTTCGTGGCTACTCGCGATCTTACGAATTTGAAAAAAACCGGCCAAGAGCGTGTCGGGCCAAGCTCAGTGTAGGGTTCCGTAGTTTTCCGTCCGTCACAGTAAGTGTCCCCACTTAAGAGTTAAAATAACACCGCCATGTAGGATATGAGCGTTCCACGTACAGCGACATCTATCGGCAAATTAAGTAAACTATTGCGCGCGAGCTTAAAGTATGGAAAATTATTTTTATGGGATAATTATTTATTGCGTGAACCGATTTTCACCGCTTTTACTTTATTTGAAAGCACGTCATTTCATTGTGATTTTGTAGAAATTACAGGTACAATAAACACCTGCTTATAAGGTTAAATTACAAACTTAGTTCAAAAAATATTTTGTAATTTTTTTTCAAAAACTATTCAATCTATCAAGTTCAAAATAATTTTTCTAGAAAGTTTTTATAAAGTTCTACTTTTGAAATTTTTTTCATATTTTTAAAACTTATGGTTCAAAAGTTAGAGGGGGAGGACACATTTTTTTTACTTCTGGAGCGATTATTTCCGAAAATATTTACATTATCAAAAAAATATTTTACTAGACCCGTATTCATTTTTAAATACCTATCCAACAATATATCACACGTTAGGGTTGAAATGAAAAAAAAATCACTCCCCACTTTACGCATAGGGGAGGTACCCTAATAAAACATTTTTTTCCACTTTTTTATCACACATATTTATTTTACCACTTTGTCGGCGTGATTGATATACTTATAAGTACCAAATTTCAGCTTTCTAGTGCTAACGGGCACTGAGATTATCCGCGGACGGACGGACAGATATGGCGAAACTATAAGGGTTCCTAGTTGACTACAGAACCCTAAAAATGCTTAACTTGATCCGTTTCACCCTGCGATCCCACTGGCTTTGGTCTACCTTGCCTTAGGTATCACAGATCAGATGGCAGGACGATGTTGAAAATATTGCAGGATCACTCTGGAGAAACAACTTAGTACCTAAACCGGGCTAAGTAGATCGAAAAAAACCAGCCAAGTGCGAGTCGGACTCGCGCACGAAGGGTTCCGTACCATTATCTATAAAAACGGCAAAAAAGTAATGTCTGTTGTATGGGAGCCCCCTTAAATATTAATTTTATTCTGTTTATATTAATTTTGTTCTGTTTAGTATTTGTTGTTATAGCGGCAACAGAAATACATAATCTGTGAAAATTTCAACGTCTAACTATCACGGTTCATAAGATACAGCCTGAGGACGGACGGACAGCGGAGTCTTAATGCCCATTTACACATCGAGTTTATACACTTGTTACTGATCACAAGTAGCGTTTTTGCCCTTTGGGTACGGAACCCTTAGAATTGGAGAGGCGGGGTTCTAACACCCTGAAGAAGAGATTTATATCATCAGTTGATTTAAAAACATTTTGAAGCCTTCCAATCCTTCGAAGAAAACAAGCATTTCGTAAAATTTGCGCGTTTTGGGAATAAGGCCTCTTAAGTCATCCAAATAAAATGTATATGGCAAGAATATGGAACACCCCATTTAATATATTCCCTGAATTTCCAAATAAACCCCACATTGTGTATTAAAAGTATTTTATAAATGAGTCGCGTATCTTTGGTCGCCTGACTGCGGGTGGAGCTTCTGTCGAAGATCCTCGTAACAGATTAAATCAAAACATTTCAAGCGCAATTCGATATAAATTGGGTCATTCTGCTTTTTCATGACCAATCTATTGCCAGAAAAAATAATGATAGACATTGAATTCGTGTATAAAATAGTATTCCCAAATTTTAATTGAACCAAGTACCTAGTAGGAATTTGTTGACCAAAATTCATATATTAATGTTGATTAATGTAAAAAGATGGTAAAACAGTGATAAATTCCTTATTTTTATACAAATCGGGAGACAATCTAGGACCACTGAGTAACTGTGATTAGGAATATTTCTAATTGTTATTATTATTAAACTAAGCTGTCGGGATTGATAGCATAATTAAGCCTCTTTCTCCATCACAAAATAGCAAATAAAAAAGTAATGGCCAAGTATTCTAAAATATGCATTTTACGAAAGTGTCAAAAACGTATGTACTAACAACGAAGAGTAGAATGGTCCAATTACGTGAGTTACCCGGAATAAACATGTTGTAATACTGACTATTGATTTCAGTTATAAGATAGTTTGTATCAGACAGTGGTTAATATCGACCCTAATACATCAGACGCTTGTCAAAAGTTTCGCATATCATGCGCTCGATTAGAATTCGATCGAGCGAACAGCCTCAAGAATTGTTCGGACACGAATATTCGATGCCAATATAATACAATCAATATGACTATTACTCTAAGTTCTTTGTTCGTACATACAGGATGTAACATAACAAAAATAGTGGTGATCCGTTTAAAAGCATAATTGGTATCGTTTTGCGACTAAGAAAAAAACCGGCCAAGAGCGTGTCGGGCCACGCTCAGTGTAGGGTTCCGTAGTTTTCCGTCCGTCACAGTAAGTGTCCCCACTTAAGAGTTAAAATAACACCGCCATCAGGATATGATATGAGCGTTCCACGTACATCGACATCTATCGGCAAATTAAGTAAACTATTGCGCGCGAACTTAAAGTATGGAAGATGATTTTTATGGGATAATTCTTTATTGCGTGAGCCGATTTTCACCGTTTTTACTTTATTTGAAAGCACGTAATTTCATTGTGATTTTGTAGAAATTACAGGTACAATAAACACCTGCTTATACGGTTAAATTACAAACTTAATTCAGAAATTATATTGTAATTTTTTTTCAAAAACTATTCAACCTATCAAGTTCAAAATAATTTTCCTAGTAAGTTTTTATAAAGTTCTACTTATGAGATTTTTTTCATATTTTTAAAACTTATGGTTCAAAAGTTAGAGGGGGGGGGGGGACACATTTATTTTTACTTCTGGAGCGATTATTTCCGAAAATATTAACATTATCAAAACATGATTTTAGTAAACCCCTATTCAGTTTTAAATACCTATCCAACAACGTTAGGGTTGAAATGAAAAAAAAAAATCACTCCCCACTTTACGTATAGGGGAGGTACCCTAATAAAACATTTTTTTCCACTTTTTATTTGAGCACTTTGTCGGCGTGATTGATACGAGTATACATATTAGTACCAAATTTCAGCTTTCTAGTGCTAACGGTCACTGAGATTATCCGCGGACGGACGGACGGACGGGCAGACATGGCGAAACTATAAGGGTTCCTAGTTGACTATGGAACCCTAAAAAGGAGAAAAAATTTTTAGACTCGCAATTTTTTTTTGTATGGGGCCCTGGGTTCAACCCTCCAAACACAATCTTTTTCTTTTTTAAATTTTCGTTATTGGTATACGATACCATTAATTCCCTAAAACGGATCATCAGCATTTTTGTTACAACTTGTATATTATGTGGCTAGAGTGTCAAAAATTGTTCGGAGACGATAAGGATAATCGAGAAACAATGTACATATGGTGCTGCAATCTTAAAGAAAAAAACATTTTTTTGGATACCTAATTACCTATGCAAAACTAGATTAATATGTACCGTGAGCAGCACAAGAAACTTATGACATGAGGTGTACAAAATTATTCTTACACTTTCTTATTTTCTTAAGAATAAAGTCGTATTAATTTATTCTTAGATTTCACCCCGTACGCTTTTTCTGCTTTTTGGTACCCAGTCAGTCAGTCCCAGTTTCTCTGGTCCAAAGTTTAACCAAATGACATTGCTACGCATTTCACTAACGAAAGTTGTGTTAACTAATTTAATAGTGTTTGATATAATTTTGACACGTCGATTGACATTTGAGAATAAGGCTTCATGTCGATAACATCAAAGACTTTAATAATTGGTGAATGGTGTTATGAAACTATACCTAGAAACAATGAGTGATGTAATTACTATTTTAATACAATGGCTTAATAGAGGCTTCTGGTGACCAGGAGTGCGATTTTTGAATTTTACCAAGTGACTAATTCTCACCGATGTGAGTGATTTCCGAAGGTAAATCACTTACATCGGTGAGAATTAGTCACTTGGTGAGATTCAAAAATCGCACTCCAGAGGGCTGGCTACTATTTTGCTCAACGAATAGCCATCGCTATTCAGCGTGGTAATACGGCCAGCCTTCTGGACACCTTGCCCGTTGACAGCAATCTGGGTCAATTTTTTTATCTATAGTTTTATGTAGGTTCAATTATTAGGGTAGGGATTGTGTTTATTATGTTTTTTGTTACACATACTGTTATATGAATAAATTTAATCTATCTGAAAAACGCAAATCAAAACAGATGTTATAAAAAATGGCTGAAGTAACTTATGCTGAGAAGTTCAAATATAAATAAAATAGTAATTATTTTTATGTACAACGTAGGTATTTGGACAAGCTACCTAAAGAACATAGATTTTGAACCCAGGTATCTAACTATGTAGTTTAAGTTTAATACATATGTACAACGTAGGTATTTGGACAAGCTACCTAAAGAACAGATTTTGAACCCAGGTATCTAACTATGTAGTTTAAATTTAATACATTCAGCGCTTGTTAGCTACCTATTAATTAACAAGAATCTACTAACGAAACTGGGGCCATGGGTTTAAATCCTGTTTTTTTTTTGTATATTCATTACAAATATTTTGAACCCGAGTTATAAAAAAAATTTATCTATTCCTATTTATACATCGGTTACACATATGTATAGAGAAAGTGCGAAAACAACAAGAAAATAATATTTAAGAAAATAATGCCTTATCATTAACAGGGATAATGTCGGTACATATAAATGGCCATAAAATAAAGAAATATTATGGGACGTTCTTACACAAATCGACCTAGTCCCACAGAGTGGGCTCAATAAGGCTTGTGTTAAGGGTACTAGACGACGATATATATATAATAGATAGATATTAGTAATTACCATTGGTTAGTTTTAAGTTTTTCTGTCCTTGTTTTGTGCTAATAGATGTCTTTTCTTCCTTTCTTTCTTTCTTAATAAATACTTGTATTGTATACATAGAAAACATCCATAACTCAGGAACAAATATCTGTAATAAACTATCAAATAAAAGCCCTGACCAGGATTCGAACCCAGGATCTCCTGATTAGTCAATAAATCGGAAAAGATTAATTACCTCACCTTCATTCTCTTCCACGACTTTTCCTTTAACACGTATGTAGTTAGTATTAATTTTAGTTTTATTTTTTCTTTTGACGTGTATTGTATCTGTGCATTTACGAAATAAATGAATATGAATATGAATATGAATATGAATAGTACCGAGTTGCTTTCCCCACTGACCCTTCCTTTTGGTTTTGCCGTAGGTAATTGATAAAACACACTAGATATAGCAATACATTTAAATAGATTACGATTGTTTAAATACTTCTTTGTCAAAACGCTTGAATTTGTCCTAAAATTGAAAACAATATTTTGCTTTAATTTTACTTTTAAGCCGATATCCAATCCGCTGACATAGTCTTAATAAAACATGTCCAACGTTGGATTATTTATTACCTGTGTGTACAAACATTTATACCACTAAATCGTTCAAAGTATCTTCAAGCTTGAATGTTTGTTTAAAACTGAAACTAAGCTCAAGCAAGATAAGGTCCACTTTTCAAGGACCAAATTCAGAGAGATACGATTTAATAACAGTAAAACCTCGATTTGTGGCCTAGACTTGTGGGGAAATAAATCTGGTAAAAATAAGGCTTTCTCTGTCCCATTTTATTGGCTTACGTGTCTGTCATACCAAATTCAATATCGACCGGGGTGTTGTAGATAATATTATTAAAGCTTTTTTCGTTATACTCATGATCATGACAAAGCATTAGAGTAAGCAGGTATATAATTATTTTTACGTTTACTTAACTCTGTCTGCAACTTCATGCATATAAAAGTAGTTTAAATTTTTTAACCCCGTTTTTATTTCTTATTTTATAAAATATTTCGTTGTGGAACTCTTCAATATGTTTCAAATTTCTATATGTACTGAAGCTAAAATCTCTCAATGAGAACGTTTAAGGAAGTAGGTATACACCGAACGTACAGTCGCCATCAAATATATCGGAGCAGCCAAGGTAGTCAAAAATATCTGAGCATGCGCTTTATCGTCTTGACAATATGGGCGTTGTTCAGATATTTGTGAGCACCTTGGCCGCTCCGATATATCTGATGACGACTGTACTACATACTAAACTGTATCTTATTATGTACTTACCTCTGATGTTTCTACAATAAAATAACAAATAAATATAAGTACATATCAAGGTTCTTATTTCAACGGTTTTAGCTATACGTTGTCTCATCTCAATGAAACGCAACTCTTTTATTTACCAATTTAAAGTATTGATGAGGCATAATTACTTACATTTCTATGTAGATATCACTTCGTATTGCACACTGTCGTCACTAAATTCATTGATTCTATTTGATCGTTTGTCATTTGTCATATCATATCTGCTACACGTTTTAAAAACCCTGTCAGCACAGCATAATATAAATAAAATTGCCTTTAGTTTCTAGCGCGCATTACATCCGTACTCATACTGTTGTGTTCCTGCTGGTAAGTAAGGTTGCCAAAGAGCTCAAAGAGGACCCAGTGTGTTGACGACGAAGGACCCTCTTGTTCCTTTAGCCGTCAACACAGTGAATCCTCATTTTTGTAAAGGGTCAGCAACGCGCATGTGATCATCTGGAGTTGCAGGCGTCCAAAGGCTACGGTAGCTGCTTACCACCAGGTGGGCCGTATGCTTGTTTGCCACCGTCGTAGTATAAAAAAAATGATTCTTACAGATATTTATTATTGACATTGCAGTACCTATACTTAATACTTAAATTCGTTTGCTTTGTTTGAATGTATGTAAATCCAAATAACTAAAAGAATCTTATATGATATGGACAGTTTATTTTTATTATTCTAATAGATATTATCTTTTATGTTAATTTACCTTTGAGGCCTTTGATCAAAATAAGAAGTTAACGAGGTAAGTTAAATTCCTGTATAAACCACAACAAGATCTTAAGTTGCAAAAACAGCCAATTAATATAGCCAAGTAAGTACATATAACACCTTGCTATGTCGAAACACGAACAGATAAACCCAATTAAGTACTTCATATGTCACCATTTACAAGATAATATATTTTCCAGTTGCTAAATCGCGGTTTTATGTTAAACGAAAGATCCACTAACTTGATAATACTAATTTATTAACTAGTTAATCTTTTCATCACGTCAGTCTACTCAGTCTACTTTGATTGGTAGTTAAGATTGAGGAGTTTACTTAACTGACATAACCAATACTATGTCAAATCAGTGTACAGATATAGTGCGTAATGTACCAATTTCTATCGGGAAAACTCGGATTTCAATGGGAATACGACGCCACCCGTATCAATCAATTATTGTATTAAATTAATGGCATTTTCATATCCATTAATATGGAACTTTATTATTTAGTGTCAAATGTCAAAACTTAAAATATAAAATGTCAAAGTGGCTGTACGAAGCTAATTAGGAGAAAAACTGCCAACTTGCCCAGCGTTGACATAAGAACTGTCAAATCACATACATATTTGTCTCGTAATTCAAAACATTCCCATATTTTCCCAGTTTTATCAAGAATGCCTCAATGTTGTGCGGTGAAATGTAAAAATAGAGGCACCCATTTATTTCCTAAAGACCCTATTGTAAGGTTTATAAGCCTTTTCGTCAATATTTATGCATATTAAGTATCATTACTGTTCATGAATACACACATCATACATTTATTTGTAAAGTTATTGGTTGGCAGAATGGCTTCACGATCATTGCCTTGTACGAGAGCGCGTTTTAGAAAAAGCATGCGTTTGACAGATATAATGGCGGGCGCCGGCACCGGCGATTGAAGTTTTGTTTGGATTAAGAATAATAGAAATACAGTGGTAATATCGTGTAACATTGGACACCGTTGTGTAATGAATGAACTTCGTGAATCAAAGGAGAGAGTGACAATGTTGGTTTGGTTCCAACTGGGCTGTCCCAATAGTTCAGCAAGTGGGATCAGTAGGGCTTTTGATGGCCTTAAAACCTTGCCCCTGACTCGGAGATCCTGATAGGTATGATAATTTTTTAATGGATTTGGAACAGGAATGGCTAAATAAATCCAAGGATAAGGATTAAGGATTAGTATATAAGGATTGATTATGAGAAATCGTCGTATGAGAATGTTTGTAACTACGTAAGTAAATTCAATTTTTTTTCACATTTAATTTTTTTTATAACTTGAGTACACGTAAGTGCATGTAAATGAATAATTTAAGCATCATTGACTGTATAACTTCGAACGGTATTATTTTTGATGGTAAAACTGAAAGCAATTCAAATTCATGTTTGTAATGTTGGTATGAAGCAAACAAATTCATAGTTCAATTAAATTAAAATCATGGAAAAGGATTGGTATAGTTATCATGAAATCATGCAGGTGATCCAATATATATTTGTTTTCTTTGAATGAGAAGTGTTCTTTAACATTTTCTTCTTTTTACTTGATTATGGAAAAACAATAGTAAATTCAAATGTAATTCCATGAATGGTTTGAGTTTGTTACCATTATAAAAATTATATTGTTATTTTTTAGCTTACTGTACTGTATAGGGGGTTACATTAAATTAAGCGTTTACTACAGCAGTACACTTAAAGTACCATTCTAGATTCTAATTGATTTGTACACATATATATGATTACTACATTAGGGTGGCATGATACAACATTTTATGTGAATCTAATTCTGTTTTCTTGTGTTACATTGTAAAGATAACTGACAAGTCACATACAGCATACATGAAATAATAAGGAAGCTAAGTAATGCTTGTAGACTACTGTTGTACTGCTTGGTTTTTACTTACACTGTTTGAAAACAGTCATGAATACTATTGAATGGGATTAAAATATGGGAGGATATTGGAAAAAAATATTAACAGTGGAATGTTAATATTTATGGACATAAATTAATACAAAAGATTATGTGATGTGATGATTATTTGTTGGCAAAGCCATTGTTGGAAAAGTTTCAGTCATCAGCATGTAATTAAAGGGGAATTTTTAATCAAATCCTTGGGCGTAGGTACCTTGATGGTATTAATCATTTATAAAATGACTGTATGCATAGTTTTAAGTAAAGCAAAGAAGCTTAATTATGGTTGGGGTAGAAATCTATTATTTATTGAACACTAATATTCCCATTACTACTTGGAATAATTTGGACAACTTTTAAACTGTTTTGGGAAGTTTCAGAATATTTTCTACTGAGATTTGGATATGAAATCCATGAGAGTTAAGGAGAACTGGATAAGGAGTGGAACTAACCAAGGGGAAGGGTTATTCCATTGGGAGCCGGGAGGCTGTGCTTAGCGAGGGGAAGGCTAACACATGGGCAAGGCCTAGGAGTACCCAGGTTGAGGGTCAGGGCTAGGACATAATAATATAATAAGGAACGGAAAGGTGCTGGAACCCAACAGGAAAAAAAAACATAAAGGAACCGAAAGAAACTACAATAGTATGCTGTAACGGATTGCATTGGATGAAATTCTTCCGAAGCGAAGTTACCTGGACTTGATCGGATTGAAGTCAACAGCATGTAGCACTCTTGGTATGAATGAAGACACCATCTTGTAAGTATTGTTGTGATTTTATTGAATATGTAGCTAAATTGTAAACATAGAAATGTAAATGTGGATTTCAGTGGCAGGTTATTATGACCTGGTTGTACCACTTACCATTGATAAGTTAAAAATTATAACTACTGATGGCTTGGTGTAACTGGCAATATGAGTCAGTTTAATTATACATTAACAGTTCTGAAATCAAATAAAAATCTTTCACTTTATAAAAAAAAGAGACAGGTAATTAAATGTAATACCGTTGGAGTGGTTTTATGATTAACAGACTTATGTGCTGGTCTATTAAATGATCTACAATATGGCTGGGGTGGGACTAAAGGGTTACATACATTACAACTTATTTTAGTAATTTAGTGTACATATTTGACTATAGTGTTACTTATGCAACGGGTATTTCTACATGACAACTGGTTGGTCATTAATACGCGATTATTGTGATCATTGAACTTGTATAACACATTGAATCACAATCGACACGAAAAGGGTGGCAGTAGAGGACGTGCTATGGACGACGTCTTTTACCGTGGAGAACCGTTCGTTATAGGCACATTGCTGGTCACAGAGGAC
This sequence comes from Pammene aurita, assembly GCA_947086415.1. Lineage (NCBI taxonomy): Eukaryota > Metazoa > Arthropoda > Insecta > Lepidoptera > Tortricidae > Pammene > Pammene aurita. Next base: position 28,196,595 of record OX352299.1, read on the forward strand.
CATCAGGCACGTTATTGAAATTAGACTGATGTGGACGGGACTGCCGAGTGAGCGAGAATACTGCGAATGTGGAGATCGGGTTGTACTGGTTACTTATTGGTGGAATAAAGTATTGGTTAAAAATAATAATTATAATGGATATTTAATTACACCAGTAAACGATAATAAAAATTGTATTAGCTCTGGAAAACCATATTATTGTGAATGTAATGTGCCATCGGAGACAGAGCACATAAGCTATGATAGCAAGCGATTTATTTTCATTTAACTGTGCAAAACATTTTATTTTAGTCAACGGAAAGTATGATTGAAAATGCTTGCTTCATATAATCAAGTTGCGCGCGAGTGGAATGAGTTGCCAGAGGCAGTGATAGGTGCCCCCTCAGTGAACATTTTTGGAAACAGACTAGATAAACGGTAAAAAAAAGAAAAAAAATAACTTTGTCTTATAAACAGGTGCAGTGATATACACGCATCAGCTCAGCATCTGCTGGTGTATTAGACAATGTAACAATACGAGTATAATAATAATAATATATTAATCCAATTGGGTCATAGTCAAAGTTGGAGGAGGAAGTGAAGGGATAAAACTGTCAGATGAATATCGGGACCGTTTTTGGAAACCATTTGTTTTGTACTGACTGTACTGAGGACGCTGTCTGTACTGGCGCCTATATTCATACATTGGTCGTAGAATTATACTTTAAAACGTCGGCAAAGCTATGTTGACTTTAAATGTTAATAACTTGAGTAACATGATAAACTTTGGAGAAAATCGTTTAATTCGCTTGGAATTTAATTGAATTGTATTGCTATATGCACTTACATAGACTGCCTGTAGACAGCACCCAGTGTAAGACGAAAGTCTTTGACCCAGTGTGTGTTGCCAGTGATGACATATGGCACTGAAACGTGGTCGCTTACTATGGGCCTCATAAGAAGGCTCAAAGTCACCCAAAGGGCAATGGAGAGGGCTATGCTTGGAGTCTCTCTGCGTGATCGCATCAGAAATGAGGTCATCCGCAGCAGAACCAAAGTAACCGATGTAGCCCTCCGAATGGCTAAACTGAAGTGGCAGTGGGCGGGGCACATTGCACGTAGAACCGATGGCCGTTGGGGCGGAAAGGTTCTTGAGTGGCGACCACGAACCGGAAGGCGCAGCGTCGGTAGACCCCCCACAAGGTGGACTGATGACCTGATAAAGGTCGCGGGAGTCCGCTGGATGCGGATGGCGCAGGACCGGTCATTGGGGGAGGCCTATGTTCAGCAGTGGACGTTTTTCGGCTGATATGATGATGATGATGATGATGAGACAGTACCCTTGTGAACCTCGTCACTTTTGGCAATCATTAAGGATTTTGCTTGCAGACACACTAAGCTGAGATAATCATTTATGACTGTTATTTCACCCTTAACGTTAATGGAATGTAGCGTTAAATTATTTAAACATATGAGCCTGTATGTGTACATTTAAAAAAAAAACGTGTCCTACGGCGAAATAAGTGCTCACAGTGATTTGATAATGTAAATTAGTCTACGCCAATTTGTCGGTTTAGATTGCCATTGGACAGCAAGCTCCTTTACGATGAAATAGGGATAACCCTCAAACAATACGATAGCGCGAAATTTTTAGGAATGTGTTGGATTTTGCAAACGTTAATTCCCGAAGGTGGTATGTAATGTTCATATTTCACCATGAGTGAAAAGCCTGAATGGCTTGAACTGGATGATTAAACAGGTATGTGTAACTGAATGCTAGAGCGAATGTTTGCACCTACAAGATATATGGAATGAGTAAGGTAGAACTTAGAGTCGAGAATTTTGGCCATTTGTTGAGACTGAGCAGAACTTTAACTTTAACAAATATGTACTATATCGCTAAATTTATTTTCTATTTAATGTAACTGGATTTAAAAATATGTATGGCAGCCAATCAACTTTAGTGCCCCGCGGTGCTACGGTTGGTTACGTCCCTTGTACAACCGAATATTTTCTATGAAACCGTGTGTAGATCAAGTAGATGTCCCTTGGATAAAGGGGACAGCGTAAACAACATTAAAGGGTTGATTAAGCAACAGCTGTGATGCTGCAACTCCGGCTGTGAATCGACACCAGGGTATTCACTGCAGACCTGTTTAGAATTGGTCGGCTGCATGCATGCAAAATAAATAAACAATACCAATAGTAAGCTTATATACACCAATACGTCAGATAATGGGTAACTGTCTTGTAATACGGAAATTGAAGCTACTGACGACAAATCTGTTCTTATAACCATTAGGTTTGGGCTATTGGTCAGTCAATCTAAGAAAAAAAGAATGATAATGCAACATACTTATAGGTAGTAAATACAGATAGTTCTCTCATCTGATGGTGACTGTTAGCGGATAGAATGGATGCCCCATGGAAATGGGTAATCAACTATAATATGGCGAATTTGCAATGGATAAAAGACAAATAAATAATAAAAACTAAGTATGTGACTATATGGACAAAAATCGATGAACATTTTGTTATAATCATTTATATTTGATGGCAGTGATAATTGAGTCGCGCAGGTACCATATATATGTTTATGTCTAAGTGCATAAAAGGAAGACGTAGCCCGCATAAGTGCGCATAGTCAGTCAGTCCTGAATTGTCGAGTACAGTATTTACAGATGAACGTTGGTAAGCTTGGCATGTCATGTCTCAATCCGATTCAGCAAGATTATCTTTGAAAGGGAGAAGTGAAATCAAAATGTTTAGCGTTTCATATAAAAGGAGTAGCAAAGGAGATATAGCGTTTAGCGTTGCATTTAACTATAGATTTAGTGCGCAATTTGTGGCTATAGCAAATACTTGAGTGTTGTACTGAATTTAACAGGATGATTCTATTACTGCCGTGCGGTTACCCCTTGTTGTTGAAAATAAAACATAACTGTAAAACTTTTACCTTGTGTATACAAATCTAACAAGAGAAGAACTCATACTGAATAATACATTTCGGACATTTCTAAATTAAAAACAGCTAGAAAGATGGAGAATGTTGGTTAGACAGAAAGACAGAAGAAACGCATAGGAAAAAGAATAAATACTGGAGGAGCACTATTATTCTACGTTAAGTTAAGTAGTGCAATCTGAATATATGGCGGATTAAGAAAAAGTTGTGTTAGCAGTGCAATGCTAGCAATGATTTATTTGTAGTGTTGTATAAATATATGATGTATAATTAATTATAGTAGGTATCCGAACAGAGTAGTCATAATGTGGGGCAATTACCTACTAGGACAAGAGACACTTTGTCGGACGACTGGAGAATGCTAGGGATTAGCTATTTTTATAGGCTACGAAGGCTATCCGAGTTCCAGCGCCCCAATAAAAATAAAAATAAATATATATATTATTTTTGTTTGTGGATTTTGGTCTGTTTGAGCAGAGTGTAAGATAGACTAATTTTAGTTTAGTAGTTACTTAATTTAGTCTTGCTCAAAAGGATATACAATTAAGGCAATTAGTATCTGGGGCTGGAGGTGTATAACTGATGGTTAGCGAAAGATAAATGAAGACTGACAAGTTGCAAGCGCTACATAACAAAGTGAAGAGGCAGGTACAAGGTATTATGGAAATAGAAATTCTATTTCCATAAAAAGAACTTGAAATATAGCTACGACATAATAAAATAATAACAGGTGGACTATGTACGGTTGTCCCTAGTCGCGCACTAACAGGCGAGGGATGCGGACGTGCCAGTGAGCTTTCGTCACGTCACCCGCGTGAGAAGGGAGAATCTGCAATTTTCTAGCAACGAGAGTGACAAGGATGTAATGATTGTTAATAGATAAACATGGCAAAGTCGTGCTGGGTTTTTAAGTGAAAATGGAAGCATTTTTGTACTCATAGTATAACCCATCCATAGTAAAAAAAAAACCATTGAAATATAGAGTATCTCTTCTCAAACGACTTGAAAACTTATTACATAATATCATATAATTCAAGGGAAAAGAACATGGAAGTGTGGCGGTTGTGGCTACCAGTTGTAGATGCGGATGTAGAGAGAGAGAGAGAGAGATAGATCTCAGTTGCAGTATTTACCATTTATTTACAACTTTATACATACGTCACAGAAGCAAGACGGGAACACGAAGATTAAACGGTTGTGTTATTTTGTATTGAAAGCATAAGCGGAAAACTTCGTGAATTGGAAAACTTCGTGAATTTTTAGTGTACTTAATTGATAAATACATGCTTCTTATAGTCAGACCGATTAAATGATTAATTTCGGTACTGCATCACATTTAGCATAGCTTTGTAAGGGAATTTATTTTTTTGGTTCCAGAGTTGGTTGTTGAAATGCTGATGTTATGAAAGCTAGCTAGCTTAATTTGCCTATCGTATGTCATATTAAAGATCGTCGAAAGAAGAAGTCGTTGGTATTGTCAAATTCACTAGTAGGTAACATAGAAAAAGTATACATATATAAGATTTTTTCTTTTCTGTGGGTAAACGGTTGTGTACTTAGTGTATGTCTATGTTGAATATTACTTATATTCATATTTTTATAAATACATAAGGTCTTAAATGGCGAAATGTAATGAATGACTCATAAATGTACTGTAGTACTATAGCAATAGCTACTAAAGCGAAGGGTCTTGCTTAAAGAGGATGGCCGAGCTGTAAGGTTTATAAGCCTTTTCGTCAATATTTATGCATATTAAGTATCATTACTGTTCATGAATCATACATTTATTTGTAAAGTTTATTGGTTGGCAGAATGGCTTCACGATCATTGCCTTGTACGAGAGCGCGTTTTAGAAAAAGCATGCGTTTGACAGATATAATGGCGGGCGCCGGCACCGGCGATTGAAGTTTTGTTTGGATTAAGAATAATAGAAATACAGTGGTAATATCGTGTAACATTGGACACTGTCGTGTAATGAATGAACTTCGTGAATCAAAGAGAGTGACAATGTTAGTTTGGTTCCAACTGGGCTGTCCCAATACTATATACAGGAAACGTTAGCAAAATGCGTTAAGAATAAAAAACTTTAGGGCAAGTGATACGAGCCGCTTATGTAGGCTACATTTAAAGATGATCATTTCGGAAAAAATGCTCACTGTGTGCCTGTACGCCAAGCCTTTAAAACTTTCGTCAGAACTATCTGTAAGTACTTAAAAGTATAGGTACTCAATATATCTAACATTACCTTGTTAGTAATAACAGATCTCATTTCATTTTATTTAAATGCTTGTTTAACTTTCAGTTGCTGAACTAGTTGCAATTTTTTTGACGAATAGGCTGTACCATCCATATTCTGGGTCACCAAAACAAAACAAGAAAACCAGCAGCTCTTGAACATGAGAAGTGATATGCATCACCCACTCAAAGAAAGCTCCTTATTAACGATTTTGAAGTGACAGAACACGAATCAGCAATATAACACATTACAGCGACAGAATCAACCGTAAGCCATAGCACTGAAGTAAGGCGAGAACTGTACTTCTGTGGAAATTGATGTTCTAGAATTCTAGATCAAAGTGCACACATGGACCCACAGCATTTAAAGAGCACTCAAGTTGACCATTACAACAATGGTTTTCACCAACTTTTGTGAAGTATAATTTTCATAAATCATCGGCGTGTTTGGGTCTGACAACAATCTTCAAGTTCAATGACACTTAGGACTAGATCAGATAATTTGGCAGCAGTGTTTACTGAAAACCAATTATTCTTGATGATGATGCTGATGCATTATGAACAAGAAAATAAATAAAACAAAACTAAAACATTCTAATGCCTTTTTATTCAAGACAAGTAATCTTTTTATATATAAATATATGAGTTAGATATCATAATATATGTTTATGACACAGAACAACTATGAATCAGAAGCAACAACTTTCAACGAGCATTTGTGGCTTCTAGCTTAATGTATTTTTTAAAGCGTAGACAATGAAATTCCAATATTTTCTCTTGCCTCAATAAAGGTATCTGTAGTATTTGTGCATAATCGGCTTTTTCTAGCTTTAAATTCCTATTTATATTTTCTAGGTATGTTACTGTTATTTCGTTTTTTAAACAATACCTTGCAGCATATGGGCACAGCGTGGACAGTGAAATTGAAATATTTTCTCTTGCTGCAATAAAGCTCTCCTTGTATTATATCATAATAGGGATGCTTTTTTTAGTTTTAAATATCCATTTTTATTTTCTAGGTATGATACTGTTACCTCGTTTTACTCGCTTCTTAAGCAGTACCTTGCAGCATATGCAGGACCCTTTACCTCAATAACAGTATCCTCACTTAGCAACCCATCTGGTGAGGCGACAAGAAATGGATATTCTTTAGAAATTAATGCATTTCTGCGCGTCCAATCCATAAGTAGCTTCATACATTTGTAAGGCAATTGGCTCCTGTATTTTGCCGTGAGACACAGCTCTAGTGACTACTAAGCGCCACAAAATATGTTACATTACACTCTTCACATTGGCTTTACACTGTCCACAGTGTCCACGCAAACACGTAAATGTACCGTTGGATAACGATAAGATGACGAGACTCATATAGGAGTTATCCCTTTGGTTAAGTGCAAAATCTTTGAAAATATTCTTATATTTCATGCATGCTATGTTGAGAATCGGCGAATCCGCGTTTAAATCCCTGTAAGTATCAGAAGATGAGCACGCATATGAACGGTCCCCCTGGATTTCCAGCTGTGCACCAAAGTTTTAGTGTCGATCATACGCCTCTTATCTAAAATAAAAACAGCACGTGAGCTTTGATAATTGAAAATAATGCTAAAAATACAGAACATAACCTCAAATATTGTTAGTGTTTACCTTTGTATTAAATCAGCCTTTTTCCTGCCACCGATGCGTTCCTCCTTTGCAGCTCAGCTTGCAGTTCACGTACGGTTATGAAGCCGAAGATTTTATCCTTATACCGCAAGAATTAAATAAAATTTCCTCATAATGACACTTCACACAAAACGTAAACAAGGTACAGTGCACAGTAGCGACATCTGCCCCGACCTTTTAGTGTGGCTCCTCATTGAGAGAGCACAATAAAAACAAAAACGAACTTTTCCGATAAAATATGATGGAAAACAATTATGCACTACTTACATCTGTAAGTGCGTTGAAATTTGAGCCTTATTGACACTTGTTTTGGATGGATCTGTTGGTATAAGTCTGGCACATACTGGCACCCAAAGACTCTGCATCAAGATTTTGCGAAGCCTTGCTTCATTCTCCTCCTGTCTTTTGTCCCGGCTTCTACAACCTCGGCATCGGCTCAGCAACCTAATCCCAGGATTAGCATAGGCAAGGTATTTACGAAAGCGACAACCATCTGACTTTCCAACCTAGAGGAGAAGCCAGGCCTTGTTGGGATAAGGTCCGTTTCCTCAAGATTTTCACCGAAAAGCGACTGGTAAATATTAAATGATTGTGAAGACTTGCTTATTGCAGTTTTAAAAACTTCGAGTACGGCGTCACGGCAGACAAGGAAAACGATGCAGACTTTGCAAACGAACTAAACGATTTTCTAGCTGACTGCTGAGAAACTGCTTGCTTAAAAGCTTACGGCACAAAGTAAATTATAGTACCTACCACGTACAAAGCAATTAATTGAGTGATAAAACGTATCCGTTTTTATCACTCAATTAATTGCTTTCTTAGGGCTCTATCCTTGCCCAGCGCATAGGAATCGCTATTTAGCGTGGCAACTCCGCCAGCATTCTGGGCACCCTTCCGTCGGGCTCCGATCTTGATCCAGTCTTTTACTTGTAAATATTTACAGATTTATATATTATATTATATATGTATTATTATGTCGGGTTTAAGCTAAATATCTCCTAGGGCGGTGAAAAGAGGGTTCAAAATGCTGGTTTCCTAAGCAAGAGGGTCGAACCAAGAAGGGGTTTTGGTACTTTTTCGACTCCTAGGAGGATAAAGTCACAGGCGAAAGCTAGTTGTTAATTAATCGCTCATAGTATCAGTGGAATAGTTAGTAATAGCGAAAAAAATATACTGAAAGTAAGGGCCTTTTTTTGGTGTTGCGTTTTTTGATGTTGTAGCAGCCGGGACAAATGACAGGAGGAGAATGAAGCAAGGCTTCGCAAAATCTTGATGCAGAGTCTTTGGGTGCCAGTATGTGCCAGACTTATACCAACAGATCCATCCAAAACAAGTGTCAATAAGACTCAAATTTCAACGCACTTACAGATGTAAGTAGTGCATAATTGTTTTCCATCATATTTTATCGGAAAAGTTCGTTTTTGTTTTTATTGTGCTCTCTCAATGAAGAGCCACACTAAAAGGTCGGGGCAGATGACGCTACTGCGCACTGTACCTTGTATAGGTATATAGTTTTTCTATTTCATAATCTATCTAGATATCAATTTTATAATTGAAAGAAAAATGGAAAAATTCACTGCGTCGAGCAAGATTCGAACTTGCGACCTTTCCGAACACCAGTCCGACCGCTCTGACCAACTGAGCCATCGATGCTTACTCAACCGCGGTGAATCTTTCCATCACTTCCTTCATTGCTTACGTCAGAGGGTGACGTGTAGCGACATCTACCGTAAGTGTATATACACGTTAACGGCAACCAAGTTCCAAGTCATATTGGAATAACATCGATAACAATGTGCTAACCCATACTGAATTAATTTTGTACTAAGCAGAAACGTCTGCAAGCATTATTTCAATTTTATAATTGAAAGAAAAATCGAAAAATTCACCGCGGTTGAGTAAGCGTCGATGGCTCAGTTGGTCAGAGCGGTCGGACCGGTGTTACGAAAGGTCACAAGTTCGAATCTTGCTCGATGCAGTGAATTTTTCCATTTTTCTTTCAATTATAAAATTGAAATTTCGCTTGCAGACGTTTCTACTTAGTACAAAATTAATTATTTAGGTATAATGTGCTTAATTTCATGCATAACCATTTAGCCGTGTTTGTGTTAATAAAGAACAAACAAATATCCATTATCCAAACATCTAAAGCTGTAATGTATGTATTTCTAATATTAGTAGGTAAGGATGTAATCATTTATTTCCAGAAACATTTAAATAAATGCAATTACAATCATTATTAAAGGACCATATAAATATTCAGTACCTACTACATAGTTGATCACCTTTGTCTGTCTTCGTCATAATTCATAATACTTAGGTATTCTGTCTAAAAGACGTCATATCATAATACAGAGGAACTCGGTTTTTTAGTCTACTCCTAACGCTTTGCCTATTTTTTGACATATAAACACTTTTCCTACCGGCCGGTACCGTGTATACATTTTTTTTTTTATACCACGACGGTGGCAAACAAGCATACGGCCCGCCTGATGGTAAGCAGCTACCGTAACCTATGGACGCCTGCAAGTCCAAAGGAGTCACATGCGCGTTGCCGACCCTTTACAAAAAGGAGGATTCACTGTGTTGACGACTAAAGGAACAAGAAGGTCCCTCGTCGTCAACACACTGGGTCCTCTTTGAGCTCTTTGGCAACCTTACTCACCAGCAGGAACACAACACTATGAGTAGGGTCTAGTGCTATTTGGCTGTGGTTTTCTGTAAGGTGGAGGTACTTCCCCAGTCGGGCTCTGCTCCAGATTTGAGCGATGACATTCGCTGAACGTGCCCTACCACACTTAGTGAGATGCCATTCGCAGTGCCTCTCTTTTTGGCGTAGTTTAAGGACATACCCAGGTCCGGACGTAGTTTAAGGACATACCCCGGGTCATAATGGACTAAGAGCTGGCCACGTCAGATATGACTATATGACACAATAATGAGAGCAACGAAACCCGTCTAGTAAGATTGCAATACTATCCTTGTTGCTGGATACGGGCATTTGGCAGCTTTTGAGGGGTGGAGGTCAGAGTGAAAGGCTACAAAAAAAATTCAGTTGGAAAAAAGTAATAAGTACTAAAATAGGTAACTGCCAAAGTTGTCTTATTTATAGAGGACGGGGCCTATATTTTAACATAAGAACCAAAAACATTGCGTATTATTTTGTAAACAGAAACAGTAGGCGACAAACTGTGAATTACATTATACGTCGTGTTGGACTACTTTCCCGCATCAGAGAATTTTGGAACTGATATAATCTAATTATTTATACAATTTCTCAGAATACTGCATCAAAACCAGAACTCTAGGATTTGTATTAAATTCTTAGTGGTTTGCATTCTTTGAACCCCACCATTTTACAGCTGCCAGATGTCCGGATCTAGAAATAAGCATAGTATAGCAAAACTAACGAGAGGGGTTTCGTCGCTCTCATTATTGTGTCATATCTGACGTGGCTAGCTCTCGGTCTATAAACAGATTCCCTATAAATATTCTATTACTAAAACCGACAGTATTTTTATCCTGACTTAGCAATTTATCTACGCATGCCAAACCCACAACCCATTAGTCGAGTAAATTGTCCCGGAAAAGCACTCAGTTACCGAGCAAGGGCGGTAAGTAGTAGTTTATCAGCCTGGCACGTTTGTCTCCGGTCAAAATAAATAAACATGAACGTTCGAGAAGGCCAATTAGTGCGATTGTGGTGTTGGCAGTAGGGCTTCCAATCCCGGTATACCGGGATCTCGGTAGATCCCGCACTGCTACTTGCTGCTATTGCTACGGGATTATCTATAAATGCGGGATCCCGTTTTTGTTTTTTGGCACTGTTAGATTAATCAATAAGGGCCATCAAAAGTTTGGGAAAAAGACTGAAACATATAGGACTGGTAGACCAAAATCTGTAACCGTATGTAGATGAAAATAAAAACTGGTGATAAGTACTTAATACTCGTCCCATTTTCTGGGGTGACAGTACCAGTTTACACTGGTACTGCAAAACTCAGTATAATTATCTCTGTCTATGCTCTCTAAGCGACAAATTACTTAGCCAAAGTATGCATGTATGTAAATATAACAAGTACCTACTAATAAACAATAAATAAAATGTTTTCACGTGGAAACAAGGAACACCTAATTTTATCACGTAGATAAGTACCGTGTTATTTTGAGTTTAATAATTATTTGAGTGGAATGGACGATAACGATATCCCCTTGATTGAATTAGATGCTTATTACGTCTTGAGTGCAACACATTTTAAACTTTGAGAAAATGGCTCAGCCAAGTAGTCAAGGGTAAGCAGTTCAAGTAATACCTATTAATAGCCCTCAAATTGAAATAGGATTAGCTATTGTTTAAATATATTAGAAAGTCAATTTAACAAGTAAAACAATTGATACAGTTGAGTTCATAAATATGTGTACATATTTTCACCTTATTGCAATGAATTAAGGTGAAGAAATGTACACATAATTATGAACTCGACTCTACATTCTAAAACTTGGTTAAAACGGAAGGTCATTATGTAAGGTACTATAAAGTTAATGACATATTCTTATCATCTATATTGAGACCACGTAAGTAAACTAGCAGGTACGCTAAGGCAATTTCCCCCCACTATAGGTAAGTTTGCTTGCAAGTTTACATGTCCGACCGCCACCCTCAATTTATGCGCATGTAATTGCTACTTGCTTGCGGTCTCGCATCGCTGATCTTAGCCACGTTTTCATTAAACTCTTAATTGTTTTTCAATTCTCTTTGCTAGGTAATGTGGGGTGTAATAAGTCGGTAATCTTCGCTAGAATACATATAAATATGTGTATGTAGAGTATATAGTTGGGTAGTCTATTTAAGTCTGGACGGATCAGGGCATTGGACTTGAAATATTTTAGATGGCTGAATTCGTTTGAAACTAAGATGTATTCAGTCTGCAAATTTCAAAGTTGAGACGAGGCACACGAAAGTCAAAGGTTAACACAATAAATAGGCATGTACTACACAGATTAATTGAGACCTCCTCTTTAAATCTTGAAGTCGGTTAAAAATCAGATGAGCACTTGACGTGCGCTTTACGCTGGTCACTAAATATTATGTCTTTGGCATACGACATCTATTACGGTTTTATAAGTACTATTAATGAATTAAATATGTGAGTTTAGAGGTATGGTAACTACCTATAACGTGTACTTATGGGCTCATATGGTAGGTAGGTACATTTTACACTGTATCTCCGGCGAAATTGGAACAGCTTCTCCAACTTTCCGATCCAAACGCATCAGCTTTTTTTGCCGCTGCGCAGGTAATAGGCACGTAATTGCAACTTGCAATGACTTGTTCTGCACCTATTGCCACCTGCCTTTAGCTCCCAGCGCGACTTCTTTCTTTACTGCAAACAAGTTTACCGTCTTTTACTTCTATTTTTAATTTTTACGCGTTTTCTGTTGGCTTGTTAATTCTGTTTTTGTGTTACGGTAACTTTATTAATACTAGCTGAATACCTGTAACCTAATTATTGCTGTTGTTTAAAGTGAGTGAGGTGTTATGTCCAATATTTAATAGGTTTTTTAAGTGGTAGAACTATTAGTTGGAACAATGACAGAAACGGTAAACAAATCTTATTACTTTTTTAAATATAGCTATTGTTCAAAATGAGTGCCTAAGCAAGTTTAACAACGTTTAAAAATGCACATAATTTTAATTCAGGTTCTTTACGTCACTTTATATCTACAGGGTCAAATCTGGGTCGTGATCCTGAACCACTTTTTCTGACTCTGTAACTGATCACCATTATGCTATGGTAGTATTTAATCAAAACAGAATGATTTTTTCAAGTAAAATTAAACCTAATGTAAGATAATCATGGTCACCCTATTAATTTTGACATACGCTCTATCGAAACCGACAACACATCACATTGAGTAGCGTGACCAAATTGTATGCCAAAATGTATTTTTCCACTTATCATCTGAAAAAATTATAAATATAGGTAACAAAAAAATATGATTAACTTCATTAGGTTCATCTTTCTATTCTGTATCGTATCATGCCTTGATTGCTTGTTACACGACCCCGATTTCACTCTGTATACAAATATCAAAGTGACAGATAAAAACAAGCGAATATAAAATTATGTCTGTCCCACGCATTTCATAACGGAATTATATGGTTTCAATAATCGTATGCTTTATTTTTCTACAATCTCACAGGTTTATTTTAATTGAATTCTGATTAAGACACTCCAATTTAAGAAAATAAAATTAATAGACCGATCGAAAGCCGTAATGATCGAGTCACTCTTTATTAAATCTTTACACCTCTTTAATGTTGCCATAATTAACAGTTTCACATGTACAACTAATTGGGTATAAGTCATAAATTAGTAGAACCAGGAAACCGAATACGGGGTGCCTGCCGTCAGTCCACCTCTCATTTATAACAAAAAGGTATATTTTATAGACATGTTAATTGGTTAAAGACGCCCAAACTTTTATTTCAACTGGTTTGAAATAAGATACAGCCCATTCCAAAAGTGTAAACGTTATTCTAACCACTAATATTCTGTTTAAATACCTATTTATTAGCATATCGTGAGAGAATAATTTAAAATCTAACACGAAAATGGACGGTGTTGTGTAAAAATTTGAAATTCAAATGAACGTCCACCCTTGGTGCCATATTTGAGAAATTTGCAGCCGTCAGCAAAATATTACTTTACTAGCTTTCCGCCCGCGACTTCGTCCGCGTATAATACGGTTCCTCATACAGAGTTTCATATCCAATTTTATCTTCTTAACTAACTTTTGTTAATCCCCGAACCATCTTCTTAATCTATTTAAACTTATAGCTATTTTGGCGAAAAAACGGGTAACGTAGACATAGTTTCAGTTACAAATAAGTGTTAATGTTAATGATAAATGTAGCATCTTATCGTAGTATAGGTTGATTTACCGGTAGGCGACCAGAATCCCGCCCAAGAGCGTCCCTTGACAGCTTGATGAATTATAAAGCTAAAATTTTATTATGAAAGGGCAAGTACCCATAATAATAACTATCAAGAAATTGTCGGCATCTGACACTGTAACCTCATGTCTGCACCGGCCAATAATTAATTCCTAAGTCCAGTGCATCATTACTCATTGTTAGCCATTGGTCTTTGATCATAATGATCTTAATGATGGGTTGTATTGATTCCTTTCATCATCCATTATTTGGTCCGCGGCTCAGCATGGTATTAAATAAACTGAATATTAGTGTTAGAGTTTTTGAAAACAATAACGCAATTACCATCGGAAACAAAAGCATCATAAAGCACGGATGTACCACCTGCATTAGCCCGCCATAATATCAAACCCTATCTTATTTGTAGGGCCATAAGAGCTTGTCACATATATTTGCGGCCTACGTTAAGGAAGATACTAATTGCTTGTGACTGTACAGTCAGCAACTAAGTATCTAAGTGAGTGAGGTTTTTAAAATGATTGTGGCCCGAATCTATTGTTAAGAATATAAGAGCGTGTGCAGGTCATTTTGGATATTTCGACAGGCTAAGCTACATAACCTGTGGTACTGGCAGCAGAGGTGGCTTAGGCCTTCTGCTTTAACATCGTATGCTCCTGCCGGTTGTATGTACCGCGTCAATTATTTTTTGATATGGAGTATTTACAGTGTAATTGCAACCCTAGTTGTGTAAGTGTAGTAGAAAGACGGCAGGGCCGACCTGGCACAGAACCGCCACATCAAGAACAACATGGAAATCCATGAATAGGCATATGTCCAGCAGTGGACGCGAATATGCTGAGAAGATGGAAGAAGGAGAAGAAGTAGAACCGGCTTAATACGATCACGTACGATTTCTCACAAAATGCGCCATTTACATGAGTATTTATCTGCAACATCAGATGTCGCTGGAGAGTCCCGCATAATACGCTTTCCTGCTTAAGACGCGTTTTTGGCTGGGTCCCTTTAAAATTATCTTCAAATAGCGTGTTAGTTTTACTGTGTGTTGCATAATTTTCATACTAATTTACGTAGGTAAATTATCCTAAGTCAGGGATTGAAAACCGTTATTATTTCCATACTAATTAAGCGATATTCAATTTCGGTATCTCGGTTGTTAATTAATATTTTTCGGATTATCTCATAATTTATAACGTTTATCCAAAATACATTTCATAATATTTATTACGTAAAAATTGCGGAAGTCGGGTGCTATATTGATTTTTAGTAATACCGGTAACTATCCCTGAGGTAAGTAATGTAAGTATCATTCAATTGTTTTTTTTTTTTTACTAAAAGTTATACTCGTAATAAATTCTAACTTATGATTATAAGGTAGAATTTATAGAAATGGAATTCTACAGTTTGTCCACTTCATCAGCCATTGATGCAGCGGGCAATTGGTATTTTTACACTTACTGATTTTCAAGAAATATAAATTTTGTATGCCCAAAGACAAAGTAGTAAGTAAATAGTTTATCTAAGTAAAAGTTACTTAAAAGCGCATAGATAAAATTGTGCATATTCCAGAAGCCGCAAGTTTAATACTGCAGAGTAGTCCTTAGGCTGAAAACGAGGAATTTGAGTAAGAATTTAGTATCACATACGTCCTTTAGTGTTTAAACAACTGAATCGTTATCATTTTTATGCAAATTAAATGGAGCTTTCGAGCAAATAGAACATTTACCTGGAGAAAGCCGGACCACACACGACTAGAAATAGGAGCACGCAAATTGCATTAGAGTCCTATCACGTAGGCTTTCACACCAAGTGCTATGTTAGTTAGGATA
Organism: Pammene aurita; assembly: GCA_947086415.1. Classification (NCBI taxonomy): domain Eukaryota; kingdom Metazoa; phylum Arthropoda; class Insecta; order Lepidoptera; family Tortricidae; genus Pammene; species Pammene aurita. The sequence continues at coordinate 28,212,217 of OX352299.1, forward strand.
GGTTCCCGACTGGATAACCGAAGTGAGATAATTTTTAATTGGCATAAAACATTATACCAACTTATTTCACGATTGTTGTGCTTACCAACTACAAAATACAAAATGGGTTTTGTCTGAGTCAAAAACATCTCTTTTAAGCATCGTACTTTGCCTGTGATTAAATATAATAAATATGATAAATCTATCATCAATTATTCTCATCATAGTATGTAAAACAAACGAGCATATTTTTTTATTAAGGGCCTGTTTCACAATCTCCAGATAAACTTATCTGCCAGTTAAAATTATTGTTATCCTTTTCTCCAGTCATATAAAAGAAAATGACAGCAAACATTTATCTGACAGATATACTTTAACTGGAGATTGTGAAACACGCCATAAATCTGTTATAAATAACTCAAACTTTTTGATATTATGTAGTTAAGGGTCTGCTAGACGATCGCCAACATGGCTGCCGACGGCCCAAGGTCACCCTGACCTTGGTTGGTGCTTCATACAATTTTGCTGGAAACAACTGTCTACACGGTTTGTTAAGACCAAGGTCGCTCTGTCGGACGGGCTTGTTGGCGACCGTCTAGCAGACGCTTTAGCCATAATGGATTCAATATTAAACCGCAAAATGTTGAAGCATATCGAACGCTTCATAAAAGTATTTCAACAGTTTTGAACAAAATAGCGAAGCTTGAAACCGCACCGCCTATTAGTGGCTTTTAGATGAACTTCCAAAGATGTGGTAAGATAAAAGATTTTAAATGAAAGGATTCGCGTAGTCCGCAAAATAAATAAACAGTTTCTTAACTTTATATACACAACGCCTTCAGGGAGCCACAAAATACCTTTAACCAGCCACGGAATTATGATTATTATTATGAATATGAAAGAAAAATTATGATTAACAAATTCACTATGTCCACATGGGCGAATTCACGGGCAGAAGCTACTATTGCGGTCCACAGAATGAATGCGGTAAGTCCGACTTTTCAAGCGTAATGTATGGACGAGTTACGATAAACGCCATAAAAACAAAATTCGACTTGTATGGTGGGAGTCCACCATTTGCCGCTGTAAAGTTCGTGGGAAGTAATGTGGTTGGCTCTATGGCATAATATAATGTTATGTACCAACACCCTGCTTGGCGCGGTCGCAACCTGAAATTTTGGAGGGGCTACTAAAGTGCTTTTTTTATTTTGTAAATTTTTCGATTTTGATGTGTACGATTTTCGTGGGGTTATGTCCCCTGTGCCACCTCCCCGCTCTCGGACCACTGCGAAATTGCATGACGCTTTATGGTTGGAAGCTCCAACATTAGTATGAAGTCAGCGTACTGTCAATTATATTTTGTGACGGACAAGTGCTGTGGTTTTCGAACGGACCGCGCCTCGGCAATTTCAAGCTCCAAAGACTCGCTTTTTGTCCAGTGAACATTGATAAAAGGTGAAATTCTCTTTAATAATAGCATCGCAGTAAGGGTCAATGACTTTATTATGGAGTGTGGTTTCCTATAATGCCTTTTAGGAAATGATATTGATAGCGCGGTTAAATTGACCGTTGAGTTCACTAAGTGTTGCGGTGGTCTTAGCGTTTTCTTCTTATTTTTCGTGGTTTATTGATATTTTGGTATCCTACTCCTATTACACGTATAGTGAAATGAACTTAAAATAATTCATTATAAAGTTGAATTAAAGACGTCTATAGTTTGATTGTTCTGATAAATTAATATTTACTGTAGGGAATTTCAATGAATTGCCAACAGCAGTAGATACTGTTCTTACAGTGTATATTTTTTATTAAGATACTCAAATAATATAGTAACATAACTTTTTTTGTGCTTTATCTTAACTTATTTGTTTTTAAAATGTGAAACAAATTTAAGTAAGTAAATATTCATTTTATTTTATAATAGCAAAAATTAATTTCCAAACGGAACGGCAAATTATAGTTAATATAATAAGAATTATTCTATTGATCTTTATCTGCCTAAAACTTATTTTATTACATATAAAAATATTTGTCAACAGCAATTTTATACTCATCCATGTAAATATATAAAAGAGAATATGCAAAAAGAACAGTGTTCTAAGAATTCTAAAGGAAATTCATAAGGGTCACAGCACACATGCGAACTAGCACTCCAAATATCTTACATATCCAAGAATGTGCCCACGACCACCGCAGTATTTAAATTACAATCGAACTATTAGAATACATGTTTATGTAAATGGCCGCTAAATGGTCGTTTTGTTTTAAAACGAGTCGTGGCACATTAAACTAATGTGGTTAATAATTTCCCTGGCCGGCGTTGTTCCTGGCTCTTAGATTTCCATAGACTACCTCCTACAGATATTGCGTTAAAGCAAAAATATATGAAATCACAGATATACTTCAATAGACAGAGTTTTATATCGAACTGTTTATCATCAGCTTTAAATAAAAGCTCTTTAAGTTCTTTGATAATGCTTGTATTGCTTGTAAAGTTTGATTGCTTGCTTGCTATGCTTATATTTGTCAGCCGTCCCTCTGCCACTGCCGAGTGAATCTCACAAAAACAGAATTATGTGTGTATCCCTGGTCTGGTAATTTAAGTTGCCATATATTTTTGGTGTACCTGCACAGCTACACACGCAAATATCGTAAGGTATTAAATTTAAACTTTCGTGAGACATACTAACGTTACACTCACGTCACTTTAGTCACTTCACGCGACATGTTTCGGAGGGCTTAGGTCTCCATCTTCAAGCACTAAGAGTGTTATTTGAACCGGCCCGTAGCGCGCTGTTGCACGTCGCGTTGCCGACTGCCGGTCTGCGTCCGGTACGGCGTGCTGCGCGTGTCGCGCGCTATGCCAGAGCTTGTTGAGGGTGATCTTGCGCCGGCGCTGCTAACGTGTTTTGCAGCGTATTTGGTTCATCCGATATCGTAAGGTGGTCCGAGTGCGTACCTAAAATGAGCAGTTGCGTACATTATTTAGAGTCGGTAGTAATCATCAAACACTGTACAGCTTAACACCAAAACACAAAAACAAAGTAGGTAGCATATGTATATCCATCCTCAAGCCTTTAGCTTTCTACATGCGGAAACTACTATCAAGTTCGACTAAGTTATTGAGAAATGCAAAGGTGATATATAGTAGAGTTGCTGTTATTTATTTACAATGATGAAATACCCAATCCCACTCCTCCTATCTTGATCTCACGGAAGATCAACTGAGTAAGCTCGAGCGTATTCAGATTGTACGCAGTCGGTTCTTATTTGGCTTACGCAAATATGACCGTGTATCTAGTTTCCGCACTCAACTCAAGTGGCTTCCTATCGGCTATCGTCGCAACCACATAAACTATGGTTGCGACGATAGCGCAGTCTTCACATTCTCAATCTCCTCTATAGTGTAGGTAGGTATTTTTTAATCCCACAATACCCCGCTATCTCAAAGAGCCTTTTATTTAGTTACATTAATTCTATCTGTTGCTCTCAAAATTTTGTCCTCTGTGTCCCTACTTCCTCCTCCCAATTTTATAATTCTTCGTTTACTTTTCAGGCAGTTCGTCTGTAAAGAAGAATTCCCTTCCCGTAGAATTAAGGCGTGCTAAATCACTTGCTGCATTCAAAGCCCATCTCAAGGATTACTACTTGTCTCTTCCTTAGTGTTTTACTGCTGGTCGTTAACGGTCTGTACAGTATTATTATTTTGGCGGATATATATATATATATGTAATTTGTATGTATTTACTGAAATGTAATATATGTTCACTTATTTATGTATGTCTGATTAGTATTTATATGCATGAGAGCGACAATGCAGAGTGAGCAAGACCATATATATATACACCGTGGGCCCATATAACTAGATAGATTTTAACAGTGTATTCCTGATTATATTTAGATGCTAAAATGTCCTATAAACTTTTCTGGAATACGCCTAGTTACAGAGTTAATACCAATTTAAAAAAAATACACTTTATATTATAACTCATCACAAAACGCCTTTCTAATAGCGTAGTTGCCACTATTGGACATAGTTTACACGTCCTTATTGACAGATATCAGATACCGTTCTGCAATCACAATCCATACTTTCCGACCCACCTTTTTGGCAAACTATAAGTAGCTTAAAAAATACCCTACCGACTCTTAAACGTATACCCCGGGGCGCCCGCGTCACAGTTTCAAAATTTTTAGCAGAAATTATAAAAACTGCCGTAAGTGATAACTCAAAGCGCGCCTGGGAAGAACTTTTGACTTTTTCGTTCAAAGTTCTCCATGTCAACGACGATGATAATACTAGAAGGTCCCTTGCTACTAAAATAAAAGAAAACTGTATTAACAATTCTCCTGTTTGTCCACTACTCCCCAGCAATACACTACGAAACGAAACATCAGTAAAATAGTAGAAAATAAGGTAGCCGATGGGGACATTAGGGGTGCCGCCCGCATCATTTTTTCTAGCGACACAGTAGCTCCTGAAAACTCAAATACACTTTCGGCCCTTACTAATAAGCACCCACTTCCAGCAGCAAACTTCGTCCTGCCCGGCCCTCCACTAACCACTGACGCGCCGCTTAAGGCTACACCGGAAGATGTTTTGGGGGCCGTCATGTCGTTCCCAAACGGCTCAGCTGGCGGCTTAGATGGCCTTACACCACAACACCTCAAAGACCTTTTAAGCAGCGACTGCAACGGAACGCGTGACGAGCTCCTAAAGCATCTAACCGCATTGGTGAACCTGATGCTGGCAGGTGAAGTACCCACAGACGTTATTGATATACTGTATGGCGCAAATTTATGCGCGCTAGTAAAAAAAGACGGCGGCATACGACCGATCGCCGTTGGCACCACTTTGCGTCGTCTCACGGCTAAAGTAGCCTGCCGAGCCGTCCGACAAAAATTAACCCAAGAATTTAGACCTCTCCAACTGGGCTTTGGCTCAAAAAGTGGCTGCGAAGCCGCCGTCCACGCTGTGCGTACATTTGTGGAACGTCGGGCTGGCGAGGTGCTGCTGAAAGTTGATGTGACGAATGCCTTCAACTCTGTAGATCGAGGCACCCTGTTGACCCAAATAAAAGAAAAGATCCCCGAAACCTATAATTTTTTATGGCAATGTTACAGTTCCCCGACAAAACTTGCATATAAATCGAACCTTTTGGCCTCCTCTGTTGGGTGTCAGCAGGGTGATCCCTTAGGCCCAGCCATCTTTAGCCTTGCCATCCATCCATTCATACAATCTCTAAATTCGAAATTAAATGTCTGGTACCTAGACGATGGTACACTAGGTGGTGACGCAGATACAGTCTTAGACGATCTACAAAAACTATCAGCTAATCTAAAGACTATTGGTTTATCTCTCAATTATTCTAAGTGCGAACTATTTGTTTCCGATTCTTCCACTGATAAAGACCGAATAATACAAAATTTCGAAAATATAGCCCCTAGAATAAAAATAGTCAGCGAAAACCTGCTTCACCTCCTTGGCTGCCCCATTTTGGACCAATCCTTCGACAAATACATCCACGATAAAATTCAAAATTTTAAATGTGTTTCCGACCGTCTATTAAACATCAACATGCATACCGCCTACACAATCATTCGACACTGTCTTTTCGTTCCTAAATTTACATATGTTCTTCGTGGTAGCCATCTCTGGAAACACCCGTCCCTACTCTTAAAACTAGATTCCCTTATTCAAGAAACTCTATCATCAGTCCTTAACATACCTTTTGACGAGAGATCCTGGACCCAGGCCACTTCACCTATTCGGCACGGTGGCCTGGGGATCCGCAAAATTTCCAGTGTTTCACTGCCTGCCTTCTTGGCGTCAGTGCATAGCGCCCAGAACCTAATAGAGAGTATCTTAAGCCCTTCTCTCGGGGCTATGGAAGCTGCTCATTGCACTGAGGCCAAGAATGTTTGGTCAGTAACCTGTCCCAACGCTGACCCGCCTGCCAATCCTTGTTCTCAGAGACAATGGGACGAGCCGCTCTGCCGACTAGTACGGAATAACCTAATTGACACGTCAACTGGTCCGGCAGATCGAGCTCGTCTCCTTGCCACTGTGGAGTGGGAGTCGGGTCTGTGGCTACAGGCTCTACCTTCACCATCTATAGGCACTCTCCTTGACAATTCCACTTTTAGACTGGCGACAAGTCTGCGAATTGGGGCATCAACAAACGCCCCACATCGGTGCCAATGCGGTGCGATGGTTGACAACCTGGGTCACCATGGCCTCTCCTGCAGTAGAAGTACTGGGCGCATACCCCGTCATGCCAGTATAAACGATGTCATCCGAAGGGCCCTTGTCAGTGTCAAAGTTCCAGCCACCTTGGAACCCGTTGGCTTGGCAAGGGACGACGGCAAGAGACCCGACGGCATGACGCTGGTGCCTTGGAGAATGGGACGGCCTCTGGTCTGGGACGCTACATGTGTAGACACTCTTGCCCCGTCCCATCTTCCAGGTACCAGTAAAAATGCTGGCAATGCCGCGTCCGCAGCAGAAGACCTCAAACGCCGCAAATACGCCACCCTCGGTAGTGTTTATATATTTGAGGCGTTTGGGGTCGAAACGTTGGGGCCATGGGGGCCGAGCGCGCGCCGCATCTACAAAGACTTAGCGGCGCGTTTAATTGAAACGACGGGTGACCAGAGGGCTGGCCAATACTTTGCACAACGTATAAGCATCGCTATACAACGTGGCAATGCGGCCAGCCTTCTGGGCACCCTGCCCATTGGCAGCGATTTGGAGGACATTTTTTATTTGTAGGTAGTCTCTAGTTTATAGTTATTTATAATATTTTTTATTGTATTGTCACGTGTTATTTCCTTTTTGTTTTAAAGCAAATCAACAATTTACCTCAACTATTTGATTTGCTAAAGGTATGGATTACTCGAAGTAAGTCTTTGTAGAAAGTAAGCTAATAATTTATTAAATGTGTATAATATAAAGCCATTCAGTCATTAGGACAATACATATTTTAGTACTTAGCAAAATGCATTTCGATTTTTTGTAATGTATTTTAAAAATGTTAATAAGTAAGCCAACTTATACTCTATGTCTTAAAGTATTGAAATAAAAGTAAACAAAAAAAATACATTTTCGGGTAGTTGTAACTTTTATTGGTTAACCAATCAAATACAAAACTGCCTGGATCTGTCACTTAACGACCTGGCTTTAACCAATATTATTTGATCGTGTAATGTTTTCGATATCAGATATCAAAGTGACAAGGAAAACTTTGCAGAAACTAAATTTTTCCAAAAAAAATGAACCAATTTGTTTAAGGCGATAATTTTATTAATAACATTTTCATGTGCAATTCAAAATATAAAAAAACGAAAAAAAATTTTTTTTTGTGCGAAATTGACCTAAAGTCAAATAATATTTTTTCCTTCTTTTGGTCTTAGAAATTCGTGGTTAAGATCTGTGGGGTTATTCCAGCCCACGGTGTATATATATATTTATATATATATAGTCATAACAAACAAAAGTTGGTGTATGGTATGTAACCGACCCTTACGAAGGCCAAGCAGTGTATGTCAAGTATAAAAACCGGCCAAGAGCGTGTCGGGCCACGCTCAGTGTAGGGTTCCGTAGTTTTCCGTCCGTCACAGTAAGTGTCCCCACTTAAGAGTTAAAATAACACCGCCATGTAGGATATGATATGAGCGTTCCACGTACAGCGACATCTATCGGCAAATTAAGTAAACTATTGCGCGCGAGCTTAAAGTATGGAATGATTTTTATGGGATAATTATTTATTGCGTGAACCGATTTTCACCGTTTTTACTTTATTTGAAAGCACGTCATTTCATTGTGATTTTATAGAAATTACAAGTACAATAAACACCTCCTTATACGGTTAAATTACAAACTTAATTCAGAAATAATTTTGTAATTTTTTTTCAAAAACTATTCAACCTATCAAGTTCAAAATAATTTTCCATAAAGTTTTTATAAAGTTCTACTTTTGAGATTTTTTTCATATTTTTAAAACTTATGGTTCAAAAGTTAGAGGGGGGAACACATTTTTTTTTACTTCTGGAGCGATTATTTCCGAAAATATTTACATTATCAAAAAATGATTTTAGTAAACCCCTATTTATTTTTAAATACCTATCAAACAATATATCACACGTTAGGGTTGAAATGAAAAAAAAAATCACTCCCCACTTTACGTATAGGGGAGGTACCCTAATAAAACATTTTTCTCCACTTTTTATTTTACCACTATGTTGGCGTGATTGATATACATATTAGTACTAAATTTTAGCTTTCTAGTGCTAACGGTCACTGAGATTATCCGCGGATGGACGGACGGACGGGCAGACATGGCGAAACTATAAGGGTTCCTAGTTGACTACGGAACCCTAAAAAGCACTGATAACAAGAATCTTCTGTGCTCCGTCTAGCGGGCAAAGTGATCTATATCATTACCATATCGACGGCGTCGTGTAGCGATAGGTTAGGCCAATAATTATTGTCTTGGGAGGTTAATGTGGGCTTTCGGTGTGAAAACCAGTTCAAGTGGTCTTTGTCATGGGCTAAATACGGACAAACTTAGAGCATTAAGGTCAATCGGGGCAAATTAAACTATGAGGTAAAATACAAGTGTAGTCAGTTGATAATAAAACTAGTGTCTCTGTGAGCTGTACACAGCGCGACCCTTACTTTTTATATCTGTCCACAAAATTTTACTTCGCTCGTTTCACTCGCTCGGTCAGTAAAAAATAAACAACCTTTTTAGGGTTCCGTAGTCAACTAGGAACCCTTATATTCAGTCCATTGCCGGTGATACATTAGGATATGTTTTTTAATCTGTGTTTATACATATGTATTTGTATTGTGTTTGTTTTTATATAAGTATTTTACTTTCATATAATCATGCTGTAAATAGCCTAACCAAAGATTTAAGATGAATAAAGGAAACGCACAGACCATTTAGAACATCTTGCCTGTTCAGCTACTTATGCTGCTGACTGTGATTGTAATTATGATACTTTGGTTTTGATGATATTATACAGTCGCCATCAGATATAGATAGGTTATAAATATATGAACAACGCCTCCATTGTCTAGGCGATAAAGAGCATGTTCAGATATTTTTGAGTACCCTGGCTGCTCCGATATATTTGATGGCGACTGTACCTACTTAGAAACCAGTTAACTAATTTTGCGACCAACCATAATTAATCGTTATTGAATGGAGCATAAAATATTACTGAATACTTTGCAATAACATTATGACAGACTTAACGTCGCTTGTCCCTACTTATTTTAATTTGCAACCGCGTGTAATAATATGCAGTTCGAGTAACCTTCTCGTTAATAAAATGACACAACTGCCTACAAGTTCCAATGAGAGATACGCTCTTTTTATACAAAATAGTGGCAGTAATCTAGACCGGTCTATCTAGTGCAGCCTAGGATAAAATACCGCCTGTGGTTGACCAGAAACACTGTCTTTTCAGAGACGCTGCAAGCTGTATTTCCAGTTGATCAAGATAAATTACTTTGTAAGCTAATGGGTTTCGTTTCTTTCTTTCAAATAACGGTTAAAGTCAAATTAGAAAGACTGTTTGTAAGAGATATAGAAATAGTTAATATTTTTAGCACCGCCGTTTGTTAATTGTGAAAATTCGTTGATACTTATTCAGTAATATTTATAAGTTATCATGATGTTACAAAGGAGTTCCTATTTTTTCCTTCAGCGTGGCAATGCAGCTAGTGTCATGGGGACGTTTGAGCCAGCTACGGTCCGGAACTTTGAGGATTCAACCAACCGGAGTCGCCATTGACAGGCGTTCCCCTCTGCCGAAAACATATGACCAGTGGTCATACACATGTATGGACTGACGTTTATCTGACGTAGCTATTTGTACGTTACGTACGAATAGCCATACATTTGACGTTCCCCTCCCCCGCAAAAATCGGCAGACTTTTTTTGTATCGGAAATGACAGACATGGCTACTCCATCCAGGTTGAATTCTCTAAGGTCCGGAGTAGTCAGTGTTACTAAGGTTAAGGTTAATGTGTGTTTAAAATTGACAAAGCGTGTGGCCATAAAGCTCCGTGTGGCGGATATTATCTTTGATTGTTATGTGACAAAACCTGGGGTTGATCTTTTTTGTGTATACACCTGACGAAGCCTGCGATGCGGATTATAAAATTGTAGTTAAAATAGTTATGTATGTTTTAAATAAACGTTAACTTTTTTCCCGGCTTGGGGTCCGCTTGACAATCTCATCCCATGAATTGGCGTAGGCACTAGATTTTACGAAAGCGACTGCCATCTAAGGGGAAACTAGGCCTTATCGGGATTAGGTCCGGTTTCCTTACGATGTTTTCTTTCACAGAAAAGTGACTAGTAAATATAAAATGATATTCCGTACATAAGTTCCGAAAAACTCAGTGGTAGAGCCGGGGTTTGAAACCGAGACCTCTACATTTCCTTCATTTAAAATCCATACTAATATTATAAATGGGAAAGTGTATGTGTGTGTTTGTTTGTTTGTCCGTCTTTCACGGCAAAACGGGGCGACGAATTGACGTGATTTTTTAAGTGGAGATAGTTGAAGGGATGGAGAGTGACATAGGCTACTTTTTGTCTCTTTCTAACCCCCCACTTCCCTAAAATGGGGAGTTGAAGTTTGTATGGAGCATTCCGGGGGGCAATCAGGATAGGGGAACCGTGTTACCCCGAATTTAACGCGTGCGAAGCCGTCGGCAAAAGCTAGTATCTAAATAAATTCATAGAGTAGGTCCCTATTGTAATGTTGGTAGAATTTTTGCTCAGAAATGCAGATTTGCTTACAATGCTTTTCTTAAATTCAATAAACAAGCAACTGATCGTTGTAAGATTTTTTGAAATAGAGATTTGAGATTATTCCTACAAATGCCATTGCATACTTCGTACATGAAGCCCTGAGAACTCATATATGTCTACACCGGCATTTGAGTCCACCGAAGGGGTAAAGTTTCCCTAAACTAACTTATAAAATGAATAGTTATTTAGAGCTTTCCAGCTTTAATTAATTCAACTTGTGCACGTGCAATGTGCATTGGTTAACTTTGCTCATAACTATAAATTACTTACGCTGTTTGGTTCAATTTTAGATTCAACTTCCTATAGAACAAACTGTACCTATCCGTGTAGGTAAGTATTTATTTATTTAAGTAATAGGTACTAGTAGGTTGTAATGTCCTTGTTTATGTTGTGTATGTGGTATTGCACTTAATATACCCATATTTAGTGCAATACCTAGGTACTTTTATATACAGTAATATTACATCTCGAATAACAGAAATATTCATCGATTAGTGTACCGATCAAATAATACTAGGGATACACAATCAGCCCAAAAAAATGGCCGTACAATAGTACCGCACAAGAACGTCTCGGGCGGTACTTTCTTTGACAGCCTTTTTACGGTGTAAGGCTGGCCGGTTACAAATTTTCGCGAGCCATATTTTCAGTAAATCTTGTTTGAGTTTGTACCTCCTTTACTTGACATTGCTCGAAGGATTAGTGTTGTACTATGTAAACTAACCCCCTTATTCATAAACGTCTACTAAAGTTAAGAGGCCTCTGATAATCGTTTGTCCCTTTCCGTCCAACCTATATGAGGGAAAGGGACAAACGATTATCAGCGATCTCTTAACTTTAGTGGCCGTTATTAAATAAGGGGGTAAGAAGATAGCCCGTTTTCACGGTCCTTGTGTGCAGACTAATTTAGCTCAAAATACTTTTGCACAAGCTTCACTTTCGCCTAAATACGGCTAAAGCATTTTAAATGTTTATATCAGTTTACATACAAAATTACACATGCCCAATTCGCGATTTTTAAGAAGCATCTCACCCATTATGATAACTAGGCACTTAAATAAGTAATACCTCTTGTATAGGTAGAAGTATAGAGTAGAAGTATACTTGACTAAACACTTAGGATCCCCAGGCATCTTGACCGAGGCAGCAGGCAACCTGAAAGCTCTGCTCGGCTTCGTGGAGGAGCTAGGGTGGTTAGAGTAAAGCTACCCCGTTATCACGCAAAATAGGCACACTGGATGTCGACTTGCGAAAAAACGCCCAGGATAACTAACTATCTAACTAAATACATCCTTTAATTTTTTATAAGTATATACAATTAATATACCTACCTATCATATTTTTGTGTACAGTTTTCTTGATAGGTGAAGCTATTTAGAATTTAATTGTAATTAATATAAATTGCTCTTTGCCCTGTTTATCGCACTAAACCCATTAGATTGGAATAAATCAAATCGCGCGATTCGACGCGTCATAAACGAATTATTGCCGTCCGATATTATGCAGATTGCAAGTCTAAATTCATCTGATTGGTCATGGAATATTAATTTTGATTTACCGATATTGACGAATATCAAATTATTGCCTAGATTGGCGTTTAGTTACTTTAGTGTCATAGGTATTTAGTATATAGCAATGGCTATAGGTGCGTCCAGATTGCCCAGATTCGCGTCTACTGAGATTTGTATGATTTAGAGCTAATTAGATGCGCAATCTAAATTTAACATGCTCCTTATTGTGGTAGCCGTACGATTAAAAAAACCGCAAATCGATCTACAGTTTGGCACACGCATACTAGAGGTCAAAACACATTTTTTGACCCGCAGTTCTTAAAAAAAATTCCCTTAGGAGGGGAGTGCCGAGACATTTTTTTATTTATATGAAAAAAAAATTTTTTTCAGAAACCTATCGTGTGTGATATTTTATGAAAGGGCATTTTGAGGCAAATCTAAAAAAATACCACATCATTACATTTCAGCCATTTTTTTTTATTAACACAAAAATAATTTTCGAAACATACCAAGTTTGAGCTCCTCCAGACACGATATGGCTGATTTTGTTTTTAATACAATATACCACAAATGATACGTAATATCCTCAAAGAAGCAATTTTGAAAATAACTTCATTAAGTATTTTTTTTTAATTTTTCAATATTACAAAGTGACACAGTTCTACTTCAATACCTATTTGGCGTGACTTATGGAACTGTAGTAGAGATACAGTACATATTAATCATAAAATGATACGTAGTATCCATATATCCAACGGGAAATACCTCTTTAACCCTTTAACTGCGCCTTTTCATCAGCTGGTATAGTTTGTTTAGTTTTTGACACAAAATATCAAGGTTAGACTCCTTGAGATACGATATACGCAACTTTTTTTTTTGTACAGTATATCACAAATGATACGTTATATCTTGATATCTAACCCCAAGAAAGCAATTTTGAAAATAATTTCATGTAGTATTATTTATTTTATTTTATATTTGTATAATTTTTCAATATTACAAAGTGACACAGTTCTACTGGAATTGTATTGAACTGTGCTGTCCTGTTTATTATTAGTGTTATCTATGTGATAATACTGATCAAAAACGACAAAGTCTGCGTGGAAGGACCCTGCATTCACTGCAGCGTTTACATGCTTAGCTCTCCGACCCAGTTTTAAAGAGATTACCGACGAACATATCATATCACTGGAGATGTTCACCAACAAAATGTACAATCCTCAGTGCGATTTGACACACGTGAATGAAACTCGACGCCAAATGTTTGTCACCGGTGATAAGACCCTCTCTTTAATACCTCCTACTGCCGCTGCCCTCCTTCAGCATATAAAAAGGGCAAAATATCAGGCTGGAGAAATATGGGGGCGTGCAATAGAAAGTCACGTAGCATCCCGATCATCTCCAGAACAGTGGGGATGGAAGAGAAGACCTGACCTTTCATTAGAGCCTAATTGGACTGAATTAGACTGTATATGGCATGCAGTTAAGGAGCCTCCCTTGCACCCTGGCCTGCAAAATTTGCCACGGTGATTGCCATAACGCGAGGTGCGCTATTATTTTCTCAATTTACGCCTTTTACGTAAATAAGTGAATTCATTTATACAAACCGCTTTTTTATTTGCAGCGAAACGCATATAGAAGACGGAGAGGAAGAAATATAAACATAGAAAAATATATTTAAAAAATGTAAAAAGCAAGATTAATGACCTGTTTCACAATCTCCAGTTAAAGCATATCTGTCAGATAAATGTTTGCTGTCCTTTTCTTTTATATGACTGGAGAAAAGGATAGCAATAATTTTAACTGGCAGATAAGTTTATCTGGAGATTGTGAAACAGGCCCTAATAGTATGTGTATTATAATTATAAGATAAAAAACAACAGGAATAAACATTTTTAATTGAACTTTCAGTCACTTTTTAAGTCAGTATCTACCACAAAAACTATACCAACTGATGAAAAGACGCAGTGAAATGGTTAAAGAGGTATTTCCCGTTGGATATATGGATACTACGTATCATTTTATGATTAATATGTACCGTATATGCAGTACAGTTCTATACGTCTCGTAAAATAGGTATTGAAGTAGAACTGTGCCACTTTGTAATATTGAAAAATTAAAAAAAAACTTAATGAAGTTATTTTCAAAATTGCTTCTTTGAGGTTAGATATGAGGATATTACGTATCATTTGTGGTATGTTGTATTAAAAAAAATCAGCCATATCGTGTCTGGAGGAGCCCAAACTTAGGTTTAAAGATCTTTATTTCTCAAAGAAATTGTACATTTCACTTAAGAGAAACTAAAGTTAATTAAGTATATACAATAACAAGTAAGCATTGCAAGCGCGTTCTTACAAAAACATAAAACGCTATTAGAATTTAAAATTGTAAACTATATTTTAGATTTATGGTAGTAAACATAACATCAAAGAAAAATAACAAAATACACGCTATAATATGCTATTTTAAGACTAACATACTCTTTTTTTACGCTACGGGTAGATTAAGTAAATTATTTCATTAAGTAAACCATAATATATAATAAAAACACTCGAACTAATAAAATTATTTGTTACTTTCGTGATCATTTGGTAACTGTATACATTTCAAACAAAGATAGGCAAATAACAAAGGCGATACAAACAGTAACAAAACAGTGGGTAGGGATCTGTGAATCTTCATCACAACAAAATATTGGTTTTTTAGATTGTACTTTAACTTAATGAGTATAAGGTCTACAGTTGTAAACACGCTAACATGTCTCGCTGCTTGGCGACAGACCTTTGTGTCACACGTACTGGCACCACCAGGCCCAGATTTAGATATTTGTAATTACGAAGTCTTTTAATTTTCGCTTAAAATATGAATTGTTTTACATTCCTTTATATGTTCAGGTATGATAAACTTGGTACGTTTCAAAAATTATCTTTGTGTTAATTAAAAAAATGGCTGAAATGTAATGATGTGGTATATTTTTAGAAGCGCCTCAAAATGCCCTTTTATAAGATACCACACACAAAAGGTTTCTGAAAAAAAATTTTTTTCCATGCAATTAAAAAAAATGTCTCGGCACTCCCCTCCTAAGGGATTTTTTTTTAAGAACTGCGGGTCAAAAAATGTGTTTTGACCTCTAGTATGCGTGTGCCAAACGGCTAAACTGTAGATCGATTTGCGGTTTTTCTTTGAAATTGGGCTTGTACGGCTACCACTATTATGACGGGTGCGTGCCGCACGGGCAGGGACGAGCGACGCCTTTGCGGCAAATTTGGGTAACCTGGACGTTCCTAGATACCTTATCCATTGAAGCCGCAGAATGACCCCACAATTTAAAAATACAATACAATACAAATACTCTATATTGAACACCTCAAAAAGAAAACCAGTACAGAAAATTCATAAAGTCAGAATAGAGGTAAATAACAGGCGGTCTTATCGCTAAAAAGCGATTTCTCCCAGACAACCTTTAGGTAGTGGAATTGTGTTAAATAAACTAAGCCAGTAGGTGTGGCAAAACAGTGAAGAAAAGCGGAAAAAAAACTTAATATCACAAAACAATATCCTAATAAATAAATAAATAAATAACCATATTAAGATACGATACACTTAAACAAAATAAATATATAAGTATATATACATATACACCGTGGGCCCATAAAACTAGACAGATTTTAACAGTGTATTCCTGATCATATTTAGATACTAAAATGTCCTATAAACTTTTTTGGAATACGCCTAGTTTCAGAGTTATTACCAATTTAAAAAAAATACACTTTTTATCATAACTCATCACAAAACGCCTTTCTAATGGCGTTGTTGCCACTATTGGACATAGTTTACACGTCCTTATTGACAGATATCACAGTGACAAGGAAAACTTTGCAGTAACTAAATTTTTTCAAAAAAAAATGTACCAATTTGTTTTAGGCGATAATTTTATTAATAACATTTGCTTTTCATGTGCAATAAACATTCAAAAACTGGAAAAAGAAAACGAAAAAAAAATTTTTTTTTGGCGAAATTGACCTAAAGTCACATAATATTTTTTCCTTCTTTTGGTCTTAGAAATTCGTGGTTAAGATCTGTCGGGTTATTCCAGCCCACGGTGTATAGTGCCGGCTGTAAAGAGAAAGTGTCACGGACGAGACAAATAGTTTAGTTTAGGGAGCTTTTTAAATGAAGCGGGTGATTGAGCGCACCTTACATCTAGAGGCAGAGAATTCCAAAGTCGAACCGCTTGAAATGTAAAGGAACTGTTATAAAATTTTGAAGAGGATGAAGGGACAGAATGAAGTAAATTCCGGGAGGATCTTTCAGACTGGAGGTAACTGAAACGCACCTTGACATAGCGGGGAGTTGCGGGGTAAATACTAGATTTTTAGTAAATAAAATGCTATAAAAGTTTACGGTTTCGTTCACGTTTATTCAAGTAAATGTTTCGGAGAGTCTAGTTCTCCATCCCAGTACTAAGAGTTCTAGTTGAACTGGTCCATAACTCGCCACTCGACTCACCAAAGTTTAAATAAATAAAAAAATACTATGCAGTAACAGGTGTTGTGATATTGGTTTTACTAATGTTCTAATTTTAAGTAGTAAACCACAAAATAAAAACACAATATTTTCAAGCAAAACACAGAAAAATACACAATATTCTCATGCGGAACGTTAAATAGGCAGTAGACATTAATAACATTATGGCTGATCATAAACTAGATGCATTAAACGTTAAATACAAAATAATTTTAGTACTGGTTAATAACAGTGTCCACTAAATTGAATGCAACCGTAAGCTACTTGAAAGAGCAGACAGGTGTGGCCTGTTCCAGTTATGTAGACTGCATAAAATAGAGAACTTGCGTGCATTTTATACATCATCATAGAAAAATAAGTGCTCACTCCATACAACTTATTAAATAATAAGTAACCTATAAATGTATGGAGTTTTTAATAAGTTGCGTGGGAGTTATGGTAAAACTTAATATTAATAAGTTATAACCAAATCTAAATATATAAAAGAAGAAACTGACTGACTGACTGACTGACTGACTGACATATCAACGCACAGCCCAAACCGCTGGTTCTAGAGATTCCAAATTTGGCACGTAGGTTCCTTATAAGGTCTAGGGGTGCACTAAGAAAGGATTTTTCAAAATTCACCCCCTAAGGGGGTAAAATGGGGGTCCAAAGTTTGTATGGCGAATCAAGATTTGTTAGATTATTTTATTCGAAACTTCACAGGAGTATTCCTAACGATAAATAAGTAAACACGTATTTCAGGTTTTTTGAAAATTCAACCCCTAAAAGGGGCAAATGTGGTCACAAAGTCGCCACAAGTTAGATACCCTTCCCGCCGACCCTATTGCAAGTGTCACAACGGAAATAATAGATGGCGCTGCTATCAACTCATAATTATTTTACATGTTTTTAAAGTGGGGCATTCCACTCATACAATAGTATGTTATTCAATCAAATCCATCTATTATTTCCGTTGTGACACTTGCAATAGGGTCGGCGGGAAGGGTATCTAACTGTAGTAGTTAGCACCTAGATGTCGCTTACGGCTGCTATAAAGTCGATGTAAAAATAAATGCAAAAAGGTGATTGAAGGCATTGAGAATTTCGTCAACTCAGTAACTGAACCCATAGCTTAATTGGTAAAGCGATCGAGCCCCGGTAAGGCGTATCGATGCGAGGTTCAAATCCTGCTGGGTTGATTATTTTTTCAATGTTTTCAGTGTTTGTATTTGATTGAATAACATACTATTGTATGAGTGGAATGCCCCACTTTAAAAACATGTACAATAATTATGAGTTGATAGCAGCGCCATCTATTATTTCCGTTGTGACACTTGCAATAGGGTCGGCGGGAAGGGTATCTAACTGTAGTAGTTAGCACCTAGATGTCGCTTACGGCTGCTATAAAGTCGATGTAAAAATAAATGCAAAAAGGTGATTGAAGGCATTGAGAATTTCGTCAACTCAGTAACTGAACCCATAGCTTAATTGGTAAAGCGATCGAGCCCCGGTAAGGGGTATCGATGCGAGGTTCAAATCCTGCTGGGTTGATTATTTTTTCAATGTTTTCAGTGTTTGTATTTGATTGAATAACATACTTAGAATTTGTTATAAATTAATGCTTTAGCATATTTTTTGCCATCTATAGAGTGAGCACTCTAAGAATACTTATTACTCTATGACATCATTGATGCTTTCGTCTTCCCGTGCAACCGCGCCCGTGTGGGATAAATAGGAGTTTGAAGCTTAGAAATCAGTTCAATTTGCTGTCCGATTTACATAGTAATTTTATGATTGAAACTTACAATTAGGTACAAAATTTCTTCGTCTACGTGTATTGTACAGAGCTTGGTTTTTTATATGACATTTGAAAGCAATAATAAAATGATGCAAAAAAGAAATTCGATTTAATAGTAAAAAAATTTTATGTATACCTGACGAAAGTAACAATATACCTTGTAAAATGTAAATATATTGCATACCACCGAGATGTGAGCATTGTCAAACTTGACAAGTTTAGCTTGAATATTTTGAACCTAGAATCCGCAAAGAAAAATTTGGGGCCAACTTAGATAATACAAGTTGTTATCGTGGACATCCGAGCTAACTATACAGTACAGCTACCACTATGTACATGTACAGGGCTAATTTGCTTAGTAAACATTAATTTTGTTTATAAAATAATGTAAAAACTACGACCGCACAAATGCCTCACGATTTTCATTACATTTTTTAAACTAATTTTACAACATTTATGCAAAACTGCAACAAGTTGTTAGAATGCATTATGCAAAACAATATAATGCAACTAATTTTGAAGTTTCATTTTCGAGACGATTATGAAATTCTACACTTTAAATAAAATCTCAGTCCGTCTCGGGATAATTGCACTATATTGTCGAGAATGCAATACAGGCTGCAAAAATGTAATGAAAATCGTGAGGCATTTGAGCGGTCCTGGTTTTTACATTATTTTATAAACACAAGTTTATTAGTACATATTACGGCCTCCTAGTCTAGTCGGTAGTGGCCCTGCCTATGAAGCTGATGGCTCCGGGTCCGAATCCTGGTTACGGCATTTATTTGTGAGTTATGGATGTTTTCTGTGTATTTAAGTATTTATCTATATTTATCTATTATATATATCGTCGTCTAGTACCTACAACACAAGTCTTATTAAGCTTACTGGGAGTACTGGGACTAACATAATGTGTCCCAAAATAATATTCATTTATTTATTATATAGGACTGAAACAGACAATAAACTCGTACCTATTGCGTAGACAAAAGTTCATCTTTTAAAACTCTTAAAAATGCATATGTAACAAGTTTCAAAAGTTGATCATGATATTCGTACAGTATACCCAGAGGAATGTCACGAGCAGGTATTACTTTTTCCCAAGTCTGGTGCGGAACATTAAAAACAACTGAATTTAAAATATAATTGGCAATAGTTGCGAAATGTTGCAATTTATTTCGAGCACCGTAACCCCAATGTAATCCCGCGCGATAATCATCTGCAGGATAAATTGGATCTGTAAATTGAACAATTTCATTAATCGGACAAGTGGCCAGACTCGTTTTGACGCCACACCCGCTAACCAGAGGTTCCGCCACGTTAATTCACGATTTAAATACCTGGTGTTATTCACATTGCTTGTCAAGCGTACAGGCGAGTCGGATGCTGATTATCCAGTGTATTCGTAACTGCCAATAAGGCTTGCAATTATCCGGATGATACAAATTAATATTAGAAATATTCGCATTGCAAGCCCTAACTGCGACCTTCCTTGATGCTATTCATGGAGAAATAATTGAAAACAAATACATTTCTTATTAAATTAATTACGAAAATGCGCTGTGCTAGGAAGCCGCATTGGAACTTGATATCCTTCTGCCAATTTTTTTCGCTGGTAGTGGTATAGAGTGCTAGAGGTTTAGAATGTATCTCCAAGTCAGTACCTATATGAAAATCACAATATGGTGAGAATACACGAAGAATCTGGATGTTACACATAACTACTTATATGTAGAGTTATGATGCCTGGCTAATTAAGACATCCAAGAAAGACGATGTGCTATAATAACTTTTTTTATAACTCTACTACTAATTTGCAAACAAGCATTAAAAAACCTGCTCCAGATGGTAATCGGTCGCGGTAGCCTATCGACGCTTGCACCTCCACCTTGTTACGTTGCCGACTATAAACTTTACAAGATCGCAGGAAAACTTCGAATGCAGGTGGAACACAAACCAACGTAGAGTAACTATCTAAAGTACGTGACGGCTTGGATTGGTTTATGATGATAGCTTCACTTCAAGCCGGTATTTGCAAATCAGATTTCTCAGGCATGCAAAGTATACTTTCAAATTAATAATATCCAAACTTACGTATTCTACGTTACAACGTTTACATCATGTCGGAAAGCGCATTTTTGGTTAGAATGCATGAGCATTGAACTCACCTGCATATAATATAAATTCTCAGGCACTGTGTACCAAGTTCTAATAATAAACGGATCAAAGGCCAAACAGAAACAGACATAGCCATATTTAAAAGCGGCTACTATATTAAATTCCGCGTTTTACTGTACAGAAGGTGCGCCAAATGACAATGGCAACCTTGGCTAGGACACACCTTGGTTGGAATTAGTAACACAAGTTGGTATAACTTACAGAAGGAGGTAATTTGGAGTCACGTAAACGTGACTAAGGTTGGTGCTAATGCTCTAATTCGAAGTGAAAGTGTTTTGTCCAGTGTTCGTTATAAATCGGAGAAAATTGGCAACTTTTGTGGTCAGTTATAATTATAACCCATAAAAAAGAAAGGTATACACAGGGTCGTATTCTATTTAACTTTAAAACATGTTTAGATCCAACTTCAATAAAACCCCGATGCATTAACTACGCAATACAGCTTATATCGCCTATACGTCTGAATCAGAAATATCCGAATTTGTTTGAAAATTATTCCGATGAGACTCCAATAGGTACAATACAACTTCGGTATTGCAATATTTGTTGATTATTTGTTGTGTGTTGGAGTGATGTTTGTAATAGATTGTGTTTTGAGGTATTATTTATGTATTTTAAAATTACAATACAGTCAGTCAGTCATTGGCCATAGCATCTTTGCAGATGATAGTTTCTAGGAGGTATTTTGAGGGGTTAGTCTACAGCCCACATCGACTGCGATGGCTATATAAACCAATGGCCGATTTAAAATTACAATACAGCACCATGTCAAATACCTATTGAATCCTTAAAATTAAAATTATGTTATGATACTAACGATAAACGACTGTTCTACATGACACTGAATTGACTTAGGGAGACGGCTACTTAAGTAAAAAAAAATATATACACATAATCAGACACACACAATACATACTCACGCGCGCGTTTTTATTTAAGTAAATCTTGTTTTAAAACATTGTAACTTATGTAATGCCTGTAATCGGGAAGGAACTGACTCTTGAGACACATTGAAACCTTGTTTGAGAGCCACCTGGCAGCTGCCAATCGTATCAATGTACACCCTAAAGTTGCAATAAAGATTGTTTATTGTTAAGTTACAGTATACTGTTTTTTGAAGGGCTTATAATTTTCCGGGTATCTAAAACATGAATCGGCATTTTTTCTAAGGCATATAATAATATAAATTGGCCGTGAATTAATATTTTAGCGACAATATTTTTTTTTAAGCCTCAAAACTGTGGCATCATAATTATTGAAAAACGGCAGCAATATATAGCTGACCAAAAAGTTAACCGGGAGCTTGAAATAATAGGTTGGCAACAAAAATATTAACTTGGCATCTATTATTCAAAGCAGGCTTGGTTTAAATATTTGTTGCCAGCTATTTATTTCTACCTAATTAACCATTTTTTGTGTAACAATTGCTGGTATCATTTTAATTACGGGAGCACTAAAATTTCAGGAAACTGGAATATTTTTAAGGTTTTGCTTTAAGAGGAACAAAGGAAATCTAGGAGACTTAAAGTACTAGAAACCGGATTTTTTAATAATTAAAAAAAAAATATTAAAATACGCCACCACTTTTTTTGCATTGCAGAATCAGCATTTCGTGTTCCCCCATTAAAGACGCGTCTAATTATATATATCTCATCTAGGAGACTTATCGAACTAGGTTCAGTGTCATGGGCTCTCTTACTATTATAGCAAGGTATCTTATCTATGTATAGACATTGAAGTTACGATGTTTAGAGAATTATCTTTCGCTGCGCTATATAACTCTCGCCACGATTTCATGAATTACTGGGATAATGACAGGTGAAGACCTGTCCGACAGCATGGTGTCTATCTTTTTCTTACTTACTTATAAGTACGTTAGTGAGAATAGATCGAAAGTATAGAAAACGTTCAACTTAGTAGAGCTGATCAGCTTTTCACTGATACCTGTGGATAGATAATATTGCTCGTATTGCCCCCACCTACTACTTCTCACCCAGCGAATGTAAACAATAATGGTTAATTGCAATTGTATAGAAATATAATTGTGTGAAGAATAACGCATGCGATAAACTTCAGCTGTGTGCAATTAATATTGTGTAGAATCGCTACTATGTAGAGTCAAGAGTGTGTAGAAATAATGACTGTGAAGAAAAACGCATGTGATAAATTTTTGCTGAGTGGAATTAAACTTGTGTAGAATCGCTACTAGGTAGAGTCAAGATTGTTTAGAAATAATGACTGTGAAGAATAACGCATGTGATAAACTTCAGCTGTGTGGAATTCGTATCGTGTAGAATCGCTACTAGGTAGAAACAATAATTTCATAAACATCGCATAATCCTTAATTTTGGTACCCATTTTTATTTTTTATAGCTACCCAAATTCAATTATTTAGCAGCCTGGTTAAATACATGCCTTTTTGAAGAACATACTCACGGCGATTATGGAAAACATCAACTACAAAATTTTACTTTCCTACTTATACAATAAATCTTCTGTAAATATTTACTAGAGCCAGCGAGTGAACTAACTGCAATTCGATATCAGTTCCAATGCAGATATTGTATACCTAGCCAGGTTTTCGCTTACGCCAGCTCTAACCACAACCTGGTATGATTTAGGTTCTATAATAATACTTCGGACCGTTAGTATAACGGTAGCAGGCGATAGATATTATTAATGAAGGTTTGCTGCTTGGAAATAGTCCAATTTATTTCTAGAGTAAAGTTATAAAACGTCAGCGCGATTTAGTTACGCGTGTTAATAATCTGTGCTTCTATCTAGGACATTACTTAGGACATTATCTAGGACATTACAACGAAGTAAATCCACAGAATAAATTATTAGTTCTATGCAGAGAAGGGTCACTGTGTACAAATCTCATGTTAGAATATGTTAAACGTGCCTGAAACGCAAACCTCGTATACTACGGGGGCCATGGGTGCGGACCGCGAGATTTTTTATGAAGGAGATTAACCCCCCCCTAAACGAAATCCTGGATCCGCGCCTGGGTGTGCATACATTTCTTTATTCTTTATTCATAAATATTCCACATACAAGCTAACAGCTAATGCCAACACACTTATATGGAACTATTATATTTTACTTTTACATTATTAGTTTGCGACAAATCAAAAAAACAAATTTAAGCTCACAGTTGCCACACTTTAATATGCGGTTTAAATACATTTAGTTAAATGTCAATAATGTCTTAAAGATTATAAATTATAATTTACAGTAGTAGCTATTCAGGTAACTATTGATTTTACGCTTTAAAGAAGTCAAGTTGTCTGTGAATATATCGGCAATTTGGATGGAGGCTAGAAACTCATTTAGTAGTATTTGTGCTCGGTGCGTGGGTGCATTTGAGGCTTGACAGGTCCGGATATCATTTGGAATAGCGAAAAGGTTTCTTGGTTTGCGTACGCTCCGTCCAACGGAAGTTGTATACCTATCTGGGATATAAATGCGCATACGTTCGAGTACGGATGGGTTGTCAATTCGATTCCTTAGAAGCAGAGAGTAGTGGATAGCAAGCGTTTGTTTGCGTCTCAACTCCAGAGACTCTAACCCTACCATCCCTAGAACAAAAGATGATGGAAATAAGAAGGGATAATATCTATAGTACCTTTTGTACAAAAACCTAGCAAATTTACGCTGGACTCGTTCGATCATAGTGGTATATATTGCCTCTCGAGGATCCCAAGCGATGGAATGATACTCTAGCTTGCTTCGGACATAGGCATTATAAAGAATTGTAGCGATTTTTGGATCATGAAACTGTGAAGCAGTTCTGATAATAAAACCTAAGATTCTGTTGGCCTTTTTACACGTGTCTGTTATGTGAGAGTGCATGTCTAATTTTGTATCGAGAGTCAACCCAAGATCTTTTATCTCAGTTACTCGTTCAAGGGGAGCGTTTGATAGAATATACGTTTCAAGGAGAGGCTTGGAGGAACGGCTAAAAGTTATTATTTTGCACTTAGATTCATTGAGGTATAAGCGGTTTGCTTTACTCCAGTTATTAACTATGTTAATTGTTTGTTGCAGTACGACACAGTCGGAAGGGTTAGCGATCGGTTGAATAATTTTAAGATCATCTGCATAAAGTAATGATTCTACTCCTGAAATAGAGTTTGGCAGATCGTTGACCATAATTAAGAATAGGGTTGGCCCGAGATTGCTACCTTGGCTAACCCCGGAGCGAGTGTAATATTTTTTAGAGCGGTAACAAGTTAATTGGACATATTGGGAGCGATTCCTGAGATAGTCAGAGAAGAACACAAGGAGTTGCGGAGTAAATCCTATAGATGATAGTTTGCGAAGGAGCGTGTCCTTATCGACCAGGTCGAACGCCTTCTTAAAGTCGAAATAGACAACATCAACTTGACGAACTGCATCCAGCTGGCTCAATATACTATCGAAGAAGCAAACGTGATTAGTAATAGTAGATCTGGAGGCGCGATATCCGTGTTGACAATCTACTAATTTCTTATTAATTTGATCAAGAAGACAACGGTTTAAGATAGTCTCAAATACTTTCCCAAACACTGATAATACAGCAATAGGCCTGTAAGTAGTGACATCAGAAGACTCACTAGTCTTGGGAATTGAAGTCACTCTCGAGATTTTCCATTGAGATGGGTAGAAGCCCTGCTTTAGCGAAAGGTTGTATATGTGAGAAAGCACTAACTCGATCACTGAGACACAGTCCTTAACCAAAAATGGAGGTACGCCGTCAGGCCCTGCTGATGATTTTGGTTTTAGTTTCCGAATTGCGGCTCTAGAAGAATAGAATAGAAATTGTCGATGCATTGTTGCTACCAGCTTCACGTTCTGCCTTTTTGGGATCTAATTGGGGTACCTCAGGTTGAAAAACGGAACTGAAAAAGGTGGCAAAAGCATCGACAGCTTCCTGTCCCATCACACTGTTACCTTCATAAACATATTCAGTTTTGTGGTGTCTGTTTTGCTGTTTACTTTTGACATATTTCCAAAAATTATGAGGATTTTTACATATGTTATGCTCCATATTATGCAAATATTTGTTATAAGCTATGTCAACTAGGTCCTTAACGAGAGTTCTGTAATATTTAAACATTTCATGGTTAAATTGTAGGCCTAGAGATTTAATTTTTTTTAAGTGGAAATGTTTTGTATTGATGTATCTTTTAATTTCTGGTGTGTACCACGATGGATAATAATATCGTTTCGTTTTGAATTTCCGCTTCGGAACAGTTTTATCAAAAACCTTGTAGAGATGTTTGTAAAATGCCTCGACGGCGGAATCGACGTTATGCGAATTAAGAACATCTGACCAGTCAATAGACTCTAGCTCGGCATACAACACATGGAAATTAACTTTAAAGAAATTCCACCCGCTTGGAGTGTCATTTTGTACGAGCGTAGGCGGCGGTGACGGTGACGTTGGCTTTCGTGCCTGCCCTTTTGGCAATGTAATAGTCACTTGTAACGGTGGATGGTATGGATCTATGGGTACCAGTGGCTCAACATTGCTATCCACGCACACGTAGTTACTACTAATTCCAGTTAGTACTAAATCTAAAATGCCTCCGTATTCATTACAAATTTCGTTGAATTGTTTAAATTTACAAAACTCAGTGAAACAATTAAATTGATCCACGACAGTCTTTGTACACGAAGAGAGGTTAAAATCGCCAATTACAATAGAGTTTATCGTAGGAAATTTACAAATTGCATTCTCAATACATGTCATTACGCGTAGATATTGATCACTATTATAGCTTGGTGGTAGGTATACAACACATATCAAGATTTTATTGTTTTTGATATTAAGCATAACAAATAGTAATTCCATATCTGATGACCAGCCATCGACCTGC
The DNA here is from genome assembly GCA_947086415.1 of Pammene aurita. NCBI lineage: Eukaryota > Metazoa > Arthropoda > Insecta > Lepidoptera > Tortricidae > Pammene > Pammene aurita. Next base: position 28,238,892 of record OX352299.1, read on the forward strand.
GTTATTAACTGAGCTTTGTATGTATCCTTTACAGCTAAGAGTACTCCCCCCACCCGGCGTTACCGGCTCTGTCCTTACGGAATACGGTGAAGTCCGGTGGAAAAAGCTCGGAGTCTCGTATTGAGGTCGTTAGAAATGTTTCCGTGAGCGCAAATATGTCACATTCGCTCACAAGGACATTTCTGTAAGATGAACTAGTTCTACTGCGTAATCCCCTAACATTTTGATATAATATCTGTGTTTTCGTAAAGCGACAGTTATTATGTATTGTTTTTATCTGTATATTTTTTACGAAAGGGCTGTTGCCATGGTTTGACGCATACGTCTTTTGGCCAGTTTTCAGATGTCATAATTGTATCAACGAGATTAGATGGCACTGTGAGCTTAAATGAGGCATATTGACCGCGGGACTTAAGACTCAACTTTGAAATTGTCGCAATCTGTAATAGCTTTTAGGTGAGATATTATTACTGTTCCTGGGGTGCCCAGTTTTACATAATAAAGATGTATTTGTCGGTTCCATTCAGAAGCTTCAAGTTGAAAAAAGTCAGTAGGAGCAGTGCCGCGCGTTATTCCCTTCGATGAAATTCTATGGTCCCTTGTTTTGTCTTCAGTCTGGTCATCATTCATGACTCGGCTATATTTGGGTGAACATAATGATGGGGACTCCCTTGGTGATACGGTTGGAGCAGTAGTGATGACTCGATTGTCTCTATTATTGTTCGTCTTACAGATGTTGGTAGTTTTGGACTTCAAATTGGAATGATTGGGCAGCTTGTCTAGCTGGACTGGTTGTGAGGTAGAAGAGGTCGGTGGAAAGATGGCGGTGGAGGTGCTGGCAACTGCTGCATAGGTGGTTGTGGCAGCGGTAGTGGTGCAGCTCGTAGTGGTTGTGACGGCGGCGGTGGTGGCGTAATTCTTAGTGATAGTGGCGGCGGCGGTGGCGTAGCTGCCGGCGGTTGTAGTAGAGGCAGCGGCGGTGGTGCAGCTAGTAGTGGTTGTGGCGGCGGCGGCGGTGGCGTAGCTCTTAGTAATTGTCGCGGCGGGAGTGGCATAGCTGCCGGCGGCGGTTGTAGTAGACGCAGCTGTGGTGGAGGTGGACGCGGCGACGAGTGCGAGGGTGGGTCTGGTAACGGTACCGGTAGAGGGTGTCACTTGCTCGCGGGGTACTGAAACAGTAACCTGGCTAGTTGCGTGCTGTCTGGTAGCGATTTCTAAGGCAGTGATCTTATTTACTAGCATCGAAACTGTGTTTGATAGCTCTGTGATGTTGTGATGAAGGTCGAATGATAATTGTTCGGATAACCTCTTGCTGATTTTGTCAATAAGGTGGTCACTAAGTGAGTCTTCAATCTCCTGCCGTACGATTGAACGAATGCTTTCGAAGTAAAGAATATCGTCTCGGAAAGATTCATTATTGTATTGCAGACTTGTATTTAGAAAATTATCGGATTGCTCTCGGCGAGTCGTAATATTTGCTGAAATGGAGTGGTCGGTTTTACTGATTGAGTGAGAGGCGTTGTTGGATATGAAGGAGTGATAGATGTCTTTACTTTATTTGGGATGGAGGGCCCTAGAGGTTTTTTGTGACAGTTGCAGCATTTCCAATTCTTACGATTTTCTAGTCATTAATGAGAATCTATTATAACTTACTCCGAGGCGATCTAAACATTCAAGGTAATACCGAAGTTCGCAGGCTGAGCAATCCAAAAACTTTCTGGGTAGAACTTTGTTGTTACATTTACCACACTTTTTAGAAATATCCATACTATTGTTTTTCGTGTTATTGTACATAAACGTTTCCAAAAATCTTGATATAAAAGCAAAATAAAATTATTGATTCCGTGACAGAGAAAAAATCTGTTTGACGTTGACGTTCGACGTTGTATCTTTGTATGATCTTTAAAATTGTATGATCCTCAGTAAGATAAGATAAGATATTTTATTAGTAACATAATTTTAGGTACAAGTCAGGTACAATTTTGTAGTAATATATGTATATAAAAATAACAATGTCATCATTTTATAAAATTATAAAATAATTCTAATAGTAACCATTTCACATAGTTAGTTATAGGTTCACCATTTCACTAAAGTTATAGATTTTTTTTATAACTAGCCACGAATTCTAACTTACTTTTTTTAAAAGATTCGTGAGATGGTGCCCCTTTGATTGCCCCTCTTATGCTGTCTGGGAGGCGGTTGTATATAGCAGGGCCCGTGACGTACTGACGTGACTGTTCTGATCTAGTGAGCCTGTGAAACGGTGCAACCAGGCGATCTCGGTGTGCGTTGCTTCGTAGATCGTGTAACGTCACTATGCCTTTACGTTTAAATTTATCGATATTTGTGTGGGCGAAAAATGCGAGTTGAAGGATTGCCATACTTGGTAGGGTTAGGATACGCAGGTTTATTAAGTGATCGTGAACCGGCTCATCCCTACGGATACCTACGACACCTCGCACTGCACGTCTCTACATTCGGAATGCGCGCTCGAAATCCGATGCTCGACTCCACAACTCGGTACCATATGAGAGTATCGAATGGACTGTGGCAAAGTAGCAAGATCTAACTATATCTTCACTAGCTGTGGATGCCGAGCGCCGTAGCGCATCAGTAATATCGAAATGCGAAATTTGATCCCAGTTTAGCAGGTTTCTGCCACATCATGTTCTCGGAATGTTTATAAAGCTTCTCAGAAACAGAAGTTAATTTCATTCAGTTGAGTTCAATTGGCATGAGCATGACGTTGTAGCCCTACTATCTAATAGAGTTTGTTCGGAAAGAGAAGTGCTGTGGTTTATATGGGAGCTCATACATTCAATGACAGTTATCTTTCCGAACAGACTCTAGTACTATCTAGCCATCATCCTCATCGCGTTTGTCATGGCTTTTGTCATGGTTCAATGAAGTCTGGAATTCGTTTAGAACGTTGTTAACGAAATCCCATGGATTGTCGTAGGCATTAGTATTTACGAAAGTGAATGCCATCTGACGTTCCAACCCAGAGTAGAAATTAGGCGTTTTTGGGACTTTGATCCGGTTCCCCCGCGATGTATTCCTTCACAGAAAAGTGATTGGTAAATATCAACTGATACTTCCGAAAAACTCAGTAGTCCGAAACGGGGTTTGAACCCGAGATGACCGAATTGAAAGTCGGATGTCATGCCATGAGGCTACCAGCGCTTCTCCATACATTATTTTTTGTATTTTAAATACTTAAAGTAATTCACACTTACCTTTTGTTTAGTTGTTTTGTTATGAGCCCTATAAACCCATTTACATCCAGTAATAATGAATTCAGAGTTAAAAACTATCATTACACCAAACTTCCAAATCATTTAAAAATATATATTAAAACATCATCGGCCGGTACAGCCTTCGAACAACGTTAATATGTCAATATTTTAGGGTACTTACCAATTATTAGCTTTACCTATCCATTATAGATTTTAATTATCTGCATTGTTTTATTAATGAAATTTAATTATTATAGCCTTTGTCAATACAAAAACATACATTCGTCCAATGTTGTCGTGCAAAAGAGTCATTAATTATGGTTCAAAATTATTTGAATGCGAATATCATACACGTTTATTTGTATTCATGGCGAAGCAAAGTGGCCAGGCAATCTGATTTCAACTCAAATAAAACTTCCTAGCAACGGTCAAACAAGATCCGGAGAAAGTTTTTTCTTATTAAAATATTTGTACGAAGCTTACTGCTACCCAAGCCGATCCTAGCTTATTTATTAAAGCTATAGACTAATAAAATCTAAACCTCAGCACAGGACCGTAGCCCGAGCGCTCACAAGGGACCTCTACGCTTTCTGGTTGACTTGACAATTAGTTGTCAATCAGTGAAATGTTTGTAAATAAGAGTTTTATTCAACAAATCGAGTAGTAACAACAAACGTTTGTAGTGTTTACTAGTATATAATAACGTGAGAGACAAATTCCCCATCTTTTTTTACGGAGTCCATCCAAAAGCACCATCTCATCAGCATATTACGGCTGATACTCCGGCATAAAGGCCCTTTACCCCCGGTACCCCTTCGTTCGAAGACTGGACACCGCAAAGACAATATATATAGTGTTACATAATACTTTTTTTTTATGTGTTTTTTTATAATCTTTACCTTTTTATCCTAATTTTAATTAGTTTTAAAAGTTAGTCTAAGTTTTTATATTGTACATATATTTTACCTCTCGTTGATGTCCCTTTCCTGCCCTACTCCAGTTACTGCGTCATCGGAAAACTATGTCCGCTGCCCCGAATGTCTGGAACCGCGGTTTTTCAAAGGCCCCAGAGGCCTCAAAATTCACATTACCAGAAAACATCGCCAGAATCTCAGTCAACCGACACCCTGTGCGGCGCCACGGCTCGGTTCCTCAGCGCCCGCCCAATCGCAGGTACCTAACCCAGAAATACCGTTTTGGAAAACCCTCAGCGATTTAAAAAATACACGGCCAGTTTTAAAACGGATCCCACGGGGTGCCCGCATTTCTGTCGCTAAATTTCTATGTAATTTAATAACCGCAATTAAATCAGACAATTCACCTGCTAACTGGGAAAAATTATTAACCTTTTCTTATCACGTGCTGCACATTTTACCGGATCAAAATTCTAAATCTTTAACCAATTTAGTCAAGGACAATTGCCTTTCTTATTCTTCGCTTCCCGAAGCTGAATACAGACCTAGACCATTGAGTAATAATTTGTTTAAAAAAGTAGAAACCAAAGTTTCCGACGGCGACATTAAAGGGGCCGCCCGCCTACTTTTTTCCGATGATGCGGTTGCCCCCGCAAATTCAGAAACTCTAACAGCACTTCTGGCTAAACATCCACCTTCGGACGTGAATCTTCGCCTTCCCGAACCCCCACAACCTGACGATCCTACCCTCACCACCACTACCGAGGCCATCTTCGCAGCCATTATGTCTTTTCCTAATGGTTCCGCAGGCGGGCTCGATGGACTGGCACCGCAGCATCTGAAAGATCTTCTCTACTGCGGATGTGGCGACACAAAAGAACTTGTCTTAAAAAGCCTGACCGCCTTAATTAATATAATGCTGGCTGGCAAAGTACCTGAAGCAATCACAGATATCCTGTACGGAGCGAATTTATGCGCTCTCCAAAAGAAAGACGGTGGCATTCGCCCCATCGCAGTGGGCACTACATTTCGCCGTCTCGCCGCCAAAATTGCTTGCCGCTCTATACTCGGAGACCTAAGTGCGGAATTACAACCTGTGCAGCTAGGATTCGGGTCTAAGAGTGGCTGCGAAGCCGCCGTCCACACCGTGCGTACATACCTCGAGCATCAGTCGGGAGAAGTTGTTTTGAAGGTGGATGTATCGAACACCTTCAATGCCGTAGACAGGGGCGCCTTGTTGTCACATATTAAAGAAAAAATCCCCACAACATACCAATTTTTGTGGCAATGCTACAGTTCACCATCCAAACTGTTGTACAAAACAAATGTTCTCGATTCTTCTGTAGGCTGTCAACAAGGCGACCCTTTAGGTCCAGCAATTTTCAGTCTCGCGATTCATCCCTCTATTAAAGATCTAAATTCAAAATTAAACATTTGGTACTTGGACGATGGCACCCTGGGTGGTGATGCGACTACAGTTTTAAATGATCTCGAAACTTTAATCGCCAGTTTTGGTAGTATTGGTCTCTCACTCAACTATTCAAAATGTGAACTCTACGTCACAGATTCATGTTTAGATAAAGACCGAACAACAGAATTATTTAAACAATTAGCTCCCGGCATTAAGATCGTAGATAAAGAGTCGCTTCACCTCCTAGGCTGCCCTATTTTTTATCAATCCTTTGAAAATTTTATTAATGTTAAAATTCAAAATTTTAAAGCAACCTCACATCGTTTAAACAAAATTAACATGCATTCGGCTTACGCGATCATGAAACACTGTCTTTTCGTTCCAAAATTTACCTATATTCTTCGCGGATCCCACCTTTGGAAACACCCTATATTGCTTTTAAATTTGGATTCTATAATTTTGGACACCCTCACTTCCGTATTTAACATATCTTTTGGCGAGTTAACATGGACCCAGGCCACCCTACCCATTAGGTTTGGCGGCCTGGGTATCCGCAAAATTTCGAGTATAGCTCTTCCTGCTTTCTTGGCCTCGGTTCATGGCGCTCAGATCCTCATTGGGAAAATTTTAGCCCCATCCATGGGGTCCTAGAGGCTGCGCACTGTGCCGAGGCCAAGAACGTATGGTCACTCACATGCCCTACCACAGACTTTCCGGATAACCTCGGTTCGCAGAGGCAATGGGACGAGCCCCTCTGCAGACTGACAAGGAACCAGCTCCTGGAATTAGCAACCAGTCCGATAGACCGGGCTCGTCTCATTGCGTCAGCTGAATGGGAGGCTGGTCTGTGGCTGCAGGCACTTCCATCTACAACGATTGGAACATTGCTGGACAACACCACTTTCCGTCTGGCCACATGTCTAAGGATAGGGGCATCGACTAACTTACCGCACCGCTGTATATGCGGGGTAATGGTGAACAATCTTGGTCACCACGGCTTGTCATGTCAGCGAAGCGCAGGCAGGATCCCACGACACGCCAGCATTAACGACGTCATCCGTCGGGCCCTTGTCAGCGCCAAGGTGCCTGCGATCCTTGAGCCAAACGGACTGATGATAGAGGATAGCAAGCGGCCCGACGGGATGACGCTGGTGCCCTGGAGTATGGGTAGGCCGCTTGTATGGGACGCTACGTGTGTAGATACCTTGGCGCCGACCCATATCCCGGGCACCAAAGTTGCTGCTGGTGTAGCTGCGTCCGAGGCTGAAATCCTCAAACGTCGCAAGTATGCTGCCCTAGGAGGGAGTTATTTATTTGCGGCGTTTGGGGTAGAAACCCTTGGACCGTGGGGTCCAAATGCACGACGCCTCTATAAGGAAATATCGACCCGACTTATAGAGGCGTCTGGTGACCAGAGGGCTGGTCACTATTTTGCCCAGCGGATAAGCATTGCTATCCAGCGGGGCAATGCGGCCAGCCTTCTGGGCACCCTACCCAGAGACAGCGGTGCGGACCTCGGCCAAATTTTTTATTTATAAGTTTTATCTATTCATTATAAGTTTTTTTTTTTAATGTTTTTTTTTTCTTTGTAAATTGTTTTGCGAAAATAAACGAGTAAAAGGGTTTATAACATTCTCTTTCTAATATTTCATACAACATTTTATTAATGTGGTAGCAATGCTCTCGGCATCCGACAAAGTAATGCGACATGGTCGTAATTGAGGAAGCACAATATTCGTCCGATTGTGAAGCTACGTTTTATAGTACTTTGTCACAACGCTCATGACGATCGTTTATTGAATCTGAATTCGTAAATGGCTTTCGTTTGAGTTTGTTGCCGTCTGATTCATCGTGTATTTGTCATCGTTGGTCTGGTCTCATGTTAGTGAAAATATTTGAATGACTGTCATACAAATCTCTACACTATTAAAATATACATGCCGTTATACTAAACATGTTCTTCCTACGAGGTGTCTGTGAGTTTATTACCGAAAGGAAGTACTTATATAGGATAGGACGATGGTCACTCTATATTAATTGTGCGCTTCAAGTCGGATCTGCAATAGTCCTCATGAAGTATGTACATAAATTCTCGCATTTCGCTGCTATTTAAGTCATACACATTTTATGTTAAGTATGGTAATTGCAATTGCGTCTTTCTTGAAGACAACTCAAAGTTAAAGTAATTAAAAGCAGTTTTTACACTTGATCCTTATTGGCACTGCTTAATGCTATTTGAATTAAGAACACGATCGAAATACCTGCTAGTTCAGCAGTATTTCTAAATTTAACATCTCAACTTCAACACGTGTACGATAAATTTTAAAGCGTCACTATTTCAGAAAACTGCACTGCGGATATTACCGCTACTTAACTTTGCCTTTATACATAGGCTGCTGTAGGAATCGCCTGAAAAATGAGAGGGACGTGGGTAAGGACCAGACCACAAAAGAAATAAAAACCGAAGGTTCATTTCACAAAATGTGTTTAGAGCTTTGGATGAGGCATTGTCATGGCTGACGCGGCACAGGGGAAAGTGTGAATGCTAGGGTGATAGATACAGATTAAACAAAATGGTAGTTATAATTGTCTCCGTTAGACAGTGGTTGGTCGAAACATATGTATATATTGAGATTTTAGCGATTTTGACCTCAGCTATGATAGCTTGAAAACTACTTTGTGATTTTTTGTTGCAGCAAGCAACTGTAGAAATATAATTCCTATTGTTATGAGGATGTAGGCTATTTACGTTGCTGTTAACGGCCTTACTGTTAACGTTGTTACCAGGAAGGCCGGTAGATAATTCTAAAAGCATATTTGCGTGTTTGCGTCAACTCTGGACAGGCGAAAGCTGGTACAAAACTGTTTACAGCCTAGCAAAGTGGCGTGAATTTGTGTCAGTCCAACCTTTAAAGTCAGTCTGGTTCCGAGGTAATTAATGGTAAACGTTCTCTCCTGCGCTATACTTGTCCAAGACCTTAGGCTAAGTTTATAATAGTTAATCTAATGGACCAGATAGTGTAAATAATAATAAGTATAACCAGGTTGTTGATTCCATTCTCTCTAAAATTTTCGAAGCGAAAATTGTCACTTGCAAGTTTTTTTTTTTTTAATTCAAATAAACAAAGTGTCTAATTCAGATAAATGATTTGCAAACGATTAAATATGACAGCAATAAAAACGATTCTGCTAACTAAAAATATTACGTTAAGTTATTTTTAGGGTTCCGTAAATCAAATGGAAAAAACGGAACCCTTACAGGATGACTTTGTTGTCCGTCTGTCTGTCTGTCTGTCGGTCGGGCAATATCCTTTTTATCAGGAACGCGTCGAGCTAACAAGTTGAAATTTACATCCAATATACACACTCTGCGGTCGCTTAAAGTTGTAAAAAAGCAAGGTTCTAAGTCAATTCAGACCAAAGAAGAAGACGGCCATTTAAGCCTTATTTTCTAACACTTCGCAGGGGATCCAAAACCTATAGGGTAATTCCCATAGACCTAGGATCATGAAATTTGGCAAGAAGGAAGGTCTCAGACCCTCAATCCAATTTTTCTTTTCGTTACATATATACAGAAATGTTTGATGATTGTTAAAATAATGTGATGTACGGGACCCTCAAGGCGCGAGTCCGACTCGCGCTGCACCGGTTTTTTAACAGGTATTTAATTTAGTATTAAATGCAAGACACCTAATAGGGAACATATAAGTAGGTATAAAAAGGTCTCCCTTTCTGTTCTTCCTTATTTTGTGAACAAGGACTAGTGATATTGATGGAAGGTCAGCGTTCAATGGATATAAATTGACTTGACACTCACCTCGAGGAGGAAAAATGGCGTCGATATTAGATAACATTGTTATTGGATCATGTTTTGTCTTACTTCGTTGTTTTACATCGTAGGAGTAGGAGGTCCGTAATTCCGTATCATGTTTCAATGCCAACGACAATTGTAATTGTATCAGTAGATTATCGATACATTCAAAGAATAAATATGTAATTCAATATTATGTAGGTACAGAAAGTCCTAGGGAGTATTTAATTTCATGCCTTTTTCTTATTTAGTAGTAATATACAATGGTATTTTTCTTTTTCTTTTAACAAGAAGACTGACAGCGTCGTTTGTCTTTTAAGAGTTTAATTAAATTCGAATAGATAATTACAAACACATAAAATTATTTCGCCATTTAGGGTTTTTTTTTCATTATTCGTCCGTCGAAGTTAAGATTAAGACTCTACATGTTTATTTTTAGGGTTCCGTATCTCGAAAGGAAAAAACGGAACCCTTATAGGATCACTTTGTTGTCCGTCTGTCTGTCTGTCTGTCTGTCTGTCTGTCTGTCAAGACCATTTTTCTCAGGAACGCGTGGAGGTATCGTATCGTATCGTTTATGCTGCAAATTTTAGAGTTTTTCGGCACTCGCAAAACCTACGGGGTACTTCCTCAGAACTCAGAAACTTGAAATTTGGCACGAAGCAACGTCATATAGCATAGACAATGGAAAAATTACAAAAAGTAGACATTTTTAGTAAAATCATATAAAAAAATATTTTTTTTAATTTTAAACTTACTACCCCTATATACCTCCAGGTTTGTACGGAACCCTCGGTGCGCGAGTCCGACTCGCACTTGGCCGGTTTTTTAAACTCAAGGAATATTCCGCTTCATGTCTTTACGACACAAATTTTCACATAGATTTATTACCGCGATTCGACATGCCAAACTGTGAGACGTGGATGTCACATTTGTATCGCTAGTGGATAGAGTGATATCCATCTGTCCACACGTGTCCACACCTAACTGTCAAGCTGTCAGTAGGTCTCGCTAGAGCGTTTTTATGGCCACCATTATATATATCACTCTTGAGTGATTCCACCCCAAATTTCAACTGTCACAAAAGTGTGATATAGTTGTCTCGCAAGCCCTGGTGGACAGTGCTCGTTTCATTTAAAATTTTGAATACGCTTAGATTTATCGCTGTTTAAAAATAGGCAAGTGACATAAGCAAGTAGCAATTCTAGTATACACCTGTTCTGAAAACACCCGGCACAAGCGTGACACTGCATTTAGAAACGTTCTGGCACAAGCCGTCATATCTAAACAAAATGGCCGGTGGAGATTGGCAATCTGTGCCGGTAGTGCGGGCGTGGCAGGTCACGACTGCGCCCTGGTGGGACATTGCTATTGCTTACTGAGACTTGGATTCGTGCTGACCAGTCTAATTTCTGGCATTAATTTTCAAGTAATAAGCAGTGATGAATTGGTTGTATTTACTCTTCATGTATAGGGGGTAGGGATGGGTTGAGCAGTCAGGAAGTTCGTGCATTAACCACCCGGCTGGCCAATGATTCTTTACCACCTAATCTCAAGTTATTGGGCTCTATTTTACCACGTTGATAGCAACTACGACAATTTATGAAAGACAAGATAACATATCTATCTACTACACTGACTATGCAGAAGTCTTTTAAGCATTAGAAACCGCTTAATATCAGGCGGGATCGATACTAATTTCCTCCATTTCCTTTTCAAAAAAATAATTACTAAAGTCTGGCAATGGTCAATGAACTAGTGCCGGATTCTAATTTAAAAATACATTAACAATATAATAAAAATACAACCTATCTCAAACATAACTCCAACACACAACAAACATTCAACCAATATTGAAGTTGTATTGGAGTTGCGTTAGAATATTTCTCAAGCAAATTCTGATATTTCTGATTCAGATGTTTATGTAGTAGCTGTATTGCGTTGTTAATGCATTGGAGTTGTATTGAAGTTGGATCGTGTCTATACGTGTTTTAAAGTTAGAATACGACCTCTAATCTCATGTCAACATTACCGGGCTTATGTATATCCTGTTGTGGACAAATTTATGGTATGAGCTCTTTAAGCAATAAGAATGACACTCCTGCACAAGCACATTGTCCGGTTCTAGTGAAAGGATACAAATACTTCAATTAGATAAACTGTTAGGTAGAGAATTATGGTGCCTTTAAATCCTTGGCTGTTGTGCGCTGATTATGCTGAAGTATCGAGGCAATAAGGTCTGTTTGCCTTTACGAATAATTATCAAAAGTTTTTATACTTGTTCATTTATCTTTAACTAATATTTCGGTAAAAAGTAGAAGTATTGTAACAATGATTTTTTGAACGACAGATTTATTACATGATGGCCGCGGTAGAGAACTTATCTGGTAGTAGGTAATTATCCATCTTTAAAATGCTGTCGTTGGCTCGTCAATATGAGGGTTCTAGGTAAGTAAGGCAAATAAGCTAAAATTTATGACATACCTATGAATTTGTTTCCACCTGTTACAATCAAGATGTAAAATTTAAGATAAGTAAACAAATGACCTTTTGAAAGAAGAGATTTATTAAATAACAAACATACAAATAATTACAAACGACTATAAACTAAAACTTAAATACTTATAAACAAAATAATTAACTCTAAAATAAAACTAAACTAAAACTAAGGTATATTTAAATACGGCCCCTGCGGCATGGTACCGAAGATGCTGGCAGCATTTCCTCGCTGGATCGCGAGACTAATTCGTTGACCCAGATAGCTGCCAGCTCTTCGGTCTCCTGTGGCATCTCTGAGTCTCTTCGACAGGTCTTTGAAGAGACTCAGAGCGCTAGAGCCCCACGGACCAAGGGTCTCGACGCCGAATGGGGCAAAAATATATTCGACGCCAAGACCACTATATTTTCCCACCTTAGCTTTTTCGGCCGCCTCTGCCGCTGCCGCTGCCCTCAGGGTGGTTCGGTGGAGATGTGACGGGGCCAGTGTGTCTACGCAGGTTGCATCCCACACCAGCACCCGTCCCATACTCCACGGAATCAAAGTCATACCGTCCGGTCTCCTGCCGTCAGTTCTAGAGATGCCGGCTGGCTCTAAAAGAGCCGGCACATTAACTGATGCAAGAGACCGGCGGATGATGTCATTAAGGGCAGCATGTCTTGAGAAGCGGCCCGCGCTTCTTTGGCAGGAAAGTCCGTGGTGGCCCAGGTAGTTCACATCGGTTCCGCAGGGGCAACGATGTGGAGCGCAGACCGGGACCCCGAGACGGAGCGAAACTGAAATGCGAAGGGTATCGGGGTCTAAAAAGGTTCCAACATTTGGGGACGGATGTGCTTGCAGCCAGTATCCGGCTTCCCTGGTACTGGCTGCTAGGAGTCTAGCACGTTCATCGGGACAAGAATGGGTTAGTAGATTATCCAGAGTCAATTTACACGTGATGTCGTCCCAACTCCTTTGTGATTTTGGGTGTTCGGGGAAATTTTGACTGGGGCAAGCAATAGACCAAGCATTTTTGGCGTCAACCAAGCCCGAAGTCTCACAGTTTGAACGTAGGATTTTTCCTATGAGACTGGAAGAGCTGTGGACTGACGACAAAAATGCCGGTAACGCGACACTAGAAATTTTGCGGATCCCTAACCCACCGTACCGAATGGGAAGGGATCCTTGGGTCCAGGACTGCTCGCTGAGTTGAATATTAAGAACGGATTCTAAATTACTTTTGATGAGACAGTCTATTTGTGATAAAAGATTTTGATTTTTCCAAAGGGGACAGCAGCGAAGCACATACGTTAATTTAGGAACGAATAGGCAAAATTTTATAATAATGAGAGCATAGTGTGAGCTTATTTTATGTAACCGATGAGAATGATTTTGGAATTTGGAAACAGAATTTTGAACGTAACCTGAAAAGCTTTCTTCGAAAATGGGAGATCCCAGGATTTAATATTTGGTGCAAGTTGGGTGAATTTTTGTATCAAATTATCAGTGTTGTTACAGGAATTTTGTACAAATAGTTCGCATTTATTGAAATTCAGTTCTAACCCAATAGATTTGAATTTACTAATAATTACAGAGAGATCCGATAGTACTGAGTCTGCGTCACCTCCTAGGGGACCATCATCCAAGTACCATACGTTAAATTTTGAAGTTAAATTTTGGATTATAGGGTTTATTGCCAAACTAAAAATTGCGGGCCCCAAGGGATCTCCTTGTTGGCAGCCGACTTCAGATGACAACTCGTTTGATCGGTACATCAACTTTGTAGTTTCCGCGTAACAGTGGAGAAGATAGTTGTAGATTTCAAGAATATTTGACTTAACTTCTGCCAACAAGGTATCTCTATCCAGAGAATTAAAAGCATTTTTAACGTCAATTTTGAGTAACACTTCGCACTGGCCGTCGCTGAGGAAGGTCCTCAGGGCATGTACGGCGGCTTCGCATCCTCCTTTAATTCCGAAGCCTAATTGAATAGGTTCAAAAGATTTCTGTAATTTTGGAAGGATGTGCCAAACCGCAATTTTGGAAGCTAACCGGCGAAGTGTTGCGCCAACAGCAATCGGTCTCACCCCTCCATCTTTTTTAGTTAGAGCGATCAAGTTTGCGCCGTATAAAACTGGTACGATATCCGGGTGAATATTGCCTGCATACATGATGTTTATTAATTTGGTGATATTACTGATGAGTTGCTCACCTATATCTCCTAAGGACGGAGATGTCAGGTCCTTAAGATGTTGAGGGCTGAGGCCATCCAGTTCTGCTGCAGAGCCGGTTTTAAAAGATAGGATTGCATTGAACACGTCGATGGGTTTAATCTGCAGGCATGACTGGGTTGCTGTTGGAGGGTCGAAAAAGTAGGGGATCACAGGAGCTGGGGGATGTTTAGTAAGTAAGGCCGAAAGAGTTTGAGGGTTATCTGGAGACAGCACGTCACTAGAAAACAACAGTCGAGCGGCTCCTTTCAGGTCTCCCTCGCTAATCTTGTTTTCAATTATTTTTATTTCATTATAGTATGTTGCAGAGGGATGTCTATGTATGGTTGGAGGGGGTGAATGAACTGAACAGTTGATTTAACCACTAGTAAACAAATTAATAGTAGTTAATAGAAATAATAGACAACAAAAGATGGTTAAAGCTGGAATCAAGCATGTGACACTGGAATAAGCATTGCCATGAAAATAATATAAACAGTATGATAACTAATGGAAGTCTTCTCCAAAAAGAAAATTCTCTATAATATTGTAGGATGATAACCATTCATTATAATTAAAATAACCCGGTGGTGCATGTTTTAGTTGTACAGTAGAAAAATAAAATGATCTCGTTTATAAGAATAAAACATGTTGTAGATTTAATATAATGAAAAGGAAAGGAAATATAAAGAAGAAAAAAGTGGTTTTAAATATTACATGAAATCAAAAGGACAACTAAAATATAGGGGGCTACCTAATAATATAATAAATAATGCGACTCACCAAATACATTAGCAATAAAAAAAAACATATATCGAATACTATTTTTACAGTATATTATTTAACTGATACAGTTATAATTAAATGACCAAAATTATTTTGTTATGGAATCGCAATGTTCTGAAATGAAGATATTTTTTTTACACAAAAACATAAAGTCCTAAAAACAAAATAAATCTGTCTCAGGACACCAAATGGAATAGATATTCAGGTACTGGTTGTATGTTTTTTAATGAGTAATATAACAAAATAATTCTTATACAATACTATATTAAACTAAAGCAAAATTATAATTTATAATATTATACTGGTACAAAATATTATTATTATATAATATTAAATATTTATTTATAAATTAACAAGTATATAATCGATTAGAAAAACAGAATTTAAAACACATAATATTTTTATTTTTTTATTTTATTTTATTTCCACACTTACAACTATTTTTACAGGTGCTAAGCCTAAGACAATAGTGTAACTATTTTTAAGATTAAAAACTAGAGTATACATATACATAATATAACTAGATTATATCATTTCTCCTATAACATAATATAAATAATGCAGCCTTTGTGAATTCATTCAGAGAACATGAAAATAAGTCGATACTTTCCGCTATTACGTTGAGGGTACGTATTGCACGCGTCATCGGTGCCATGCCTAGTAAGTTGGTGCGCCCGTGTGGTTCCGCTAGCAGCCGTGGCCGGCGACGACGCCACACGTACCTATCGGGTACATACACGCAAACATACCTCAACACCTGGCCGTTAAATGTCTTACCTCTTAATAATTTAAATATATATGTTGCCAGACACAGCTCCCTGCGTACTCGCAGCTCATTGTACCCTACCATACCAAGCACAAATAAATTTGGATACATAAGAGGAAAAAATGGATATACTCCATACTTTCGCCAATACAAAAACCTAACAAATTTATTTTGTATGCGTTCCACCATCAAATGATATTTTGCTTCATACGGAGCCCAGATGACTGCATTCGAGGCTACTGCGCACGAGTGCATTATACAAGGCGATAATAGCGCCAATATTTGTAAAACTATGTGAACGACGAAGCACAAATCCTAGCATTCTGTAAGCCGTTTTACAAACATTGACGATATGTTCCCTAAATCTGAGATCGGAAGTGAATTTAACTCCTAGGTCTTTAACCTCTCTTACTCTTTTTAATTTGACGGAGTTGATTTGTTAATCATGACGGATGGAGTTGCGAGCTAGAGTGAAAGTAATAGTCACACACTTGGATGTGTTAAACTGCAACCTATTTGCTTCACTCCACAGAACCACGCGGTCTATGTCACTTTGAAATCTTGCACAGTCTGCAGTGTTCCTTATTGGTAAAAACATTTTTAAATCGTCGGCAAAAAGCAAACAACCTGAATGTTTGATAACTTGGGGTAAGTCATTGACCATTATAATAAATTCCAAAGGGCCAAGGTTACTTCCTTGGCTTACCCCAGATCTTACGAAATAAGAGTCCGACCTGTATCCCGCGTACTCCACATACTGCCGCCTGTCGCTCATGTAACTCGCAAAGAACTTTAACAGGTGAGGGGTGAAGCCTACGCCGGCTAGCTTTCTTAGCAAAATATCATTGTCAACGACATCAAAAGCTTTACGAAAATCAAAATAAGCGGCGTCAACCTGCCCCCCACTGATGTCCACCTCCGGTAAAATCTGAGTCACGTAACTAAGCAAGTTGCTGGTTGTACTACAACCCGGTCTAAAACCGTGCTGTGCATCAGATAGCTGAGTCCGCAATTGATCATAAATAATACTCTGTAACGCTGATTCAAATGCTTTTGCGGGAGTAGACAACACTGCAACCGGCCTGTATCCTTCGACCCCTTTGCCGCCCCCCCCTTTCGGAACAGGGACCACCCGGGTAGTTTTCCACAAGTCCGGAAAATGTTCGTTTTCTAAACACATATTGTAAACATGCAGCAGCGGCTCGCCTAACACAAAGCGACAATCTTTAAATATAAAAGCAGGAACCCCATCCGGTCCGGCCGAGCGCTTCGGCTTGAGTTTTTGAAGCGCTCGCATCACCTCCGCTAGATGCAGCCTTTCGAGGTGTATACGTGCGGAGTTGAACGAGTTTTCTGTTTCCATCACCGCTGCGCTCACATTGAGTTCAGCTGGAGTGGAGCTATACACCGTTTGGAAAAACTTCGCGAACTCATTTGCACCTTTCTGTCCATCGAGCACTACCCCATCTTTAGATAAACTTTGAGCATTCCCATGTGTCGTTTTTGACTTTACGTAGTTCCAAAAAGCCTTCGGGTCCTCTTTTAGATGTGTTTGGACACGGTCCTGATACTGCGCGTAGGCTTTTTGAACACTTTTTTTTACCTGTGCCCTACATCTCGCGTATTATACTAAGTATCTAAAGCTAATAAGTAATAACCTAATAAGCTAGGGCTGACAGGTACCCGGCGTAAATGTTCCGAAGATGCTGCTTGCGTTGCCTCGCTGTATCGCAAGCGAAATTTGCTACACCATGCACCGGACCTAGGGTCGCCACTTTTGTCCCTTAGACGCCGTCCTAGACTTTTAATAAAGGACTTGGCTTCAGCGCACCAAGGGCCAGAAGTCTCTACCGCCACTGGAACAAATTTGTAGGCCGGCTCTAAATTGGAGTACTTGGCGTGCTTTAATTTAGCTGCGTTTTCGGCGACGGCTCCAGCTTTGCGCACCGTGTGATTCAGGTGCGAAGGAGCTAAAGTGCTCACGCATGTCGCGTCCCAAATGAGGCTGCGTCCTCGTGCCCATGGGATCAGTGTTAACCCGTCTGGTCGTTTTCCATCGGTCCTATTTAGACCCTGGGGTTCTAAGGCGCAAGGCACATTTACGGACACCAGTGCGCGACGTATAATGTCGTTAATAGACTGATGTCTGGGGAATTGGCCAGCACAGCGAACGCAGCTCAGCCCATGGTGGCCATTTCTTTCCACTGTACCTCCACAAACACACTGGTGGGGTTCACATACAGCACTGCCCAGTCTTAGTGCTACGCCTACACGAAGGGAATCGTTATCTAGGAGCGTGCCTAGGTGCGACGATGGTAGTGCGTGTAGCCATGCTCCGGATTCAGGCAGAACTACCGCTTTTAATCGAGCTGCATCGACGCCCACAGTGGCTTCAAGTAGACCGTCATAAGTTTTTTTACTTAATATGTCGTCCCAGGATCGTTGAAGCTTGAGATTATCAGGCCGTGCGTCGTTTGGACACCTAACCTTCCACTCATAAAAGGCTTCTTCCAAAAATGGAATTCGGACATTGCCACCATTTATTGATAGAATGCGAGTGACAAGGTCCATGGAAGCATGAGCAGAGGCTATAAAGGCCACGAGGCCCACATCGTGTACTCGGCGTATCCCGAGGCCACCATAGCGGATAGGCAGCGAAGATTGTGACCACTTGTGGCGACTGGTACTGATTATAATATTTAGACTACTAAAAAGTCATAGAGAACCATGAATTTAAACTAACTCAACTGATAACGTTGTATAATTGATAAAAAGTCAAAGTTTATGTTAATTACACTTCTGTCCTCAATCAGTGCGGCAAGTTTCCGCTACATTAGTATAGGTAGACACATTTGATTTTAATCAGTAAAGGTTAAGCTGATCACATTATTGTAGGTAACGTAGCTATTGAAGTACCTAAATACTTATCTGACTTTAATCATCTCGTTGAGAAGTAAACGACTTTTAGAGAATAGGTGTTAATGTTAACACATTGCAACTACGCACACAAACTCGTAAGTAGTAACCTGATGGTTTCTGAGCTTTCAAAGGTGGGGCCGTAACCAAGAAATTCATTTATAAATAATACCAAAAGAAAATTAATAAATGTATCGGAATGACAAATGCGTACACAAAGTCACAACAACTATTGAAACGCTGGTAGTCTGGCGGTAACACGTTTGACTTTCAATCCGGAGGTCTCGGGTTCAAACCTCGGCTCGTATCACTGAGTTTTTCCGAACTGAATGTACGAAATATCGTTTCATATTTACCAATCGCCTTTTGGTGGAGGAAAACATCACGAGTAAACCGGACCTAATTTCAATAAGGCCCAGTTCCTCCCCTGGGTTGGAAAGTCAGATAGGAGGTAGTTGCATTTGTTAAAACTAGTGCCTATGCCAATACATAGCATAAGGTTACCGAACAGAATCCAGGCTCAAATTGAGCATGGTAAAAAGCTGGGACAAACTCTAGGCAGATGATGTTGTTGTCGATAAACTGTTGTCACTTAACTCCGCATGTCTTTTTGGAAAACGGGTTCTAAGGCCGCTTTCACAATGATATGGTTTCCGAATGTGGCGTCGGTGCGCGAGTGAGATAGCGTTCTGCATGTGTATAACGCTTTCACGATTGCACACCGTCGCCGCATCCGGTTGCGGCGCGAATGGGATAATCATCAAAACTGTCATATTGTCTATGTAGTAGCCCTGTAAATTTCAGCCCACGCTAGATTGCATTACGAGCAATCTTTGACCTAACGCCGGCTTATTAACTTGGACTCATTAAAAGGGGGTGAACTTCAGTACTTTAAGTAAAATTAAGATCTAATTAAGAGTTTCGCAAGCTACGGGTATATTATTTTATTATTTGCTTAACGAGGTAATTTGCAGGTATTTTTTTGTCAGATCTGTTCAAGCCGTTTAATGTGTAAAATATGCTAAGTTACGGTGGCCTAGGAACTTCTAGACTCATGTTTTAATAATCCATATGACGTGCTCTACAACACTCTAGAGCACGTCAAAGCAAATCGGTAGAAAATTTGATGCGGGCGAGACTTTAAGCGGAAATCTGCGTCAAACAACAAATTGATAAACTTAATATCCTCAAAAAATAAGACATAAGAGCTTAAACAAATGAGTAAACGGATTCATTAATTGAATGTATATAATAAATAACTAAACGTATCAATAATTAAAAAACCTATCTTATTATATACTATCTCAGACAAAAAGTAAAAATATCCTATACAAGTTTCAACTTCTAAATTACCCCTTATGTCTTGATAATTAAATTCAATTTTGAAGCGCTTCTGGAATATAAATAAGCAGTTGAGATCAATTACTTCTTGTTTGAAAGCTTAATTATGTTCATACTTACTCATTAATTCTGAAGCCAGTCCGTTTAATCGATACGTTTATGGATAGATACATAGAAAACTTTTTAAGTGGTAGAGGTTGGGAAGTTAATAGGGATAATGTCTTCTCTTTATTTTATGACCACGAGTGAGTAGTCAAATGTATAGTTAAGAGATAATGATACATTTTTGTTGAGTGACGCTTGTGCGTGAGTGCCGTTTATTTAAACTTTTCTATTTTAAAAGAACTGACGTTATATTTCGTTATAATTGACTTATAATTATAACTATAGAATTTTTCAAATTTCAAGGTTTTTTTCTAAAATGGATTGGGCTATGCGTTTTACCTTTATACATAGGCTGCTATTTATATATCCGGAAACTGGGATTACAATCTTCTTAAATAGCATATTTGACCTCCATGGTAAAATTTGAACTTTTTTAAGTACTGGCCGGTATATTTTTTCTTTCTTATTAACGCTCGTGTTTTGTTTTTGACGGGTTTTAAATGTCATCTCGCAGCAAGAATGGAACTCACTCGTGAAAATATTCGTGCTATGATTTATTATGATTTTCGGCGTGGTTTAACGCAACAACAGTGCATAGATCAACTAACTTCAACTTTTGGTGATGAAGCCCCATCTAAAACTACTGTGTATCACTGGTTTAGTGAGTTCAATCGCGGACGTAGTATGCTTACGGACGAAGTTAAGGCAGGTCGCCCGAAATCGGTCGTTGTACAACAAAATATCGAGGCTGTGCGAAAACTTATAATGGACGACCGACATGTTACGTACTGCGAGATAGAGGCGACTCTGGGTATTTCTATGACCAGCATTAATAGCATATTACATAATTATTTGGCTGTAAATAAAATTTGTTCGCGTTGGATACCCCACAACTTAACAAAAGAGCAAAAAGATGCTCGCGTCGAATGGTGCAATAAAATGTTAAAAAAATATAACCGTGGTGACTCAAAAGCCGTTTATAACATCTATACAGGTGACGAATCCTGGATCTATGCATACGATCCCGAAACGAAGCAACAATCAACGGTATGGGTGTTTCAAAATGAGCCGAACCCTACGAAAGTTACTCGTGCAAAAAGTACATTGAAACAAATGGTGGCCTGCTTCTTCGGTATTAATGGCCATGTAGCTACAGTGCCACTAGAAAACCGTAGAACGGTTAATTCAGAGTGGTACACGACCATTTGCTTACCGGAAGTATTTGAACAAATTCGTAAAACTAACCAGCGACGAAGAATCATTCTTCATCATGACAATGCCAGCTGTCATACGTCACGCGAAACAACTCTATTTTTGGAGGGTCAAAATGTGGAATTAACGGGTCATCCGCCGTACAGCCCTGACTTGGCACCCAACGATTTTTATTTATTTCCAAATATAAAGAATAAATTACGCGGTCAACGATTTTCGACCGCTGAAGATGCTGTCGACGCATTCAAACAACACGTTATGGAGGTACCTCAGGCGGAGTGGCAGAAGTGCTTTAAAAATTGGTTCACGCGAATGCAAAAGTGCATAGATCATCAAGGGGAATACTTTGAAAAACAATAAAACCATTTTCAGCCGTGTACGTTTGTTTGTTTTTTTGTTTCCGTATATATAAGTAGCAACCCTCGTATAACTCGACTGTATATTTATTTAGATTTAGATTTTCGTTTCTATCAATTAGAATAGAGATGAACCAATTTGAGTGTAGCAGTAATGTGTTCTCTAGCATGAAAGTACCGTTAGTACCTAAATTTATCGAGGAAATTTTATAAAATTATCAAACAAAAACATCATTCACGGCAATCGCCCATGTAATGAGTTTAATCGGTCGAGATCCGCTCGTTGCACCATCTCTTTGTGCAGAACCAAATTCTCCCCAAATCCTATATGTCAAAGATGTGCTTTTTGGACATGGCGCTTATGACCTATAGTTGTAATGTTCAGAATTTTGGACGGATTCCAATTACTCGAGGTGACTCTGCACTAATAATCGATTAAAAAACGATGTTACCGAATGCCAGGTGCTTCTTACCTTACCCACCGCCGCGAGACGAATGGTCGTGACAATCGCTTTAATTAATCATTCAGGCGTCTAAGGAAATTCGTTTACAACTAATTCGACTAATAAGTTGAATGAAAAAACGTTAAATAACTAGGTAGATGAGAAAGCAGTTTTACTACTTTTAGGTTCTAGTGCTACCTAGGTGAATCAACTATTTCTTGTCAATCGGTGAAATGGTTAGTACGTTCTTCTGGGCCTCTCTTTAAAAATCTGATCAGTGGAAATGTTTTGTGATTGCTTTACGCTTTCACATAAAAGGCGCTACATAATATATTGCTTACATAGGTTATGCTGAAAAAAATAGACAACATATAACGTGTAACGTTTAAAAACTTTCGCGTTTTGGGCACTGGTCCCACCGCGGGCGAGTAACTATGAGCTATCGGCTATTTTCTAGCCCAAGAAACGAACAAAAGATAATCGTTCCCGTGTAAATAAAAGAGAGAGATGTATATTTATAGTTCATCGCAGTGTGAACAGCCAGCGATGAACTATAAATATATATCGCTCTCTTTTATTTACACGGAGGCGATTATCTTTTGTTCGTTTCTTGGGCTAGAAAATAGCCGATAGCTCATAGTTACTCGCCCGCGGTGGGACCAGTGCCTTAGACGGATCGCGGAAAACTGAAGCCTCAACAATGGTCAAATACGGGTCGAATGTCTATGAAAATTTGAAAGAAGATCAGGCGCGGATCCAGGATTTCGTTCAGGGGGGGGGGGGGGGGCACTTTCCTTTAGTATAGCTATGGTGTCCCGTGGGTCCTACTCGACATACGACTGAATAGAGAAGAGGGGAGGCCTTTGCCCAGCAGTGGGACATTAAAATAGTTAATAAAAAAAGTTTAGTTATAGTACAGTCGAGGACAAAGAGATGTATACACTTTTGGACCTTATTGCGTTGTAATAAGGTTCAAAAGTGTATACATCTCTTTGTCCTCGACTGTACATTATGATACAAGTGTGCTAAGTTGATCATTACATACGAAGCGATATTGTGCGCACGAACGCATGTGAGTGCGCATAAGGAAGCTGAGCTTATGTAATGATCAAGCACACGCGTTTCATACGACGTTTTTCAACACACTTGCGAGGAAATAACAGAATAGTATAATTAATAACTTTTGATAAATACATTAATTGTCAGAATGTTTACAGGATAGAGGTACTTACGAACCTAAGATAATTAAATTTAACTAACCTTTTTTGTGATGTTATTGAGTATCTGGAACTCTTTTTCAAACCATTTCATAAAATTAAAGACTTCACATTTATTGTGCAATAAATTATAGTATTTTTTTCTTACGTATTGCTCACTAGATTTTTATGATGACATTTTACTAGTATGTATCACAATTTTGAAATATATCCAGAGGTTAAATTAACGCTAAAGTTGTCTTCTTATTCATTGAAAATATAATTTGTTAAAATTAATAAAACACGACGAGAAAAATCTAACATATAAACAATGATTTGAGGTTAACTTATAAATGGCGCGCAATTTTCTTTTTTGGATGTGCGTGCAGCTTGAGGCAAAGGCGCGGACGTATAATACCAAACAGCCAATATTACAACAGACAATTCGTGTTTTAAACACGAATTATTGTGTATTCTAGTAATATAATAAGATGAAATGATTCTTATTCACAATCAGGATTGTATAATTTATATTCTATCGTAAATGTGTATATTTTTAATATATTTACTTTTTTTTACTTTTTTAGAATGTAAACTCATAAAGAGTTAAAAAAAGTAAAGGTAATACCCGACTAAATTACAACGATTCGTCTGCGTACGTACAACTTGGTACTAGAGTACAAACGTCACTTGATCGGATTATTAAATTACTAGCTGTGCCCGCGGCTCTGCCCGCGTGGAATTCGGTCTGTGTCAGTAAGCGGCTAATTCACCCCTAATTTCTCTCCCGCTACCCTGGAGGCGGAACTTGAAGTAAAGTTGACAGATGTGTATATCGGACGATGTTCATGTCCACGCCAAATATCATCCAAATCGATCCTCCCGTCAAATCAGTCTAAGCATGAAAGGTAAGAACAGGCGCGGTTGAAATTAGGGGGGGGGGGGGGGGGGGGGCGGATTATCATTAGGTTACCGTAGGTAATGAATTTTCATACGTTTTTACCACACTGTCACAGATAATACACTGATGTTACGTTACTGGTTGCAATAATGGTGGTAATTACATACGGTTCCGAACGCGGAATAGAGGATTTATGATATTGGTGTAGATCAAGATATTTATTCTTCAATGTAAGCACATTACAATGCACTAATGAACGTCAGAGAAAAATAATATACGTGTGTGTCGTGGAACACACGATTGGAACGAAGTATGTTATTTAATTTTGGACTTTTTCGTAAATTTTATGTTTTTTTTTTCTTTTCCTTTTGAAATTTTTGAAATTTTAGGAATTTTGGAAATTTTGGAAATTTTGGAAATTTTGAAAATTTTGGAAATTTTTGAAATTTTTGAAGTTTTTGAAATTTTTGAAATTTAGTAATTTTTGACATTTTTTACTTTTAGGTTCTCGACTTTTTTCACTTTTATCACTTTGTCACTTCTCACTTTCACTTTTCACTACACTTCACTTTTTTATTTCATTCCATTTTACATGTTCCTCAATCGTATGGGTGTCGCGTTTTCGTGACGTGACGCTTTTTCGTGACGGTCACGTGACTTTTTTTCGCCTAGCCCCCCATCCGCGAACCGTCCGATAACGAACTTCGTCCCAAAACTACCACCGGTTCTAACCCTACACCTCTGGCCCAATAAGTATTATGACATTTATGACCGAAAATAAACTCGACGGGACTTGTTTTTTTCAAAACAGTGGGTACTTAATACATTATTAGATCTTAAAGATATAAAATAATGCGTAGTTCTTCAAGAAGACATATCAAAACAGCTTGAGAGACGGATAATGTACCCATTGTTTAATTATAAAGAAAATTAAATCCTAATCTGACTGCTTCACAAAACGTTTGATATGTTTTCCTACCTAAACGGTGTCCTATAAATGTTAGATGATTCAACCCCCAACTTCCAACCCCCTTTTCACCCCCACAAGGGTTTGAAAACTATCCTATGACGTTTCTCGAGATTCAAATTATCTCCATACTCATTTCTATCTAAATCGTTTCAGCGGTAAAAAATTCTCCATACAAACTTTCAACACCATTTTCACCCCCACCAGGGTTGATTTTCGGGATTAAAACTATATATTATCATTTCCCGGGACTCAAACTATCTCTATTCAAAATTTCATCAAAATCCGTTCAGCCGTTTTCACGTGATGCGCGGTCAAATAAACAGACAAACAGATAAACAGATAAACAGACAAACAGATAAACAGACAAAAATTCTAAAAATTGTTGGAACGTGTTCTGTTATCGATTCTAAGTATCCCCAGCCAACTTTTTTTCGATTATCTTCCATGTACAGACTTTCGACCCTCTTCAGCTTTATTATATGTATAGATTCCACTAGTTGGATAATTATTGTGAAATGCACGCGTGTTTAATATCTAGGATTATGAGCATAAAAGCGGTGGAATAAGAACCTCGTTACGAGCAGGTGTGTTGAAAAGTATATTATGACATTTGAAGCTTAACAAAGTAAACAGATTCAGTAATTGAATGTAAATAATTCCTAAACTTATCAATTAAAGAACGATCGTAGTTATATAAAATATCTCAGACAATAAGTCAAAAATATCCTATATGGTTAATTATATTCCAAAATTCAAGGTTTTATCTTCAACATACTACTACAACAACGTGTAGCCTACATACATACACCATGTAGGCTACACGTTGCCTGTTAGTCACTAGGAAATGTGACTGTTTTATATTTAGATCAGTTTTTAAACTGTAAGTTAAAACATTTCAAACACTTCACTAACATTAAAATGACGTTGTAAGGTACTGTTGTTTGCTGGTTGGTGGGTTTAAGTGCTGTTTTGTCTGTAACATAATATAACACACGAACGGTTAAGCACTAAAGTATTATGTTACGTGATGCATTCGCTGTAACTTTACCCCTCTTAACACCAATTAACCCCAACATTTACTGTAAAGATATTCAATATAAGCGAAACAGTTTACAGGCAACTATCAATTTGTTCTATTATGATTATATAATTTCTTATAATATTGCATCAAACCCAGAACTCTAGGATTTGTATTTTTGAAGTGGTTTGCATTGGACCCATAAACAGCTGTCAGATGTCCATATCTAGAAATAAGCATAGTAGATACTATGCTTATTTCTAGATATTAGTTTGCCATAATGTAGATACATTATGGCAAACTAACTAAATGGGTTTCGTCGCTCTCATTATTGTGTCATATCTGACGTGGCCAGATCTCCGTCTAATATACCTAAAGACGCGGAAGGGTGAAATTACAACTATTTTATTAGCCGTTAAGTTCGAAATTTGACTCTTCCTAACCGTTGAGTCAACAGACTTTTATCACGCTATAAAAGCTGAATAAACATTCCAATGGCTGCAATGAGACACCTTTAGCTGTTTATGTGATATGGTTTTAATGTGACGGTTTGATACGGCCAGGCCAGTACCTACTATTTAAATAAGGCACATGTGTTTATTGTTTACTAGCTGTACCCGCGGCTTCGCCCGCGTGCCTATGGGAGGTTTTGATATTTCCATTTACTTTACGCAGGCCTTTAATGTTAAACTTACGCTTTCTATATGTCAATGTCCATCATATTGGTTATAATTTTTTTATTTATTAGCCTGTTGTTTCCCACTGCTGGGCAAAGGCCTCCCTCTCTTTCTTCCATGTGTCTCTGTCTATGGCAATCCACTGGTTACTGATTCAAAATAGATTAGTTCATCCGTGTTAAGATAACTGACTTAAAGGCAAGCGTCGAGACTTGCGAATGCTAATGGCCGAGTTCCTACAGTAGAGTATGCTTCGGGCGGCGGAAGCGAGAATTGCTTCTCCAGCAGGTTCACAGGGACCCAAAGTCAGGTGTCTTCAAGGGCTGAAGGGCCGAGGGCGAGGAAGACTCAGGGAGCGTCACAGTGAAAATTGATTTAGTAACAGCAGTATGACAGGGACCGGACAAAACTCAAGGGCTAATTATCTGAAAAAGCGAACCCAAGGGCCGAAGGTCCGGGGGTGAGTGAGAATTTATGTAAAAGCCAAAGGCCGAGTACCGCGTTGGACTCAGGCCCGGAGCGTCGCAGCGAGAATTGCTTCAGTAGCAGCAGTATGACAGGGACCAGACAAAGTAACCCTAAAGGGATCATTATCTGAAAAGCGAAACCAATGGCCGAAGGCCCGAGAGTGAGCGGCAATGTATGCGAAAGCCAAAGGCCGAGTACCATGTAGGGCCCAGGCTCGGAACGTTGCAGCGAGAATTGGTTCAGTAGCAGCAGTATGATAGGGACTGGACAAAACTCACAGGGTAATTATCTGAAAAGCGAACCCAAGGGCCGAAGGCCCGAGAGTGAGCGGTAATGTATGCGAAGGCCAAAGGCCGCCGAGTACCATGTAGGGCCCAGGCTCGGAACGTTGCAGCGAGAATTACTTCAGCAGCAGCAGCAGCATGACAGGGACCGTACAAAACTCAAGGGCTAATAAGTATCTTAAAAGAGAATCCTAGGGCTGAAGGCCCAAAGGTGAACGGCAATATCTCCGAAAGCAAAAGGCCGAGTACGACGTAGGGCGTAATCCCGGAGCGTCGCAATGAAAATTGCTTCAACAGCAGCAACATGAAAGGGACCGGACAAAACTCTTGGTTGTATGCGAAGGTAAAAGGCCGAGTACCGCGTGTAGCTCAGGCCCGGAACGTTGTAGCGAGAATTGCTTCAGCAGCAGCTTGATAGGGACCGGGCAGGTTATTGTCAAGTGTCTTAGCGATCCCGAGGGCAGAAGGCCCGAGGGTGAGCGGGCATTGTATGAGAAAGCTTAGGCCGAGTACTGAGTTGGGCCCAAGCCCGGAACGTCGCAGCGTGAATGGCTTCAGCAGCAGCATGACAGAACCGGACAAAACTCAATGGTCAAGTGTCTAGGATACAATTTATTGCTGAAGGATTCATGACTACCCTTTTTATTGTA
The DNA here is from genome assembly GCA_947086415.1 of Pammene aurita. Classification (NCBI taxonomy): domain Eukaryota; kingdom Metazoa; phylum Arthropoda; class Insecta; order Lepidoptera; family Tortricidae; genus Pammene; species Pammene aurita. The sequence goes on from OX352299.1 coordinate 28,267,042, forward strand.
TTGGGCTGATAAAGCGAGATAAAACATGTGGCTTTTGCGATCGGTCTGATAATTATTTTATGCTGTTGGGTAAGCCCAAATCAGTAAATCTTTACTACTTGTTTTATCAGTTTTTAAGTATATTGTAAGTAGGTTTCATATTATTTATCTATGCCCATGTGAAGAAATGTTTAAAAATGTTAAAATGTTTAAAAAAAAGAATGTTTCTACGATTACGTCTGAAAATATGGCTACATAATGGAATGGATATTTACTGTGACAATAACATGTATCCAAGACTTTACGCCTTACGTAATAGAGTCGTGGCTACATATTTTTGACACATTAAATGAATCCATATTTTCAGACGTGACTGCATATTAAAAGGATTAGGATCGTGTGTTGTTGGGTACCTACGTCCTACCCATACACGGTACATAGGCGCCATCTATTATCACTTTGAAAAACTAAATATATATAAAAATATTGTTTTTAAATAATCAGGATAAAAACTACCTTAGATGTTGCTCCGGGGTATGAACTGCTACTGTACAAAATTTCATAAAATTCTGTGCAGTAGTTTTTGCGTAGTGCGCGGACAAATTCACAGACAGACAGACAAGAATTCCAAAAATCGTTGAAATATATTTAGTTAACGTTTCTAAGACTCCCTGAATTGGTTTTTCACAAATATCTTCAATGTACATTTTTTTTCTCCTTACGCGTTTATTATATGTATAGATGTACAAATATTTTGTAAGTATTGTATGGTTAACAAACACGTTAAATAATAGTAATTTAAAGTTAAAATATTGAAAATTCGCTGCGTGTAAATGTATGTAAAATACTTTACCTACACTCACATTGTAAGTCCTCTAAAACGTGTTCAAAAACGGTAGGCAATGGCTAGCATTACCACAACCGATTTTACTATGATAAGCTTTTTATCTGTGGCAGTAACGTAATTTTAACTTTACATGCTCATATATTGATACGTTATGAGTTTGAAATTCCGAACATCGAATTTGATAACATAATGTAAATCCTGTGCTCCTTCCTGACCAACGGCACGCGCCCGCGCGACCGCCGGCGCAATCGAGTTGGCCATGGCGGTGCAATGGCGGTCATTCTATGGTTTCCGAACACTTCATTTAGAATATATAATATGAGTGTAGATAAAGCAGTGTATGCAACTGTACGTAATTAGGCCTTAAAACACTCGTGTGATCTTATTATGAAACTCTCGTTTCATAAAACCACACTCGTATTTTAAGGACCCTTATTACGTAACAGTTACATAAACTACTATTTATTCGACTCCCTTGTATTGTAACGTCAATACAATGAGTACCGAAACCATAGACTTTAAACGCATTTTAAAGACGAAAATGGATAAAACAATACAAAAAACCGTACCTAGTTACTTGCATATTAGGCGCATATTGATCTACTATTGCCCGAGCCCGAGCCCGAGCTCGTCTTCGGTCGGGACAAACCAAGAAACATGAGACAAACTTTATGCCTTTCTTGCTTGCTGGTAAGAGACTGCTCAATACCGAGACACGTGGAAGGAAAATAGGGAGGCCTTTGCTCTACAGTGGGACACGTTTGGCTCTCAAATGAACGATTTTTTCTCTCGCTTCTGAAACTCGACTACCTCATTAATTCGACTGAACAATCGCATTTATGAACAAAGCTCAAATCTACGTCGCCAACATTTGCAAGTATAAGCCGCTTACCGCCCGCTGTGGGGGTAATCCTCAACACCTCGTTCACAAAACGAACGCTAGATACGATCGTTGTCGCTCAACGCTCAACCACTTTATGATGGACAGCAGACACCGGCAGCCGCCTACTGCCATACGTTGGACGAAAGACGAGCAATAACGCTTAGAGGGTACGTTTCGTCATAGTCAAATAAATAATTTTATCTTTTCTCTATGGTTTCGTAAACGAGGCATAACAGAGGGCCTGCCGCGAACCTCTAAAATCGAAGTTTCGTTATCTGCGTCTCGTTCGAATTACCAAGTGCGATAGAGTAGAAGATAACGAAATTTCGAGGTTTGTGGTAGGCCCTCAGCTTACGAACATTGCAATAACTCCACTTTATAACATCTTCAACATTTATTTTACGGCATCTTCAGGATAAGGGGTTGTTAACTTATTAAATGACCAGAACCTTTTTACGTTTGAACATCGCTTTGCTGCAATCTTTTTTTTATAGTACGTTACGCAATCGGAAATCCGAAGTCAGGACAAGTAGAAAGACAAGCAAAACAAAGAGAAGAGTTAAAGTGTAGCAAATCAATTAAGATTCGCAATAAAATTAGATGTAATAAGCTATACAAGGTGTAACAAAATAATATAAGAGGAGTTTAATAGGTTAAATTGTTAAAGTATAAAACAGAGTGCCTCTCGCCATCAAACGTAACAGTTTGGCCAGAATATACATGTACAAAATCTAAGTTGTTATTTGAATATATAAATAAATTAAAATAAAAAAATGCTGGTAATCCGTTTAAGGGCATAATTGGTATCAAATTCTAATTATGAAAAACTAAGAAAAAAAAATTCTCAGGCGAAAAAAAAAGGTTTTGTATGGAGGGTCGGCCGGCTGGGATGTCGTGTCCATACAATTTTTTTTTGCCAATAGTAGTTTATGTAACTGTTACGTAATAAGGGTCCTTAAAACATGAGTGTGGTTTTATGAAACGAGCCGCAGGTGAGTTTCATAATAAGATCACACGAGTGTTTTAAGGCCTAATTACGTACAGTTGCATATACTGCTTTATCTACACTCATATTATTTATCTAAAATGCCGTATTCGGAAACCATAGAATGGCCGCCATTGCACCGCCATGGCCAACTCGATTGTGCCGGCGGTCACGCGGGCGCGTGTCGGGCTGTCGGCGGTAGCGCGGGAGGGTGCAGGTGTACATTATGTTATCAAAAGTCATAGCACATCAATAATTGAGCATGAAAAGTTAAAATTACGTTACTGCCACGGATAAAAAGCTTATCATAGTAAAATCGGTCGTGGTAATGCTAGCCATTGCCTACCGTTTTCGAACACGTTTTAGAGAACTTACAATATGAGTGTAGATAAAAATGGTTTTGTATGGAGGGTCGGCCGGCTGGGATGTCGTGTCCCATACAATTTTTTTTTTGCCAAAACAATTTTCTCCTACTTTTTCCTAGTCGCAACACGATACCAATTATGTCCTTAAACGGATCACCACTATTTTTGTTACATCCTGTATTTATCCCAGTTGTGATGGTACCTACTACTAGCATACTACTAGCGTACTTTTTAGGGTTTCGTAGCCAAATGGCAAAAAACGGAACCCTTATGGATTCGTCATGTCTGTCTGTCTGTCTGTCCGTCCGTATGTCACAGCCATTTTACTCGGAAACTATACGACGTATCTGAATAAAATTTACACATAAGGTGTATTTTGTATGCCGCTACTTATTTATGGAGTTAAATTTGAAAAAAAAATATTTTTAGGGGGCGCTCCATAGATGTAACTAAATTTCAAAAAATGTTTTTTAACCAAATATCAACATGTGACACATCAATCGATAGGTCTTTAAAAATAACATTGAAGTTTCTTTGACCATTTTGTGATTAAGTGAATATTTTCTGAAATAATCGCTTCGAAAGTCAGAAAAATTGTGTCCCCCCCCTGTAACTTTTGAACCGTAAGTGCAAAAAATGTGAAAAAATTTGAGGCGATGTGCCTTATCATATACTTTCTACGAAAATTATTTTGAACATTATCGGTTCAGCCATTTTTGAGTTATCTCCAACAAACTTCTTCCAAAGGCATCAGATACGACCTTTTGGTATTAGTTTGGTTCTTATTACATTGAAGGTACGGAACCCTCCTATGCGTGGTCCGACACGCACTTGGCCGGTTTTTTTTGTTTTTGTTTTGTCTCTCTATGCTCTCAGAGAGCACTTGACCAAACTAATTCTAAAATAATGCTTTATTTTTTATTTCTACACAAAATATTGTAATCGGTTGAAAATTACGCGAAACGAAACGACAAATTGAAATAGGCCGGTTGGAGAGGAGTTCAATTGTGATACGACAATTGGTTTGATAATTTTTGTCTCATAATTACCATTCTATCTTACTAAGTTGCGCCAACATGTGGCACGGTTCTGTAGAAGCCTTGACAAACCTTGACAACGTAGTAAGATATTGTACACCCGCTTCCTAGGGGAACAAAATTAAAGGTCGGAAGTGTCATGTAGGACGTGGAACGGAACAGCGTGAACCATCCTTTAGTTGCATTTATCAACAGTAGCTGTTTATTTATTCTGTCCACGCTTTAAATAGGCGCAGACTGGTTGACACAATGGCACATAAATACTATATTATATTTGCAAGAACAGTCAAACCTAACGTATGGTACGTTTGGTTGTGCATATCTACGAGAAGGGAAAGCGATTTCTAGCTGAATTTATAACAAAATATATATCCCAACTGTCGTTTAACTACTTACCTGTAATGTCTGGGATCATAAATTTGTTTATATCGTGGTTTTGTTGATAAACTTTAAAGCTCATTATATTTATTTAAAAAATGTTTAAATTAAATTTCATATTTTGTTTTATGTATATTTCTTATATAATACTATAAAATATAACGGGTACACTCACGTCACTTTAGTCACTTCGCGCGACATGTTTCGGAGAGCTTAGGTCTCCATCTTCACGCACTAAGAGTTCTTATATAATGTTTAAATATACTAAAGGTTACATTTATATTAAAAAATTCCAATTAGGTAATAATGATGAATCAAATAGATTTTTTTCAACCGTTTGGCGTTTTGGTAGGTTGTCCTCTTATAATACCGGCCGGCGGCTTATTTAACGGCCTCGGTAGAATTTTTTGAGGGTTTTGAGCTCCGTTTCAGTCAGCACTGGGTTCTTGAGGTCGGAAACATAGGATAGTCTTCCTAGTGTAGTCTCAAAAAACCCGTTAAAGGTTAATATGAAGTTAAATTCGGAATACATTCCAGCTACTCTCACCTTTTCTCGACATAACTTCTGGTTTATTATGTTAGAGTATAACTAGAAGGCGGTTTGATTCCAGCCCCATGCAACAAAAAAACTGGTGATCTGTTTAATTGCATAATTGGTATCAAATTGCGATTAAGAAAAAAATAGTAGAAAATGTTTTTACGTCCCAGCCGGTCAACTCTCCGAACAAAACAAATATCTTTTTCGCGTGAAAAAGTTTTTTTCCTAGTTTTTAGAAATTAGAATCGATTCCAATAATGCCCTTCAACAGATCCCTTGGCCGCGATTCGGATAATAAACACACACACTGGACAGACACAGCTACAATCCAACTCAACTCAACGCTATAACGACATTGACATTTGCTATTCGAACAAATTTTGATTCAACATTGGTCTCACATTGGTCACACATTGGTCTCACATTGGTACAACATTGGTACAATGTGTGACCAAAGTAAGACCGATGTTGAATGAAAATCTGTTCGAATAGCAAATGTCAATGTCGTTATAGCGTTGAGTTGAGTTGGGTCGAGTTGGGTTGGAGCTGTGTCTGTCCAGTGTGTGTATTAATTTTTCGAATCGCGGCCCTTGTATGGGTACGTGTTAGCATATCCATTAGAAATATTCTTTGTCAATTTACGTTTATTTTTAGCGGAACATAACTTTAGGTAGGTATATATAGACGGCAGGACGGCACACCTTTTGCTAACTATTGAACCATTTGCATAACTGTAATCGCAAAACACGGCAGTGTGTCAGCCAAGTTCGGTGGCTCTATCCGATTACGGCTCACAAATCGTGCTCAGTAAATACATATCCAAGGTGTTAAAAGGTGTCTTTTCATGCTTAATGTTCCATTCAAGCGTCTCTCAGGCCATCTAAGGATCGGACTTGTCTTCGGGCATTACCTAATTTATAGACGGAATTGGACTAGAAATTCTGACTGAATGTGAGTTAAACTTGCGCAGTTTGGCTTCTGCACTTGAGGCTATAGTATCTTACCTGCATTACCTAAGTCCCTATGTATTTTTTTAAAAATATTTAAAGTAATATTTTTGGTGTCGAATCCTAAAAAAAAGCTATGTAGCCTTATGAAACTATAGGAAAAATAAGTACCTACCTAGCAATAAGATACAGATGTACACTCTAGGATCAAGTAGAAATGTATAATATATTTGAAAACTTAAGGATCAAAATGACTCCGATCCAAAACACGAACCGTTTCGGCTGACCAAATAGGCACTGCAGGCGGAGGCAGACGGATTATCACCGCCCACACAACAAAACAGACACACAATCATATTTAAAACTAAAGAGCATTAAGTCGGCTAAAACGCCTATTTAAATACCATTCTTATTATAAACCAGTTACGTCGAATTTCGTGTGAGCCGAGATGAGTTCAAAGGCATTTCGAATATTAAGTGCATACATGCATACCTCGCAGATGTCTCAGTAACTTGACCCGAGACGATGAATATGTGGCGGCTATAAAAATGCTATAACATAGAAATAAACGCCAATTAAAAGTCTAACGCATTTCTTAATCGGAAAAGGAAGTCGCTTATGGGAACGGACATCGCCAAAAAGCTTTTTATATACTTTTTATGTTTATTTAATACCGGTTCTCACCAATCTCTTCTTGTTATCGGTTTTCATATTGACTTAGGGAATGAAGTGATAGATAAAGATATAAAAATGTCCATAGGCGTGTAACTGTAAATATTATGAAAATAAAATAACATGTCATTCTGAAATTGTTTATTTTATAAACAAATAATTATTTTATCAACAAAATCATAACATGACTTGAGAGAAATTTTAAATAACATTTTAAATAGCACATTTTGCGTCTACTTTACAGTTATCAGCTAATATCACAGACTTTTTTAAAGACAACAGTTATATCGTCACCTGTGTAAGTTTTGATGGTGACATTTACACATATACTTATAAATAAATCCTCGATTTTTTCGCTGCACCGAGGCCTTTTATAAAACAATTATTCAGTCGCATTCAGCATAAGTGCATTTTCATTTATTTCAGAAAAGCTTGCAACTATAGGAGCTTTTAATTCCAGTCATTGCATTTATACAGAGTCATTTTATGTGATTAATTAAGATTATAATCAGCTCAGTGATAAGCTACACATAAACGTTTCACAGCAAAATGAGAAACAAGTTATAGATTATTTTACAATCCATATTTTACAAGTTAATCATGCTGGGTACTAAAGATATTATTTAAAAAAAACAAGTATAAAGAAATGGAAGTATACAACATTTGAATGACTAATTTAGAGTTCCATAAATTGTGTTTGTACATTTTATAGGGGAATTAACTATATACGCTAATGACACCCAAACGATATTTATCTCAATCATTAAACAATCATGTAATTCCTTTCTTAAACAAAAAATAAATTATACACTTCTAAATAAAGATCTCGTTTTAAATTAAATCAGATTTTTTATATAACTATTATACACTTTGATGATAAATAACAATTACTGCCGTTTAGTATTTATACAACTTTACAAAAAACCCATTTTAAAAGTCTTGGCTTACGACTCAAATGCCAAGACTTCAACAAAAATAAAAGATACAAAAAAAAATCTGGTCACCTGAGATAAATAAGATAATAGCTTTTCATACAGGTGTAACATTCAGCTACACAGACCATCTCAACTTCTAGAAACGTGTGTTGGTCACTTGGTATAGAAATATCCATACAATATCCGGTTTTATTGTCCACAAGAGTGGTCACCATACATAAGCGCTCTCATACTAATTTAGTATGCCATTTGCACATTTCATAGCTAAAAATATTAACAAAACTTGGGTTTTAGGAGTCATAGGCTGTGATAGAGTAAAATGATGTAGGATGCAACATGTTGATTCACGAAATATGGTGCGAGCTTTCTATCGTACTGTCAACATTTGCATAGACATTCGGCGCTAGCTCATGTGACTTTACCTATACTCAGTTATTTTGCTCGAATCTAAGTAATTCCTGTATCACAAAAAACACGCTACGAGCGATATCGCTCGGATTTTGACGCATGCGGCGGCGAGCTCGTGAAACGAACGTATCAGCTCCTTTGTCATGTTCATGAAAATAAGCGGCAAATTGGAGCGTTATTTCGTGAACGCTTGGGGCTTTAATTTCGTGAACAATGCATAAGTGCGCTGACGTCTCGCTATTTTTATACTTGATGCCACGTCCGTGTAGTCTGTGGTTGGCTATCTCGGACAGAACTTGAAATGCGGGAACAGGAAACAGTGCAGAGACAGGAACCTGCAACAATGGCAGACAAGTCGTAATTCGCTTTTATCTTCACGGCAGTTACGGAAAACGAGGTTTTCTTTAAAAAGTTACATAATAAAGTTCATTAGATACTTCACCCCGACAACACACTTGGCCTGTTTTCTCCAAATATTGTGCTGCATTTCTTTCTTTAATATTAAAAGCGATATTGATGTAGGTGACTAGCGATTTTTAATAATTATAGCATGCGATTGACGCAATACTCTTTATTCTTACGTTTACGTTTGTGTTACAGGAGAATCAACTCACCTAGTAGGATCATACAACGTGTCGAAACCAGGAACGTTGACCACGTTCCACTCTTTCTTGGTTCTGCTGTAACCGAAGGAGACTTGGTCCTTCAACTTTTCTGTATCCAACAGTTTCATTTGTTCTAAATGGGAATGGAACTGTGGTATCACCGTCAGATTCGTGTGAATTATGTTTTCTGTGGACAAATAGAAGGCTATTATGATGTGATAAAGATTTTTCTATACAATTATTTTGGGAGTATTACAAACTAGATACGACAAAGGGACTGTTTTTTTTTGTCACCCATAATTTTCGTGATATTTTAAGGACAGCGACAGGCGACAGCCAATTTTTAAATACAATTCGTTTAAGTGTGATATAAATTTTTAAGCTACATATATAGTGCTATTTCTTGTGAACAAATTGTAAGTCATGCTGTCAATATTTCCTTAGCCTCAAGATTACGCGTTTGTTATATTCTTTTCTATTTATATATTCTACAACAAGTTATATTATTTTCATAGCGTAATGATTGATACTCGTAGTTACATAAGTACGCAATCAGCACAGGAGTTCAAAACACTTCTAAATAAATTGTTAAAAAATAAGTGTCAAAGAAACGGGAACGAAATCTGCTTCACAAATGAATTTTGAACTGAGATAGAGAACTATACAAACAATATTGCCACTTTATCATTTCGGCCACAAATTAGAAACGAACTAATTCAAATTCTACGAAAGTCCCAAATTGCTCTGCGTCTACAAATTCTATACGGTGACGGCGAGTTTCAAATTTTACACCAAATGTTTGCTAGTTTAAACAACAGAGCTGGAATTTATATATAAATTGGCTTATTTAGTGAAGTTGTGTGTCCACTCTGTTACAAACATTTAAATATAAAATTACAATATACAAGATGTAACAAAAATGCTGCTGATCCGTTTAACGGCATAATTGGGTACTCTCCTGGGTAAAAAAAATATAATTCTATTTAGTCCGTCAGTTAGATTATCAAAAAATATTGGACACGTATTTTTTATTTTGTCAATCAAACAAAAATTGGTGAAGATATAGCCCGTTAAAGTTCCGCGTGACGTCACATTACATTATACTAAAAATTGTACTGAAATGTGACGTCACGCGGAACTTTAACGGGCTATATCTTCACCAATTTTTGTTTGATTGATAAAATAAAAAATACGTGTCTAATATTTTTTGATAATCTAACTGACGGACTAAATATATTTTTTTAGGAAAGTAGCCAATTAGTGTCGTATTCTAGTTATGAAAAACTAAGAATAACATTTTTTCACGCGAAAAAAGAAATTGGTTTTGTGGTTGACAGGCTGGGACGTCGGGTCCCATACAAAAAAATAATTCGAGTCCAATTTTTTTTTACATTTTTTTCTTAATCGCATTACGATACCAATTATGCCCTTAAACGGATCACCAGTATTTTTGTAACACCCTGTATTATGTTTTTAACTGTGGTCATTAATCATAAAGAATTTAGACAAAAAAGCTGGGAAGCAAAGGCAGATTAATAATTAAACATAAGTTAAAATAACATCTCACCTATAAGATATCCAAGGGATACGTCGTCAGGGTATTTAACGTTATCACAAAAACTGATGAACCGCCCACCACTGTAGAAACAAAGTTTTATGTTAATCCTTTAGCCTTTAGATAACAGAGATGTCAAAAGTATATGTGAAGGATACACGCGGAAAGAACATGGCGAGCCACTGTTTAAAATGAAAATTTTATTTTAAAAGCGTAGTGCTCGCGATCAACTAAACTTACTTACAACTTCGGTTACAGCTGCACGGTTAGCACAAGAGTAAAGCGACAGTATCTCGCGGTCGAGATAGACATCTGTCACTTTCTGATAAATACAGTTAGACAGTGACAGATGTCGCTTCATTCTTGTGCTAATAGTGCTGTTAATATTAACTTTAATCCATTTCTTCGCACATAAAAACACATTTCATACAAACTTTCAAAGCTCGATAATTAAAAATGTTGTTCATGGTGACTAGACGTTTTACTTTGCTGTGCCCTTCATGTACATATGTAAGTATACAATGTGTTGGACTCGTGTAACTTGTGAAATGTTAAGCTAGCGCTATAATTTTGATGGCAATTTTTAGCGCATTTACTGTACTATCTGCTAATAATAAAAAAAGTACAGGTCAATGACCTGGTTTTTGCAAAAAAATAAGAAACGTAAAAAAAGAGTTTTTTTTGAGAATTTTTTTCTTTTTACAATTGATTTTCGAGTAATTATGGAAACTTTTCTGCAACATTGTTGACTGAAATGTATGCCCCATTTCGTAAGCTACGGAAGTACACCTTTTTTGCATATGTGCGACGGATATTTTGACAAATAATGGTTAATTTACCAAGTGCGGTAGAGTGTGGTGCCATAGAATTTTAAAGGGGTGCAGTTTAAAAATGATAGAGAAACAATGGTATGGGGGTTGATGGGTTGATAAAATTCATCATACTATACGCGGCGACTGATGATACTATACGTGGTTAACGGCTCTAACATAGGTGTAAAAACACATTGTACATGTGTAAAAACAAAAAAAAAACATTTGTACTAATGTACAGTAACCATCATATATATCGGAGCGGCTAAGATGGTCACAATATCTGAACAACGCCCCTATTGTCACGGCGATAAAGTGCATCTTCAGATATTTTTGAGTACCGTGGCCGCTCTGATATATTTTATGGTGACTGTACACAAGTTTAAAGAAGGTCAATTGCAACATAATATAATAATAATATACCTACGAGTAATATGACACAGATTCCAAGTCCAGCCGTACTTGGTTACAGTAAATCATAACAGCTACGTTATTGGATTATTGGAATGCAACTGGTAGTCAGAAACTTTAACAACCTTGGCATTAATTCAGACTACAGATGTGCGGAACTTTCCAAATAATTAGAAATATTCTCGGAAATTTCTAAAAATTTCATAAGAAATATAGGAAATTGGAAATTTAAGAAATGGAAAGTTTCAAATCCCATACAAGAATGTGAGAATTTTCCGAAATTTACATATGTGGAAAATTTCTCAATTTAGGAAACTCTCCGAAAATTGGAAATTTAAGAAATGGAAAGTTTCAAATCCCATACAAGAATGTGAGAATTTTCCGAAATTTACATATGTGGAAAATTTCTCAATTTTGGAAACTTTCCGACGGCACATCAGTAATTTAGACATCGATTTTGGAGAGGTGGCGATTCCACAATAAAAAATAATACATTGTTGGAGTACCTAAAGACAATACGTATATTCTGCTTTGTAGTCCTACTAGCGTAGCCATTGGTCGAAGTAAGAGCCCTTGTGCACGATCAACCGTTCAACACGACAAAGATGAAAGTAACCGGATAATGTCGCTATACGCTTGCTTAGCCCGAACGTCCGGCAGTATGGCCACTTGATTGCCCGAGAACACTACAGTGTCACAACAGATAGAGTATCGATTAATTATCTGTTTAATATTGATTTTATAAACCAAAAAAATATATATTAGCTATGTATACGTTTAAGTACCACAAAGCCTATATGTACTTTAAAGAAAGAAAAACATAGTCTCTTAGTTTTCCTCTCGTACATATATTTATATTTCTACCTATCGGCAAGAGGAACATTTGCTAAACATAAGAAGTCGTAATCAATTTAAATGATCGGTATTTGATCAATCGATCCTGTATAGATAAAGGAGATCGTCAATTCTGGGCATGAAACCGTATACAGTTTGTACTACAATGTAAAATAAATACTCATTTTATTACTAAAGTGGACAAAATATTACAAAAAAATGAAACGGGAATTAGAAATACTAAATAAATAAACATTACGTTGATCTTTCCGCGATTAAAATACAGCAAGACAAGTCGTTAACGTCCTTATGGCATTGATATAAAGTTTAAATTCACCTGGACTGAAACGGGTTTGTTTTTTGGTTTGACACTGTCAATATCTACCGTTACATAATCTGCGTTTTGATACTCTTCGGTAAGTTATAACATTGTAATATTACAATAATATCTAAGCCTACGAATACGGAAGTTTAAATTAGAAATCGACTGTATTAAAACGCCCAAAGATTGAAAATGCGCATTTTTGCATTTTTGATCGGAGTTTGAATATTGAAAGTGGGTTTCATAATGGAATAATATCATGCTCCTTCGATAACGAAACACATCTTTTTTTCAATTTTGCAATGTCAGATACTAGTGCTATCGCACTTAACGGTGGTAAACCTTATCCCTTCGCAATAGGTGTTAGGAATGTTCAGTTAATAGTATCAACGATGGTTTGACAGCCGTCTTTGTTTACCGAAATACAGGAACTATAAATACGATCAAAATATGACTTTTTATTATTTCATCATGATTCCCGTTTTGTTTTTAAGTCCGCTTTTGTACATTTTCTTTAAAAAACCAGTACTTTTTTTACATTAATGTATAAATCATAGGCATGCACGCTTTCAAAAATTGTCCTCGTCAGATTCAAGTTTTAAATGCATGATTTTTCAATTTTCCCATTAGATTACGCAATTTTTTTACCACCGTCCTGATCTAGAAATTATGACGATTTTTTAAAGGTTAGGGTCATTCCTAAATGGTCCTAAATAATCTGGGCCTGATCACCTAACAAAAATTGACGATCTCCTTTGTGTTCATAAATAAATTAGATTATTAAACATAAGGTGTACTTAGTCAGAATATACTAAGGTTGTAAAAGTGACACGTACAAATAAACCTGAAACTGTTTTTTTACTGATTCAACGATAAATATTTATTTATTTATTTATTTAAATTTTATTGCACAATAATACAAAGTACAAAGGGCGGACTTAATGCCAGAGGGCATTCTCTACCAGTCAACCATCAGGCCAAAAGATAAAAGTAATAGTCCGGGAAACGGGTAGCAAACAGAAAACTAAAATCCGAAGTAACATTACGTAAATATTTTTATCTACACTCACACTGTAAGTCCTCTAAAACGTGTTCAAAAACGGTAGGCAATGGCTAGCATTACCACAACCGATTTTACTATGATAAGCTTTTTATCTGTGGCAGTAACGTAATTTTAACTTTACATGCTCATATATTGATACGTTATGAGTTTAAAATTCCAAACATCGAATTTGATAACATAATGTAAATCCTGTGCTCCTTCCTGACCAACGGCACGCCCCTCCCCGACCGCCGGAACAATCGAGTTGGCCATGGCGGTGCAATGGCGATCATTCTATGGTTTCCGAACACTTAATTTAATATATATAATATAATATGAGTGTAGATAAAGCAGTGTATGCAACTGTACGTAATTAGGCCTTATTACGTAACAGTTACATAAACTACTAGTTTATTCAGTACCTACAATTTAGCGAAGTCATGTTGCGCACACAATATCACACATTTTAGTTTAAATTGATGTACAAATTATGTCTGTCAAATGCCATCGTATTCTGTATAAAGCGCGGCGTGATATTGCAAATTGTTTTGTATTCATTTTGGAATGATGCCGCATACTGTCTTTATTTTTTACCTTTTTATGATAAAACTTGGTATTAATTCATAGGTATCATGTTAATATATCCTAATGCGCTTCGATATGTAACTTGCATTGAAAAGTAGCCAACTTTATAAGAACAACAACAAAGTGAAACAAGTAGTACGAGTAAGTAAGTTCCCTACTTTCATCAACAACCTTTTAATTTCCTTGCTTTGAAAAGTTCGGCCACGGTGGAAAGTTCTTTAACCCTTTATTTTCGGCTATATCTATGGTAGGCGCACTTGTACCGACTAACTATATGTAGGTTTCGTTTTTTTACTTACCTCGCAGAAGGTAACATTTTGAAAGTTAAATAAGTAGTAAGTTCCCTTCTTTCATGAACAACCTTTTAATTTTCTTGCTTTGAAAAGTTCGGCCACGGTGGAAAGTATTTTAACCCTTTATTTCTCGTCGATATCTATGGTAGGCACACTTGCCCCGACTGACTACGAGTATAGTAGGTGTCGTGGTTTTACTCACCTCGCAAAAGGTAACATTTTAAAAGTTAAATAAGTAGTAAGTTCCCTTCTTTCATGAACAACCTTTTAATTTTCTTGCTTTGAAAAGTTCGGCCACGGTGGAAAGTTCTTTATATACGGCGATTTCTATGGTAGATGCACTTGTCCCGATTGACTATATGTAGGTGTTGTTTTTTTACGTACCTCGCAAAAGGTAACATTTTCAAAGCCAAACTTCGGCTCAAGCATACTCCAGCACCGCCCGTGCCGAACCAGAACGAATATTTTAGCTGCAACAAACATTTTTATGAGGTCTTAATCCCGAAAGGCATTCTCTTCCAGTTAACCATAAGGCTAAGCAGAAATACATAGAAATCGAGGAAGGTTGACCAAACATTGAGACTTGACTGACATACGATGATCACTATCAAGAACGTCTACCTGAGTTTGGTAGGTATGTTGTCTCGCTCTCGATGCTCAACTCGCTCTTCAATGTAATCTAATCATCGTAAATTGATCGAAACATGTCAAAATTCGAGTGAAATGAGGATAAAGCGTTTGCTAGACGGTCGCCTACAAGGCTGCCGACGGTCCAAGGTCACCCTGACCTTGGTTGGTGCTTCATACAATTCTGCTGGAAACAACTGTTTAGACGGTCCCTCCAGACCAAGACCGCTCTGTCGGAGGGGCCTGTTGGCGACCGTCTAGCAGAGGCTTAAGCGCACAGATGGTGTGGTAATCGCAAAGAAACAAACATCTGGTTTCTTATGGTTTGGAAATATCAAATCCATACCAGTTTATGATACAAAAGAATCTAGACCCCAGTAAATGGTTTCAAAATGGCGGTTTAAAAGCACCAGTTATAATCTGTGGGTGAGTGGTCCGTTTTAAATATTATTTAAAAAGAATAATCTTTCCGTTGTTACCTTTTTTCTGCCATACTTGTAGAGGTAAACCCGCACCGGCTTGTACACTGAGTTACGGCCGAAGTACCAGTCTTCTTTGTAGTCGTACTTTCGTAGGACTTCGACAAGGCGTGGTACGTTTACGTAGTTGTCATCGTCGAAGTGGCAGAACCACCTGGAATAGAACTGTTTATTAACATTTGGCAAGAGCAATATAATACTGACAATGTGTATACAAAATAGATATGAGCGCCGATGGTCAAATAAGTGGCGGCGGTGCGTCGGTCAAAATTGATCGGCGGCGGCGGCAAATCGGCGGCGTGGCTTTGAAAATGTCATGAAACCGTCGGCTCTGCACTTTACACACTTAACCATAGGTTATTCTGCTGGTCTAAGTAGGTCATTAAAAGATAGAATTTTTCTCTTGCTGCCTAAGCCAGTGCCAGTGTCAGTGCCAGAGCATGCCAGTAGGATGTGCACCACGGATCCAAAATTTCAAAATTTCAAAATTTTTATTCATTAACCAACACAGTTATCAAATATTGGAATATTAATCAGCTTTTACAAATAAGGTATATAATTTCAATTTGGCTATCAGTAGCCCTCACACTAGGTCGAGCCTGTGTCGTGAGGACTGTAGAACATTACAGGTGGTTTAACAATAGGGTGATGCGAAGAATACAGATAAGGCAAGAGTTAACAATGAAAAAAAATCCGTTAAACTATGGGAGTATGGGAGAAAATGTATGGGAGATCCCTCTCAATCAGTTTCTGATAATTTACATACATACATACACATTTACACATTACATACACATTACATACATTTTGGATCCGGATTGCAAACCCTACACACTCCAGTTTTACTCTTTACGTATCTATAGGACGCGGTCGCTACATCTCGTTTTTGCAAGTTAAGTTAAAGTACATATTTTGACAACAGCAAAAACTTTCATGTTATATACGACATATAAGTTTCTCAACTTTATTCTTGCCAAGGTAATTAATGGCTTGGAATCTTCTCGAAACACGTAAAAAATTTAGTTTCATTCATTGCGTTAAAATATAAATCTGGCGACAACAAATATCAATTGACTGGTTCAAAAATATTTGACATTTGAATTATTTTTCATATTATTACTAAATTTAATTAGGGCTAGCGGAGAAAACGAAAGGAGGATTCAATAATTCGATCCAAAAATATTGGCACTAGGTACGGGAATAAAAAATGTATGTTTTAGACAAAAAAAAAACATTAATCATTCAATCATTAAATCTAACCACCACCTGTCCGTACGCTAAACATGATCTTGTGATGTCCTGTAAAATTATGGACCTTGCAAAAGACACAACAATCTACGTTTAATAACAAATCCCAGGCCAAATCTACGGGTCACCTTTTGTGATATTAATTTACTAAGGGGCTTTTTCACAATGTCCAAGTAAAGTATTGGATAGCTAATTAACAAATAAATTAACTGCCAGATAAAACTGCCTGCAAATCTTAGCACTTTATCTACCAGTTAAGATTTGAAGATTGTGAAACGCCAACGATGACTTTATTCGTCAGATAAGTGGCAAGTAGCTTAATCAGGACTTTACTTACATATTGTGAAACAGGCCCTAAGCATATTAATTTACTAAAACTGCTAATTATATTAGGTCTCTCAAGAATCCAATTACAATAAAAAAACAAGAACCTAGTAAGTTGTTATTACGATATAGACTATAGGGATCTGGGATAAAATTCTGCCAACCTTGGATTTTAGAATGTCATAAGTGACGTAATTTTGTGATTGCAATAAGCACTTTTGTGTCAGCAAGGCAGAATTGCGTCCAGCGCGTGTAATTAGTGTGGTATAATTTAGTGGCATTACACCGACGCAAATAACAGGAGCTGCGCGGACGCAGCTCGCAGTACTCATATCATCAGTAAGTCATTTAATTATTATACGAAAAAGATCACAATAACAACTTTTACTTTATTATGCTAAGATTTTATGAAGGTTTAAAAAATCATGCGATTTTTAGGAAAGTTATTTATAAACTGGGTAATATGCTTCTTGTTTTCTTAAGGGTATCTTGGGTAAATTAGCTCGTCATTTTTATGATCTTCACGAAAACTAAGTGCCGATTAAGAATACTTTTACATTAGACTCCCTACTGTGCGTAAGTAAAACGAAATAGCATAAAATAATATGACTTTTTAACAAACAGTAGCTTTTTGCACGTAAATTAACTGAAAAAAAGAGATATGCTATATTATATATTATAATTATAACCATACGACACAAATTTTAATGATCGTGTCTGTTTTGTGATATTTTAACTATGACACAAGAATTCAAAAGCACAAATTGAAAAGGTGTAAAATATACTTTCTTGTGAGTTATATCACTTATCAATTAAGGCGCTAGGCGCTAATTGTGGCCAAAAACTGTTACATTCTAAGGGATATATCTCAATAACGGGTCATTCAAAAATTTTGAAAAAAATATATGTTAAATACCATTTCATGAACAACATTGTCAACGTTTGAATAACTCGTGTAACGTATAGTTTCTCCGTTATTTAAATGTAACGAAATGTCGTTTTACGGTTAATTTTGCTTATATCTACTGAACGGCTCATTCGATTTAAAATATTGTTGAACTAAAAAATGTGTACTACAAAACACTACAAACTCAACGTAGGATATTTAAATTGATTAAATCTTCTTAAACAACTTGATCATAATTCCACATTTCGTGCGTTGGTAGCTCGAAAACGGCGTTGCTGGCAGTCGTGAGCTAGCTTTGAGACGAGGAGGCTGTGTCGCTCGTCGCTCCGTGCTTCCCTTGTACTACAAATACTTGTGCTTGGCCCGTGAGCAATAATATCGGACTTACTGTGCCTAAAGACTTAATAACTGCAGAGGGTTCATGCGGTGCGGGCATAACGTGTCTTGTCGGAATCAATAGCGCATAGACGTTTTATCTTTTAAGATAATATACCCGTATGTGTGTTTATGTATTTACGTTCTTATAAAAAGTGTATTTTATTTAGATGACCTATATTACAAATTAAATAAAGAAATGAAATAAAAATGGAGAAAAAACAGAACTCATGCATCTTATAATGCCCTGAAAACAAATGTAGTCTTGTAAGTACACTACAATTATTATGTATTATTTAGTACTTATTCTGATGAGTCACGCAAAACAGGCGTTAGTTGTCGAGTTGCGGAAACCTGCTATTGCTACAATACAATGGACTAATAAGTAATATTCGGAGTTATTATTTACGAAAATATGCGTTTTATCCAAATTTTGGAAGACCTGTCCAATAATACCACACACTATCGTGTATCGTATTAATCGCGTGGGTTGGAGCGAAAAAAAATCACATCCACTTCATTTTATTTTTCTGATTTGATTTACCATATTGTCGGCGTGATTAAAACACATACAAATTTCAGTGTACTAACTATCACTGAGCGAAGCCTGATCGAGATTCTAATTAAAAATTGCTGATATTTAAGAGTTTAATGTAAGTAAGAATAAAGGAAAAAAAGCTTTACTATCTCGCTGAAATACAAATTTATATTAATTATCAACACATTATTTATTTATTTTATTAACTATTAATTTTTACTTTTATTACTTACTTTATTTATTTTATTACTACTAACGGTTACCTAATACTACATATCAAATATCTTTAAAAGACCGGCCAAGAGTGTATCGGACCACGCATAATGTAGGGTTCCATAGTAGTTTCTCGGAGATAACTCAAAAATGGCTCAACCGATAATATATGAAATAGTTTTCATATAAATAAGTACTAAGTCGTATCTCCTTTATTTTTTTCATATTTTTTGGACTTACGGATTAAAAGTTAGATGGGGGGGGGGGGGGGGGGGTCTATTATTTAGACTATCGAAGCGATTATTTCTAAAAATATTGACTCAATAAAAAAGGTTTTAAAAATCCTCTATATATACTTAAGATATTTTTAAACCCGTATCGATAGATGTGTGCGAACCCGTATCGAAAGTGTAGAAATATTTCATTAATTTTTACCTAAGATACATGCATGTTTTTACTGTTTATTTTCATTTAGTTACCTACTAACAATAGATATAAGTCACATATTTATTGTAAACAATTACTTTATTATTAAGTACCTATGTGAGTGAGCGCGATGCGCCAACAAACTGGTCACTCCAGTTTGGCGCAATATTGTAACTCCTGAAACCTGTAATTGTTTTACATGAATAAATAATTTAATAAATAATAAATGTAAACAATGTTCGTATTTGCAAAAAAAAATTGTTTTGACATTTAGTTCGGCATATATTGTACGGAGTGCTTCCCCTTAAAGTTTTTGATTTTCAGCAATTTAGCTAAAAACTAAGTAGCGGCACAAGACACACCTATGGATAAAATTTCATCAATATATATTTTACTAGCTTTTGCCCGCGGCTTCGCTCGCGTAAAATTCGGGGTAATAAACCATACAAACTTCCACCCCCCATTTTAGGGAAGTGGGAGGTTAGAAAGAGACAAAAAGTAGCCTATGTCACTCTCCATCCCTTCAAATATCTACATTTAAAAAATCACGTCAATTCGTTGCCCCGTTTTGCCGTGAAAGACGGACAAACAAACAAACACATACACTTTCCCATAATATTAGTATGGATAATAAAATGGTTGTGACATACGGATGGACTGACGGAAAAACGGACATGTTTCAAGAAACTTTTTTAGTTTTGTAAATTTTTCGTAATCATATAAGTGATTTTTACGGTTGATATTCAAAATCGCTACAAAAAAATAACCATCTATTAAACTCACTTGCGCAGCAAAAAAACTAAATTCACATGAAAACATCGCTTTGATGTACATTCTGTCTGGGGTGGTGCTACAAAAACGAAGTTCTTGCAACTGGAAAGGGCCCAGAGAGCTTTACTAAAAGTTATGTACTTCAAGCCATTCAGATTTCCTACCAGCGACTTGTACGACTTATGTGGGCTTTTATCGGTAAGAAAATTATACGTCTTACACACTATCTTACGAAGACATAAAGGCACCCGTTTTAGTGGGATCACAAAAAAAGAAACGAGATTAAAACCTAACGTAATCACTATCCCACAAACAAAGCACGTATTTGCGGAAAAGCAATATCTAACACAGTCGGCAAATTTATATAACATTCTTGAAAAAGATCAAGACATATATCCTACAACCTTCAGAGAATGTAAAAAGAAAATTCTGGACTGGATTAAAACAAAAGATTATTATGATCTGGAAAATCTTTTAAAATAATGAGTGGGCTTATACATAAAATTATCTTCATTTACACTTTCAAACACACATACGCACACACGCACACACGCACACATACACACACACACACACACACACACACACACACACACACACACACACACACACACACACACACACACACACACACACACGCACACTAAAACACGCGCACATACACATACACATATTTACGGTGGCTCCTTCAATAGGATTGTATTATTTTGGTTAATTTTTAAATTGTATTTTTGTTCTATTTTTAATTTTAGTTTTGTTCTGCTTAAATTTTGCCTTATATTGTATATTTCGCGTAGTTTTCGTAAATAAATGTTGTATACATAATTCTAGCAAACACCTCCAGAAAATGCACGTTTCTCTAGTACGTAAGTAAAATCAAAGCATACCCATATTATGATGTTGTTAATCTCTAAGGAAGAGCGGTGTCTCTTGACACAGGTATTTTTATACTTAAAAAGAGGCACCAACCTGAAAACTGTAACATTTTTTGTGCTATTGAATAAATATTTTTATTATTTTTTATTATTATTATCATTCAGTTTTTTTTTCTGATATGTAGAATATTTTTACCAATATTTTGCCGCTGACTGTACTTCAAATTCAAAATCTAGGTGTTGTTTTATTACATAAAAATCTACTAATTGAGATCGTTATTACTTATCTTATTTAATAGGTAAGTAGCATTCCTAAAAATATTACCATTGCAGTACTTAATCACAGTATTCAAATCAAAAAATATCCGCAAAAGGATTATAATTATTATAAAGCTGCCCGTGCGCCTCTGTGTAAAGTCATATTCTTTGAACATCGTTCCGGTGCAGTGTGGCGGATTTACGTACGATCGCAATGAGAGGGTAAAGCGGGTAGCGCGGGTACACAGCGCCCAAACTCTCAAGGACACTCTGGCGACAATCGTCTTAAGGTGTAATATTTAGGCAGTGCACTCGAAACTCGAAAAGGTGAAGAACTGTTATGATCTGTGCGCTGTTGCCAAGCGAGACCACATGATGGCAAGGCGTACGACAAACGGCTTTGCCGCCAACTTCATAATCACTATCAGGTTTCTTATACATCGGCTGCTTTTTAAACGTACAATCGTTCTTAATCACATTATATCAAAAGCGACCTTATACTTCAGTAACAGAATTGACATTGAAAAAAGGAAAATAGAAGTACGGGGTTGGAGAAGTGCTGGATTTAGGTATGTATATCGAATCTGGTTTCAGAGTTTAATCGATGAAGCATAACTGGCGAGACAGATGTTTAAGGAAAGAATAATGTTTTTTTTTTTTCAATTTGGTACTGACAAATTGAGTTGTTAAGTGTAATTTGAGTTTGACCAGAGCAATAATTATTTATATTTCTATGTGTGTATCTTTAATAATGGTGCATTTAAAAAAAAATGTGCTTACCAGACACATATCGAACAGGATAAGACAAAATGTGTAACCACGTGTGATTAATTGATTATGGAAATCTATACGATTTGACAAATCGTAAATTAAGCAAAATTTGTATTAGTGGCGGGGCGTCCAGTCCATAGACTCCCACCGGCATGCCTAATTTTCAATAAATTGATTTTTATTCCAGTAATTTGCCTTCATTTGTTTGCCTCATTTTTTTTAAACGGTGCTACTGTACCTATAGTATTCATGTTGTATTACGTAACGGCAGGTACGTACGTATGAATATTGAATCTGAGCGAATCTGCAGCTAAAGTCAGAGCGGAGACCGTAAATGCCGGAGGAGATTAGGTGTCGGACAAGTGATCCTACGGGCAGGCAACCGTAGGCACGTTTAAGTGGCCCAACACGGAGTTAAAAGAACAGGAACTGGATTCTATTGCTTGATAGATCGTGAAATATATTATAGTACTCATGTTGTATAATGGTTCCTACATATAAATATTGAAACTGAGCAAATCTGCAGTAAAAGTCGCCGCAGGCCTTAAATGCCGCAGCAGGCAACCTTAACTTTTTAACCATTGATGCGCCATCTACAACTAATCAAAGGATACACCTGGTACCACTCGAAGCGCCTTTTCGGCCGGCAATTTAAAGAATCTCAAAAGCTAACAGCATTCAAGTAAACGGTATAGGCGCGGACGGTCCAGAACGCAAAATTCCTAGTTTAATATTTTGCCTATATCGCTTTTAGTCTATATCGCGAACGGTCTAGAACGCGAAACGTTAGGTTCGTTAGGTATCTTCTTATGGCCGAAGGCCAAATTGCACAGAAATAAGAGCCCCGTGGTAGCGGGGCTCCGTCGACACCGCTAATGTAAAGATAAAACGACGAAAATGTAGTCATTTTGCGTTATAGACTGTTAGCGATGACCTAAAGCGATATTGACAAAAGATTAATAGACCATCCACGAATAATCCAAGTAAACCAGTAAACTCATTTAGATACATTTAGCTCGCTGTTCAGGACCCATAATCCTATTACACCGCCGGCCACCTGGGCCCGATAAAAGATCGTTCTGTGGCAACTATTGGTAGTGGCTGTTCTTAATTCCTGCCGCGGCCCGCGCGGGTGCGAATAGCACAGGGATTTCTTAAATTTTCCTAAAAACCCATTATGGGTCTACTAGGTTTTATGAGGTCTTAAATTTGATCGCTTGGGTAACACAGCGGCTTTTGATGGCTAACGCAATTTTATAGTTTTTTATTAGGTCATTTTCATTACGTACGTTTACTTACATACATTATTGTGTATCTGACGAAATAAGATGGTTTTGAAAGTTGCTCATCCCGCTTATCCAAGGGTTCAGCTGTGACTTTAAAATAACAACGTATACGTACTCGTTACGTTTTACGTATTTTTACAAATATAATTTTCTGCATTTTAATTAACAAAATGTACAAGTTACTTTGTATCTGTGTGATTTTGCTCTATATCTTATGGTTATTATAGTTTTAACATAATTGATATAATTACGAATGATAGCAATTCGAAAATAAACAAAGTACGAAGGTATAGTTAGGTTCATACATAGGAATATGTGTTTTGTTGTATACTACTCGTACATCCATGTATACAGGTGCATTTCAAGATGAACTAAAAACACGCGTTTGTGAGAAAACAAACCCAATAAAACCATACATCGCCGCTGTGTCAACGCGTGAAAATTATTGTGAGCACAAAATAATATTGGACTTGCTCTCCAAAAACCATTAACGTTTGTTGTGTGTTTGAACACTGAGGTTCAAGATGAGACCGCGGATTAAATGTTTGAACCAGCATAAGCAAAAAGCCTTGAATAGACCCTAAACAAATTTTGGGAACACCGATGGTGTAATAAGATGGCCATTAAGGGTTTCCTTTGATACTTCAGCTAGTCGTTTTCGTTTGACGATGTTTAAAATGCGAGACTAATTTAAATATTCTTGATTTTATGATGGACATCAAATAAAATTCGCTTGAATAAATTATGTACTTGTGATTTCTGCTGCGCGTCAAGGTAGGAACTAAACAATAATTGGGGCATGTTTTAAGTATTTTCATTAGCTGCCGCCATAGATATTTAATTGTAATTTATAAAATGATGACAATTATTGGCTTCTTAAACTCTCACCGTTTAACTAGAAACGTAAAGTTAAATACACGGTGCCCGTGAGCATTGCGAGAGATTTTAACCTCGCATTCCTGAGGTCAAAAGAAGGAAAAAACATTGACTAGTTGTAAAACGCCAAAAACAAATGATTTTTTGTTTTTTTTGTTTTTTTTTTACTTTTTTGGAATGTTGTTCTACATAAAAAGTAAATGTCATTGGAAAAAAGTAACGGAAAACTAAATTGCTACATGTTTTCTCGTAAAAACTAGTTCATGCAAAGTGTTTCTTAGGTCGTTGATATCTGTGAATAAGAAATGTCTAGACTAATGCCCCATACTGGTAACATCGCCATAAAAAAAGCATTTTACACTGAGTAACAATTAAAAATGTTATTTTTTGTAAGTAGTATTTACTCTGAAACTATGGCGAATTTCGGAAAAGTTTATAGGACATTTTTTTCTTTAAATATGATCATGAATACACTGTTAAAGTCTCTCGCAATGCTCACAAGCACCGTGTATAATGTATATTTTCGTTATAATTTATGTAAAAAAAAATTAAACGATCGCTGTCGATGACCTAATGCGGGGTTCTCACTATCCGTGCACGGAGTCGACGTGAAACTCATCAGACGATCATTAGCCCTCTCAAACAAAGCGGAAACCCAATATTTACCCGCACAGCTTCTAAAAACAGAAGTTAAGAGCGTCTTGTTTTTAATAAAAACAAAAACGGTCTCCATATGTGTACGCAGTGAAAACCACCGTGATATTTAACCTAGCCCAAGCTTGTTGAAATGGTGAGATTTGATCTCTAAATTAATTGAAATGATAAAAACTTATAATATCAAAATTCAATTCAATCTTCTCGCGAATGCAATCGGTGGGGCCTTTTTGCTCTGACCGGGTGAAACGGACTTCGTTTTTGGCATTAAAAATTTATCCATTAGTATCCAGAAAGGAATAAAGACATAGGTATCTTTTGATAGAAAAGATATCATTGTTCCAAAAGCAAGCGGTCGTGCAATCAGTATCTATGATTTGTTACGATAGAAGCAAAATATCCCTCCGCGTCATTGATCCCTTCGATTCTGTAGCTATATTCATCGCTCCTTTAAACTTCAGCTTCACCTTAAAAATCATTTTGAATAGTTTACTATCCATTGGTTCATAACATGACGTAGCTAATTAAAACAATAAAACAAAAGCAACAATAATAGTGTATTTTTGTCATTAATCCCACGACAAGCCACACCTTTTCAAAGTGCCTACAATTTCCGTTTGATCCAGATTGACGTACACGCAACTTATTTATAAGCTTGTACAACTAATTGTAGGCTTTGGTATAATTATACAGATTAATAGTGTTAGTATGTGAGATTTTGCTTTGATTGCATTATAATTGCTCAGTTGTATGTGCTGAGTATCGATGTCTGGTCTCATCGGTCAATGACGTCAAGTTATTAAATGATTCACTACTCGTATTGTATCAGGGCTTCGTGTGTAAGAGATAAGTCATTGCTCGATGTAAATAATCTGGGGCTCCATATGTTACTGTTTTTCTTAAAAGTATTATGTCGTGAACGTAAAAACATCGTACAAAATTGTTTTTGTCAGAGAAGAATATACTTAGATAAGACAATATCTAATTGCGCTTTATTATAAAAGTAAATTTTAGCTTAGGCTGCGCCACCGAACCATGGTACATATTTGTAAAACTAAATAGGCCACTTGACTATACTTGACTCTTTAGTCTTTACGCTATTTGTTCATATTGGTTATATGCGTATTGCCTAACGCATAGCTTAAAATCAAGTAATAGGAGTCGTAAAGCAGAACCACTTTTGTATAAATAATATTACTTACTTTTTATTACTTTCTAAGTAGTGATCGTATTCGGCCGCCATTTTGCAACAAAGTGCATTTCTGGAATGCGACTCCGGGCATTTGGTGTTCACCATGTGGCCATCTGTCAACAAAATAATTATCTTCAGTATTATGATATTTTTCTTATATTGTATAGTTGTAAACAAGAATACAGCCCGCCAAATGCATAGCCTTCCTATGTAACTCCAGCGGGCCTACAGCGCAGTTCGAAATTGACATTTCGTTAACTCCGTCTCTATCGCTCTTGCATATTCGAAAAAGAGTGATGCGAATAGACGATTCAACGAACGAAGTGGTTCGCGGTTATAGGCCGGGTGATACATTCTTCAGAGCACAAACGATTGTAGAAGCAAGCGGTATATCACACGTAATGAGGCAAAGTCTCGCCTTAGGCTGAAAGACTCAGTGTCGATTAACAATTCTTTTTCGTATCGTCTGTTGTAAATAAAAACTCGCTAAATTGTACTCAATTTCTGATATGAAGAGTCTCAGATCAGACTAAAAGTTATTTTTGCTATTGTGTTTTGGTTTACAAATGATGCTCGACTGGCGACATATGTCCAGGGAAAAAGGGTCGATATAGAGTTATTAGTATGTACTAAAACTACACAATACGAGTACACAATTATATATGCTATCTATTAGTGTAAGAATGAAGTGTCCTTTTAAATCGACAAAGTGGGCCCTTTCAGTAAACTCATCCACATATGATTATTTTACAAAAATATTTAAAGATACAGTTAACGCTTACTCATAAGAAATTTTAGGGTTAGATTTTTCTTACTTACTAATCTTACTACGTACTTACTAGAATGTAGTAACTTAAGTAAGAAAAAACATACTCTACAATTTCTTGGATATAAGATGGTTAGATTGGTTAGTTAGTACTTACAGACGCAAATAAATTTGCCAATAATTACTTGATATAAATAATAATCAAATAAATAAATAAATATTATAGGACAATCTTACACAGATCGACCTAGGGCACCTAGACCCACAGCAAGCTCAATAAGGCTTGTGTTATGGGTACTAGACGACGATATATATATATATATATATATATATATATATATATATATGTATGTATGGATAAATACTTAAATACATAGAAAACATCCATAACTCGGGAACAAATATTTGTAATAAACACACAAATAAATGCCCTGACCAGGATTCGAACCCGGGACCTCCTGCTTCGTAGGCAGGGTCACTACCGACTGGGCTAGGAGTAGGAGGCCGTTGATATATTACAATTTAACGGAAGTAACACTTACTTGTCTTATTTTGAAGAGATTGATTATCTCCATCGGTGAAAAACCATGTCTGAAACAATAATTAATAAATATATTAATGATTATAGAAAGTTTTGGTACTTTCGATATCTCCGAGATAGTGCCCAACTGCCAATCACTGGCTTCGGTAAATCCGAATCGGAAAAATTGTGCTATCAAATTCATGTCAATAGGAAGTCATACGCGGTTTTGAAATACATATTATTGTATTGTATTGTATGTATGGATGTATCTCTGAATGCATATATATGTAGATAATATGTTATTTTTTCTTGATTTATTTAAGGTTGTAGATGAACATGTAGTGTAGGGATTCAGGCGGGCTATCGATCGCTGGTCGCGTCCATTCATGGTTAGTGATTATCTAAAGTTAGCTAAAAGAGACCCCTTAAATGAAGAAGTTCGCCTTTGTATAAATGTTATGTGTATTTATAATTATCTCGTGTACGTGTTTTGAGCATTAAAGTATTTCTAATAAAAATATAATGTGATACTGATACTGGCACAAGTACAAATGGCAACACTCTTAACAGTACATCAGTGGACCTTATTACAAATGGCAATGGCATAAGGTCCACGGATGGGCAGTTAACAGTGTGGACGATGGTACCTATTTATACGTAATGAAATATCTTCGACGCTTACTTAATTTGTAACAAAAGCATAAATAATGGATTTACTTATGGAATGAACAAATCAAAATATTTATTCAAAATAATTTGATAGTTTTCTAGTCATACATTTAACATAATGGATTTAAAAACGCCTTCGCGCTTTGAACGATTTAATTTAACAAGGCACTTGTAAAAGAACTTAAAATTCTATGGTACTTATTTAAAACTGACCGCACCGTGAATGATGCACATTTATTTAGCGCTTTAACTGTTTCTTGTATAATATGTAGGTAAGTATGTTTTTATTTTAAAGCAATGGAGTAAAACTAAGTAATAAAACCGGCCAAGTGCGTGTCGGAACACGCATAACGGAGGGTACCTTCGATGGAATAAGAACCAAACTTTTTTGCGAACGAACGGACGGACAGACGGACATGAAAAAACTATAAGAGTTCCGTTTTTGCCATTTTGACTACGGAACTAGGCTAATGATTTGATAAATGCCTTATATTTCACAGTGAATCATCAAATTATAAGAATGAAACTAGTAGTCATTGCCTAAATAAAAAAACAAGCAGGTTAAAAATCCAAAATTCAATAACTTTTAATCACTAAAGTAGGCCGTACTGTTTGGCTTAATTTACCAATGGGCTTATTCAAAAAAACAATTTAACAATGATAGACAAGACAACTATGACAACCTGATATTGATATCAAATTTGTATAGGGCTAGGGGCAGTTGTAGGTACCTAATAAGTCAGGTAGGCACAATGAATATGGCCATAATAATGTATAGTATGTATATTCTTTGAACCCTAATTTCAACTCCTTAGGAATGAATTTCGAGATAAACTGTATTCATATTCCTCTTCTTGCCATCCAAATCCATTCAGTCAATTTGCAAAAAGATGGAACAGCATCCAAATATCCACACATGTCTACAAACTCTCGCGTTTATAATTAGTAAAACTAAGGGCCTATTTCACAATCTCCAGATAAACTTATCTGCCAGTTAAAATTATTGCTATCCTTTTCTCCAGTCATATAAAAGAAAAGGACAGCAAACATTTATCTGACAGATATGCTTTAACTGGAGATTGTGAAACAGGCCATAAGTATAATAAAGTAATTGATTTCTATTAAATTGGTATACTAGTTTACATATCCGAATACGTTCCGTTCCGGGTCTAAGCTACAAGTAATATCGCCACATTAGCATTTGGGGCGGAACGGCTATAATCTTGTTGCCCGCTGACAGAGCACGGCTTGCACCTATGCTCCGTCAATACATGGAACTAAATATACTGAATGGTGACGTACAATCTGACAAATCAAATTTAGCAAAAACTAAGCAGTCGAAGTAAAAAAAAACTATATCATACAAGTGAGAAATAAAATAAAAAAATGTTGATCAGAATTCCGAATTGATCCTGTGCCTGATAAAAGGCAATACTTCCAATACAGATTTACGAGTACGTCGCACTAACCTCGTATACAGAATGAAAAAGGTATTTGTTAGCAATGATTATATAAATAGTGTAGCATTATACAAAGAGTGTATTTATTTATAAAAAGAAAGTAGGTATAATATATTTAAAAAAAAATATTTTTTTTAGTTACGTAAGTATTTTGCTTATATGTAATTCAATTTTATGATATTTCTGCAGTTCTATTTTACTGTTACACTGTTAGTCATTCTGGATAAAAGTCTAGGTCTTCAATACTTCGTTTCTTTATGTTCTAAAACATTTTTAGTACCTAATAATAACAACATTTTGAGAATCTGCAAGTTTTTATGTAAAATGTTAGCGAATTTTTATTTAAACTGGTAATTTATTGGGACACTGACAAGTTTCACACATATGGCAGTCATTTACGAAAACGATACGACCTTAGATGGATGAGAAAAAAAAACACGGAGGTATTTAATTTATTTCTACGTCACGTATGTTGTAATAATATTCCATTACGGATATTAAGTAAAGAGAAAAAGAGTTTTTTTTACTTTGGAAGTTCATGTCATGGTGTATATTTAATTTACCATCTTATTAGAAAATACGGAATTTTTACTATATTGACCCACGAGATTTCCTACATATTTAACTACACTTAGTTATGCAATTAAGCATCGACGTAATAAAATAAGTACTCGTACTTCATTGAGTTCTTCTAGTAAAAATAGGTCTCTGAATTCTGCAAATAGCAATAGACACACCCCAGCTTGCTCGCACCATGTTTGCCAAGGTGTTGCACTAGATAAAGGTAAAATCAAAACCAAAGGTTCACCGCAAGGTGGTCATTGATTTGATCTGCGTTTGATAATAAAGTTGGTAATAGCAAGAGCTATGCTGGATTCGATTTTTGTTGAAATTTTTCTGTTTTATACGCTGACTTTACTATGGCCCACTGGGCCAACAAACGATATCGTTGTTTACCCAACCGTAGCAAAATACACAAATGCCCATTTTAGGGCATTAATGCGACAGCTAATGTTGGTAAATGCGACATTTATCCCCACTGGGCCAAAAAACGATTTAGTTGTTTAGCCAACAGTAGTAAAGTAAAATAGACAAAGACCCATTATTGGGCATATGTTTCTGTTACTTCACAGATGGAGGATATGAATATTTTCTACGGTTATAATCGGCTAATCATTCTTACTATATTCTATAATTCCATACTTTTATTAGCTCTAGTACCTATTCTAATTTGCGATATTATCGATTATGGCAAGCGATTAGCTAAAATATTAGTTGTCATTATTTCATTTACAAGTAGGTAACTAATTTAACTGAATAACAGTCATCGTAACGAATGATCGGCTCAAGTCAATTGTTGTCTTCGAGTCACTGACATTTTACCTAAATACCTACTTTTTCTCAAGACAACAAAACAATCGCATTGACTTAAGAAGATAATTTCAATTGTTTAGTAAATGACTACCTAATATTTTTTTAATGAGTATTTACTTGAATTAAATGAAAAATGTCTTTGAACTAAGTTCTTATTTGTTTGCTCATTGTAATTAGGCACCTACACTAAGCATTAATAGATGTTTGTTTTAAGAAGATTTTTAAATGTTTACTTAAGGATAGGAAATTATGTTTTTATTATTATTAACGGAAACAAGAAATAGTAAGGTAATACACCATTATAGGTACTTATTAATTTTAACGACTAGACATATTTTTATATATTTTGTCTATTTAGATTTTAGTATTTTGTTATTTTGTGAATTTGCAATACTGACATGAATCTACTACTTGAAAATAAAACTTTATTTATTTTATTTTATTACCAATATTTTTACGGTAAGGGTTTAACTTTGAAAAATAACTAAGTAAAACAAATATCCTACCCAAAACATAGCCTGTAAATAATAAATAAAATTCTATAAAGCATAAAGAGACAGATATTGAGACATACCTACTAGTAATGGTTTAACAAATTAATATTATATTATATATAAGGATACTTTAACTTTTAAGAACTATTATACAAAAAAATAATGCCTGTCATTGGAAAATAGGTGCTTACTTCACAACAGGTCCTGAGTAATTTAGTAATTATCACCCGTTGAACTTAAACTGTTAACAAAATACCCATCTCAAGGACAACATAACACCAGATAAGCATCAGTTCTCAGAACATGGAAAGGTGCGTGCTACAATTTCAAAATAAAGCAGATAACCTAAAGAAACACGATAGCCGGAAACATTTGGACGTCCGTCGACAAACTGCTAAGCTATGTTGTCATTACCTGGGTGGGTGTGACTTTGTGCCTTATCTACCTATAGGAGTAACTGTTCTATCTTGTAAAAAAGCCTGCCTGTTTGCCGAATATGTGATTTTCTAATTTTTTTAAAATTTATTTAGAACACATACAGTCACATACACAAATAGATTAAAAGTACAATGTACTTAACATAATAAAATAATTATAACAGGCCTGGAGGTTCATAAATATACATACAAGTTAACATACTATGCTTACGTAGATATTTGTTTTTACAATATATATTTTATGTTGACTGTTAAGCTACGTTATTCAACAGTAAAATAAACGATACCATTACTGGTTATAAGGTGAAATGTGTAGTTTGGTTTACGATTTGATACTAAATGTTTTGTGGTTCAATTATTTTAAAATTTTAAGTTTAATTTTAATATGTTAATTTACCTATATTTTGCCCTAAAAAGTGGACACTTACAACATTTTCCGGTGTTGATAGATATAGGTATCGGCACGTTAGTTGAGGTGACGCACACAACATGTCATGTAATCATTCACCTCATCTTTCCTGGCGATACCTTTACTCAAGGACAATGCAAACGCCAATTCATAAAGAAATTTTAATACAAGATGACTAGTTTTCATTGTCTTTGAGTGTAACAAATTAAATACCGTTTATTCCCACCAGAATATTCAAATATTGGGCGCCTAAACAATAGTACTTGATTATAGGCGTAACGAACCGTCGTTACTGTACCGACAGTAGGGACAGTTAGCAACATAACATAATATAGAACCGTTTCTAAACAAGACCACGATTCGAAATGCGATCGGGCACGAGCTTTCGATACAAAAGGGCTAATGCAACATCACAATCGGGTCACGTGGCCGGCGCGCGCTCGGCCACGCGCGGGCGCAGCGCAGCACCCGCACAATACAATATATTTATGCTGGTCCTTCGAGCCGGATTAACGGTCGGTTATGCACGTTCACGTTCCATACAGGAAATGCAAGTTGAACGAGCGCTTGACTGAATCTGGACCGTTCTCTATTGTTTGTTATATCTATGACCGTTTTAGAGACAATATTTCGATTTGGAGTTCCCAAATCACGATGTTAGTCCGCTGAGTGATAAATGGAATCGCCGAATTTTTTTGCATCCATGTATCGTCCCGTCCCGTATGCTCATGGAATAATAATGTGTTGGAAATTCAGACGAGTTTATTATAGGGACTGATGGTTTTCAACTCGTTTAAGATTCATTGCGTATCTTTGCGGAGAAAAGAAAATTAAGTCTTTGTTTTATAAGCAATTCTAAAGCTAATGGCAATATTGACTTGTTGCACTGCCTGCTGCGATATTTCTAATATATCACTTATCACCTAATACTGTAAGTGGACTTTGCAGATTGTCTTTCTAGTGCGATTTGGTTAAGATATACATACATATGAACACACTAGATTTTATTTACTGAATTCGAAGTGACCAAAGGAGCTCATAAAATATTAAAGTATGTATATCTCAAATCTATAAGTACCTCGTTTTTTTAGATTAGAAAAATAACGGTCGATTTCACCAATGTATGTTTATTTTTTTCAGCCATATCAGGAAAAAAATTAAATAAGTCTACTTTTTTTCTATTATTAGTGGTACGCTTAAGCTAATAAGATGCAAAATGGCGAATTTCAAAATCATTTTCCCAAAATTCGCAGGATTTTTCTAATTTGAAAAAAAAAAACGAAGTATCCCGTAAAGTTTTATAAGGAAACGCCAGTATCAGTATCTGCATGTGCAAACTTATTTTTACTTACCTATTATATGTGGGTAATTACTATGTTTACAAAAATATATATGGTCAAACATGGTATTTGTTTTGATGTTCCAAATTTGTCTGTTATTAGGGTTCCGTACCTCGAAAGGAAAAAAGCGGAACCCTTATAGGATCACTTTGTTGTCCGTCTGTCTGTCTGTCAAGACCATTTTTCTCAGGAACGCGTAGAGGTATCAAGCTGAAATTTATATCAAATACTCAGGTCTATTGTCCCTTGGAGCTGTGAAAAAATCAAACTTAAAAGCCAACGCAATCAAAAGATACAGTCGTTTATGCTGCAAATTTTAGAGTTTTTCGGCACTCGCAAAACCTACGGGGTACTTCCCGTGAACTCAGAAACTTGAAATTTGGTACGAAGCAACGTCTTATAGCACAGATAAAGGAAAAATTGCGAAAACCGTAAATTTTTGAGTTAAATCATATAATAAAAATAATTTTAAAGTTACTACCCCTATATACCTTCAGGTTTGTACGGAACCCTCGGTGCGCGAGTCCGACTCGCACTTGGCCGGTTTTTTTTTGGGTATTCACACCGTTTCTGGTTGCTGCTACAATGTTTGATATAATACCAATAATAAAATACTTATGAATAAGTATGTTTAGGTATACTTAGTCATAAGTATTTTGTGTTTTCATTTATATACTTACAGAATTTTATTGACATATTAAGTAAAAGTTTTAATATGTATCTAAGTATTACCTAATAATATGTTATTTTAAGAGTTGGAATAATATATATTTATTTATTATTATTGACTTATTCTGTATTTTACCGTCAAGTTACTCACAATATTTTTACTTCGTTAAATTTCGTAATATATTTTTTGTATTAGGTATTGCAATCTAAAATATAAACTAAGAACCCAAGGGTAGTCTGAAAATCCGCTTCATTATTGATTAACTGCTTGTTTTCTACCTGATTTTTTAAATAAGTATAAGTGCGATTGTTATTATTATTTTATTTTGGTGAAGAACTATATTTAATTTTGTAACAATAGTATTTAATCTTGTTGTTGTGCCAGTGCAAAACAAACCTATGCCTCGCTCAGTAGGTACAAATTCTTGCACTGTAACTTCGGAACAGTCATTAAGATGCTGGCGGGTGATAGCTCTTGTAAAAATAAATATTGTTGATCACTAACAAGGTACGTGTAGGTACATACTTTATCTTATTTGAATAATCTTGTTCGTTAACTTGTTTTGATATCTTCATAAGTGTTTTAGCCGGGACACCTGACAGATCATCATCATCATATCGTATGGCCTTTTTTTACAGCGATCATCATAAACCTAACAGCAGATGTCTTCAATAAACAAGTTTATCATGTGACATGAACTGTTCTTAAGTTATCACATATAGAATAAAGTACAATAATCTTACCTGATTCTTTGCTAATTGAAACCATGTCTTCAATATCACCGGCAGTCTTGTGTTTTCATTACGTTTTGTAGTTTTAACACTTATAAACAAATCATCCAAGGTTATGTTTTTCGTCATATCACTATCGTTAACACTAGATTTAGTCACTAAGTCTATAGTCAGTTCTTGCACTCGAGCTTCTTGGAAGTTAGCTACACCACCCAGGTACACGAAAAGGGTGCAGTACAAGAAGGCAATGATCGCAGCAGCTTTAATCAGCTTCCGGCTCGCCATGTCCGAGCCAAGTTGCGCCAAGGCGCGCATCAGCTCCGAAAAGCTTTGCAACTTGTCACTTATCTGTTGAGCATTATTTACCGAAATGTTATTATCGAAACAGCACGCAAGGAAAAAGCTGTGGCGCTGAGCCAAACAACGGTTACTAACTAATAAAAATGTAGCACAGGGCTTCGAACATGCCCGCGCCTCTGCGCAGCCGCCCCACCACGTGGTGTGAGTGAGAGATCGGATGTGCGGCGCCACTCGGGGCTTAACTACCTGCGCGCGCGCCGGCCTGACCTTATATTCTCATCTCCTTCCGCACGCTCCCCTCTAAGGACCAGTACAGTAAGATCCAAAATCACTGAGGGTAATAAGCAATCAATGATCATACTTTTCTGGGTTGAATGAGGCACGTGTTCAGTAAGTGATGGGATTATCATCGCCGGCAGCTACACCCATGTCAATGGCAGGAGTAATTGACGCCGACAGTATCGACAACTTTTGAACCTTGCTCTTGTCCGATTTTTGACTTTCGGGCGGTCGAATTGTAAACCGAGTAAACGAAAATAATCTCACAATTTTTTTTACCATTATTTTAATATAAGCCATAATGTAAAGCCGTGTATAGAGTCGAATACGTAGAGCCATTTATAGGGTTCTGTGGCCAAAATGGCAAAAACGGAACCCTTATGGTTTCGTCATGTCGGTGACGTCCGTCCGTATGTTACAGCCATTTTACCCGGAAACTATAAGACGTATCTTAATAAAAAAATACCATAAGGTGTATTTTGTATGCCGCCATTTAGTTTTTGAAGAAGCTGAAAAAATATTTTTTTGAAGGGGCACTACATGTAAATGTAAAGTAACTAATTGTGAAAATAAAAATTGTATCAAATATCAACTTGTTGCACATCAATCGATCAATCACATCACATGTCTATAATATTTTTTTATTTGGTTTGGTTAAACATTTTTTTATTTAGTCAATAGCAAAAAAATTGCGTCCCCCCCTTTAACTTTTGAACCGGAGATTTAAAAAAAATTATAGAATTGAGAATATAATTACATGCATATTCTTTCAACGAAAATTGTTTAAACATAACGGTTAAGGCGTTTTCGAGTTATCTCCAAAACACCTGTTCCATAGGACGACCTTTTTGATAATATTTTTTCTTACTCCGTTGAAACTACGGAACCCTCCATTATGCGTGGATCCGACACGCACTTGGCCAGATTTTTAAATCGAGACCGGACTCTTAATAATTTTTTACTCCTGGTTTATAATCTGTCAATTAAATGTCTGCTAGGTATAAATTAAAAAGATATACCTTATAAGCGTTGTTCAATAAGAACATGGTAAACCATTGTCTTATGGATTTTAATTATAAAACATTGTCCTCCCCGAGCGCCGGCACAATTCACCGGGAGACTGAGGTTACTAAATTGTAAAGAATCACCAGGTTGTAAGGCGTTCGTACGTAATCTCTATTCTTACTGGCTTGCCTATTTTGAGCACTCGTAAGAAAAAGTATTGTATGCAATAGTGACATAATTAAGCTTTTCAATCTCTCGGCATGCATCGTGGCCTAAACACGGTACTCGATTGAAAAGCTATTAATTATGTCTCTATATTAAAACTATTCTAGTGAGAGTCGAGCGCCATAAAGTCAAAAATCGGACCCCTGCTGTATTGCTAGAATAAACATCCAACCATAACTCTTTTGTTGGAATCTTCTTCGATAATAACATAGATTTTATGGCCTAGCCGCGAGTTCGCGCGACCTAGCGGTGACGGCAGAGAGCGAATCGCTGTGAAAACTGAAAACAAAAGCCTGCGATGACGACGCGCGAAGCATGCCACGACCTTTGCAATTTCGCGCGCGTTTTTTATGAAATATTCACAATTGTTAGAAATTTCTAATATCTTAAGATGGATCTGTTGAGCTGCTAAACTAAACAAGATATTCCGGAATTTCAGAGATTGCCGGGTTTAGTAAGATTACATTAATCAATGTTGTATTTTAGATGAAATATTTTAAGCTTGACTACTACACATCCCTGCTACGTCACCGCCGCTAAGATTACGTGAAAAGCCTGCTGTCGCTCGTTTTCGCCACGCCGCTCGCCGCCGTCGTCGCCGACGCCGGTCGCGCATAATCGGGGCTAGGCAATTCGTTAGTGTATAAATGTCCTTTTATGACCATGTCCACTCGCAAGTATTTTTGACACATCTGAAAAAAAAAGGAAGCTTGGAAACAAAATATTAAAAGATATCGTAGGTGTATTCTACTAAACTGAAGAGTTTTAATTGCAGTCAAATTAATGTAGGTAGGTATTCATATCACTTTTTTTGGGAGGCAGACTTTTGATGTAGGTTGATTGAAGATAGAAAGAGTTTGTAGCTGGCGAGAGTTCCCTTATCTGTAGCGTGCTCTGGGTTTCTTTCGGTTTCGGCACATAAATACTACTGATAAAAAATAAGTAGAAAAAAATATTTGTCAGAAGATGAAAACACTGGGCCGTATTCTAACTTTAAAACACATTTATACACGATCCAACTTCAATACAACTCCAATGAATTAACAACGCAATACTCGTACAGCTAGCTAGCGCCTAAACGTCTGAATCAGAAATGTCAGAACAGAATTAGCTTGAAAATTATTCCGATGCAACCCCCCAATACAACTTCAATATTGCTTGATTATTTGTTGTGTGTTGGAGTTATGTTCGAGATAGATTGTGTTTTTAATGTATTATTTATGTATTTTAAAATTAGAATACGGCACCAGGTTCCAAGTTGATGCTATCTTAAAACTATCGGTCACACGTTTCACTTCATCATATCGCTAATTTGTTTCCATTGGGCAACAAAACATCATTGTTCGCAAGACAGCGATGAGTCGATGACTACCCACCATACTGTTCGCTAACTTAAAAACAGCAGTAAAAGTATAAATATTAGGTACGCTTACTACCTTTCGTTTTTCACTCACGTCAGACGATACCCTCAGTCCAACCGTGGGTGGTAATGAAATTAAGAGCCAGTCATTGTTGCGTTAAATTCTTCTCAAATGAAATAATAAAAGATGAAATTGCCTACCCGAGATTAATTATGATTTTTGAAAGTTAAAGTCTCAAGAGAAAGAATAAGAATATTAACGCGGTTAATTTTCAATTGTTTCGATGATGAGATATTGCTTCCTTTTTTTTTGTTAATTTTCGCTTTACATTTCTATCTGGACCTAATATAGTATATTAATATAATATATAACTTTTTCTCCTCTTATTAGTTTCAGCTGACGAAATCGGAAGTGCATGGTTTCAAGTAAAAATGATTGAAGTAATTTTTGTCTAATATTAATTTGCAAAATTAAGCTAAAGTGGGACTCGGTTGGGCATATTTGCCGCATGCACCCGGAACGGTGGGACTAAAAGGTTATGAAGTGGGACCCACGGGATACCAGTGACACCACCGCCGTCGATGTAGACTGAAATGGAGATGGCGGTACGACCTGGACTCATTCTCCTCGGACTGGTAGGAAAATACTATAAATAGGAACAGGATTGAATGGAGGAGAAGAAGGGAGGCCTTCACTCAGCAGTGGGATATTAAAACAGGCCATTTTTTTATATCACTTCATAAAAATAAGTTAGAAGATGGTTGATGGTTTCGTCAAGTGTCAAAACGTTCACAACCGCGAGGTGTGCAATATCAAGAATTATTACGAGTATGGGATACATCGTCGCACGTGTCGTTGCAGTTGACATAAACTTACATCACTCCACTCTTTGGCAAACGAGAATGGGCGCAAACTGTGATAAAGATAAGCCACTATTGTGTCCAATGACAGTCTGTATTGTGCTAACTGATTGCTCCAAGCGCCGCGCCAAACTCATCGACACCACCGTCTCTGTGACGAGAACCTCATAATGATTAGGAAGGAGAAGTCCAGCAAGTATGTAAACTTGGCTTACAAGCTAACCGCCATGTGGAAATTCGATTCGGCGATCATTTGACCAATGATGGTTTCGTCGAACAGTCTCATTACGAACAATCTCAACCAACATCTTAAGAAATTCTAGCTACGTCTCATGCGGTGGGAGCTATTCAGAAGGTGGGAATCCTGGAAACTGAGGGCATAGTCCGCTCAGCTACGCTTCATCCACTTGCTCTATCTGCGTCCCTAATATACACCGGCATCTGCAGTCTGGGCTGTGCCATTTGAAGGTGGCACACTGAGTGAGGCTTTTTATAATGTTTTGCATATTTTAGACGTCTAAAACCTACGTATGTACTGTATGGGTTAATCCAGTTTTAGACCGACACTAATCTGTTCACAACATTTAAACTGCAATCAAAACTTTCGCTTATAAATATAACATTAATTTTATGATAATACGTAAGAACAAGTATTTAGCTTTGAGATTTACCTAAAGTTTAGACAAATATTAAATTGGAAACGTGATTTGCTCTGGTAACTCCGGAATGAGGTTTCTCAAAGGACTACAGTATGGGGATCTGGGTTCTTCAAAAAATGAGTGTACAGGATCCTAAAGGAACGGCGACGCGCATGTCAAACCTCTGGAGTTGCAGGCGTACATAGCCTGGGGTAGCTGCTTACCATCAGACAGGCCGTGTGTTTGTCTGCCACCATCGTAGTATATAAAACAAAACAGTATTATTAACTAAATGTTCATTGTTCCCACTCATTCCCATGGTCACGGTTGGAATTCCATTTCAATAAAGACCTAACTCCATACTCCCATACTTATACTTACGTCTATTCTTCACGGTCTTGTATTGGCGTGTGCGTAGCTCATTACTTTGCTTAGCCCCCGCAATTAGTGATGGGATAGTTCGGCTTTCATAATGCTGCGATTACATCCCGTTACTTAAAGCTAGAAGCAACAATAGTAGGTGCATTACAGAAGAGACCGATGAAGACAGGGATTGCCGGCCAAGTAGGTAAAGACAGGGGACAGGAATACGTGGCCGGGAATCCTTTGTCACGCCGAGGTATGAATGCTTTTCTCAAATATGCAATGAAAATTAAATAACGAATAAAACTTATAGCAAGAAATTTTAAATAATCTTAGAGTCCGGTAACGATTTCAAAATCGCTAATAATGAAATAACGCACATGAATTGCATTTGATAAAATAGTTTGAAGTCTTGTTATTGCAAAAAATACTTAGGATATTATTATTTAATACCCGTAAACTCAGTTCTAACAGAGCTTGCAGAGGACGTTGATTCGTACAAACTTGTTACTTGATTTTTTCAATATTATTTTTATGCCCACTAATGTGTTATATTATCTAATTACACCATAACGGTAATTTATTTTACATTTTAAATTTTATGAAATACGTTAATACCACCTAAATTCGACAATCTTTCCTAAAATTGCTCTAGCTAAACATACTCTTGGTTAAATATATATGAAAATTAAAAAAATATTCCACTTATTCCTGAAACGACTCCTTTTATAAATGAAACATAAAATCAAAAAGTGTTCCACTTATGCAGTTTCTAGAAACTATAAGTGTGTATACAGTGCAAAAAACCGACCAAGTGCGAGTTGGACTCGCGCACCGAGGGTTCCGTACAAACCTGTAGGTATATAGGGGTAGGAACTTTAAAATTATTAAAAATATTTTTATTATATGGTGTGAGTAAAAATTTACGGTTTTCGCAATTTTTCCTGTATCTGTGCTATAAGACGTTGCTTCATACCAAATTTCAAGATTTTGAGTTCACGGGAAGTACCCTGTAGGTTTTGATTCCCTTGCGAGTTTCGAAAATTTGCGGATATTTGTGGCATAAACGGCTGTATCTTTTGATTGTGTCAGACGGACGGACGGACGGACAACAAAGTGATCCTATAAGGGTTCCGTTTACCTAACCTAACTAATAGAAATCTCTTGTCGTGTCGAAAAGTTGAGCGAAATCGAAAAAAATTCGTTACCAGACTCTAAAGTTCTGTTCATATGCATTAGTCTACTTGTAAGCTTCCATCCCACCAAATCATTTCATGTAAAACTTTCAAGCTCATAAAGTTTTCGGTGTAAAAGTTATCAGATGCCACGAAAAGCCAAGCACGCTTTATTAACCCTACACCTTGGTTAAACA
Organism: Pammene aurita; assembly: GCA_947086415.1. Classification (NCBI taxonomy): domain Eukaryota; kingdom Metazoa; phylum Arthropoda; class Insecta; order Lepidoptera; family Tortricidae; genus Pammene; species Pammene aurita. Next base: position 28,308,572 of record OX352299.1, read on the forward strand.
CGATATTATAATACATGTATTGCTTATCATAAGTTGCAAGGACAAAGTAATACAGTAACAAAACGCAATGTTTGTGTGTGAATAAAAGTGACGTTTGAAGTAAACATTGCTGCAAAGCTGAGTAGTAAAAATAGTTAAAATATGGGGAATTCAACGATAAAACAACTAATTACCTAAACTGCAATAGATCTTCAACAGTTTCACTTTACACACAAAATACTGTAGACAGCTGTTTTTTCTAATTATACAAGAAAAATAGGGCCTGAACATATAACTAACTAACAGTAAATACATCTGATCTTTTAAAGTTACGCACAAATTTCGAAGAAAATAAAATTTTCAACAAATTTTAAGGAAGATTTTTTTGATAAAATTTGACATCTGTGACATGACAGATAAAGGCAGTCATTGCCATGCGTAAGTTCTGTTCAGAAACTTTGCTCAAAATCTAACTTAGACATAGAATAGACACCACGGGGGACCAGAGATGGCAGCTATTGATCTAAGAGCTGGCCACGTTAGATATGACACAATAATTAGAGCAACAAAACCCGTCTGGTTAGATTGCTATACTATCCTTATTGCTAGATCCAGGCATCTGGCAGCTTTTAATGGGTGGAGGTCAGAGTGACAGCCTAGCAAAATTTGTGAATTGGAAAATTGTAATACCAAAATAGGTAAAAACTGCCGAAGTTATCTCGGGTATAAAGGACAGGGCCTATATTTTAAAATTAGAACAAAAAACATTGCGTTTTATTTCGGAAACAAAAACGGAAACAACCAGGCCTATAACCGCGAACCAATTCGTTCGATCGATCGTCTGTTTACATCACTCTCTTTTAGCCCACCCAATGAAGGAAAACTTAGAGGAAATAATTCGTGTATAGCCAAATTTTGGTGTAGTTGTAGATAAAGCTATCTTACACAACATACTAAAAGTACCGGTGGATGGGGGCGCCGCTAGCGGGGAGGGGGGGGTGTAAAGGTCCCTAATTTTGGTTTTTCGTAAATAACTCGGTAACGGTGGCTCATACGAAAAAATGTTCTATTGCTTAATTCATTGACATACAATTTTCTATAAAAAAGATTATTTGCTATTTTTTGCTGGGATCAATTTTTAATGAGATATCGAGGAAATACGATAAACACTTTTTTAAACTTTCGGAGCTAATATTTACGAAAGTATTAGTTTTATCCAAAAATTGTTTCATAATACCCTTATTTTTTTTAAAAGACCTATCCAACGATACCCCACACATTAGGGTTGGAGTAAAAAAAATATTTACCCCCCCACTCCATGTGTACGGGAGGTACCCGAAAGAATAATATTTTTTCACATTTTGTTTTAAAACTTTGTCTGCGTAATTAAAACATATACTTATACGAAATTTCACTTCTCTAGTACTAGCCATCACTGAGCAGGGTGAGCAGGGTGCCTACCCGTAGAGTTTCGGCATGTCCGTCTGTCCCCGTCTGTCCGTCCACGGCTTTGCTCAGTGATGGTTATAGTACTAGACGTCTAGACAGACAGATGGGGTCAGACGGACATGGCGAAACTATAAGGGTAGGAAGTGAGGTAGCAGGGTGAGCAGCCTGCTCAGTGATGGTTAGTACTAGAAACTAAAAAAATCGTATGAGTATGTACTTTATTCACGCCGGCAAAGTTTTAAAACAAAATGTGAAAAAAAATTACCTTTTCGGGTACCTCCCGTACACATGGAGTGGGGGGGTAAATATTTTTTTTACTCCAACCCTAATGTGTGGGGTATCGTTGGATAGGTCTTTTTAAAACAATAAGGGTATTCACAAAACAATTTTTGGTTAAAACTAATACTTTCGTAAATATTAGCTCCGAAAGTTTAAAAAAGTGTTTATCGTATTTACTCGATATTTCATTAAACATTGATCCTAGCACAAAATTGCACAGAATCTTTTTATAGAAAATTAGATGTGGATGAATTAAGCGATAGAAATTTTTTTCGTATGAGCCACCCTTAGCGAATTTACGAAGAACCAAAATAAGGGACCTTTACACCCCCCCCATCATCGCTAGCGGCGCCCCCATCCACCGGTACTTTTAGTATGTTGTGTAAGTGCTTTATCTACAACTACACCAAAATTCAGCTATACACGTATTACTTCCCCTATCAGGCAGTTAAGCGTCTTCGTTTGGTGAGCTATTTCGAATATATTATGCAAGAGCTATAGAGACGTAGATAACGAAATTTCGATTTTCGAAGTTCGCATCAGGCCCGCAGGGTTCCGACGAGCTTCCAAGGGATTTAAGCAGCATTCAATGAAGGCATCATACGTTTCCATTTGTTTGCCATGGACGTGGCGCCGAACGCTCCACCGGTCGCCGACTCTCAAGCGACCACTCAGTTTACGTCCTATGTACTTTAAAGGAGGTAAATAATTTTGCCTCATGTTTGTGGTTAAATGCCAGACTTTAACAATTAAATCGCAAATACAATTAGCGCAGCACAACTATAGTCGCAAAGTCCTCGTTTGAGTCAGTGGCCGCTGTGTGAATAAATTATGGTGATTGCAACGTAAATAAATAAGTAGGCACATACCCATTTAGTACGAAAAGTCCACCGGGTTGATTGCAGTTTAAAAGGTTTGTGTCCTAGAAATATAACTAAGCACTAGAAAAAAAAGTAACATAGAAGGACTTGATATTTTAAGAAACTAAATTCGTAGAAAAAACTTATAAATAATTACTATCTAAATTATTTCATGCACGTCAAAACCGTAAACCGTAAACAGTCAACATCAAAGATAGGACGGTCTAACCAGATATTTTAATCACAAACAAACTTCTAGTTCTGATTTTTTTATATGTTGTTAGTACTCTTACCGTTATTATAAACCCAAGTTTGCAGCTTCGAAAAACCTGTGCTAACTTTGCAGCACCCAAAAAACCGCAAAATTTTCAGTCTGTTTTTGGTATTTTTGATGTAACGTCAAAACTATGCTGATTTTTGAAAAACTTTCTATAAAGCTATTAAACTTAACTAAAATTGCTACAATTTGAAACTAGAACCAGCTCTGTAAGTTTATGTTCAACAGTTGAGTTCTCAGTTCTAGGCCAAATTTCTAATATTTCGAACGCTTCGTGGGTGGTTGATGATAATTGGCGGCCTGAAAAATCGAAAACTCGACATCATCGTCATCTTCAATTTCTTCGGCTATTTGAAGCGTTGAGACATTTTGGCACGATACACCTGAACAAAATTTACAGAGTGCCGAGCATTTGAGCCCTGCTTTTACGCAGGAACAGCTCCCTCGACCACAGCCCTTCTTGCATCCACATGATAAAAATTTCAGAAGTGAGGGGGGTGCAGCTTCGCATGTCATTCTTGTCGGAACAAGCCCCTGTTCGGTCTTTGTCCATCCCCATTTAGTGGGATCTTTTTCCACCCCCAACCACTTCTGGATTTGGTGGTAAGTTCGGTAAGCGTGCAATTTTGCACCATCTGCCGTCGGTGGCAAACGGGCCAGGTCAACTTTACTTTAGGCTGTTAACTTAACTGTAGGCTGTTGAGGGTATCCTTACTATAATTTCCTCCATATAAAGCTACTAGGCACTTTTCTCCGGCATCTGCAATAACTTGATGGGCTGAATTAGGCTGGAGGAATACTTCAGCTATGGTGACGAGTTGAACGTTTTTCTGAAGAACGCTCCAGAGTTTGTTCTTTCCATGGCCGAAAAGGGCAGAAGTGGTGTCGCATCCAGTGAAAGCGTGGAGAAACAACTCGAAACCTGAGCAGATGTCCGAACCTCCACGATTGAATGACGTGGAAGAATATTGTAAAGGCCCAGAACCACCACTGCCACTTTTCTGGAAATAAACATTCTTCACACCTGATCCCAAACCATTGAGAAGAACAACGAGGTCCACGTCCTGTCCAATTATTAGCACTGATTGAAAAGAGGTGCTTTTATCAAGTGCCATATTGACGATGTCACAGTCAGCATCCTCGACTGCCTGCTTTGTCTCAATTCCCTGGTTTTGAAAGGCGGAGCATATCAGTGCAATCAGTCGCCGTTTGTTACTGTCGTTGGCCAAAAACTTGTCCTGGGCCATTTGTATTACAGTTGACTCTTCAAACATGACTTCGGTACACTGAAGAGAACCATAGCGTCTTACGCGTTCGGCAGTTTTTGTGTTCTTCTCGGCCCCATCGTCAGGATATCCGTCAAAAACAACAGCAACGTTCCGTCCGAAATGATTAATGGTGTAACTGACGTACCCCGCGACGATATCCCTCACGGAGTCGTTACGATGCCATATCACATTGTGTAGTAAGTGGCCTCCATCTAACACCAAAAATGTGTAGTCTTCCACCAACGAGATATTTTGAGGTAGTGGTGTGAAAGTTGAATAGAACGTTGATTTTGTTCCCTTGCGCATACCCTCTTCTGTGAACAACGCCGTGGGATGTGGAGCCAACTCGTACTTAAAATGTTCCTTCAACTCTTTGTCTGACTGCTTGATGATACACAAACGCTGGAATATTGCCAGTGGGTCAATATTCACATGTTTGTCTCTTACTTTGATTGAAGTGCTCATTGTTGCCAAAGTTTGCACCTTGTCTTTTCGCTTAAAAGATACCTTTCCAAATGAGTTTCCTGTGATACCTTTAACACCCTCAATTCCCATTTCTCTAGCTGAGTGGCAATTAATCTCAGAGGTCCCAACTATACCACTACTGATGGATAGCAGTTTGTTTGTCACTGGAAATGGAGGGTGGATATCAAAGTAATGCTTTAGTTTCTCAACATCACTAGTGTCCCTTTCAATCCGTGATACTCTCATATCCACGTGCTGCTCAGTAGTGGCACATGAAACGTCCCAAAATGTTTCCAGGCTCTCACATATATTGAGCATGAATACCATGCTTCCAGTCCACCGTGAAAGAACGCTACTTGACATACCTCGACCATGAGTCAAGCCACCCTGGGTTTTTATTGACCTCATAAGCACTTGTTCTATGGTTAAATCTGACCATAGTCCCGACCAAAACTTTTCTGAGCGGCGGATCGTAAAAGCTCCTGTTGAGAACAAGCTCCATTCTTCTGGGTCCATCCTCACTTTTAAGCCTTCCATGTCTTGTAGGTACAGCCTAGCACTTTTTGCGTAAAAAAAGTGACCAGCCGAATGGAAAAATGGTAGCATTTTTGCAACTGTGGCCAGGTGGAGCTCCCAATCCCCCATCCTTTCCGCTTCAATGAATTGCTTCATTAGCGCCGTCATTCGAAAATACTGTATCCAGAGTTTTGAGGTTGGCCCATCAGATTCAATTTTCTCCAAGGCAGTTTTAAACTTGACGCTATAAGTTTGGAAAATATCATGTTCCTTGATATGAAGGATCGATGACCTGTCACTGTCGGTGACGATTCTGTTTATTTCAGCTTGTTCTTCGTCCGTGAACTGAACCTCAGCAGTCAAAATTAGGTGAGCAAGTGTTAAATTGGTGAGCATGTGAGCTCTTACAGCCCTAGCATATGCGTGGCCATTGAGAATCCTATCAACACTATTTTCAGCGTATATGGTGGATAGTAGTTCTTTTAGGCCACTACCTGCCATTATCGCACCAATGCTTCCCATGAAAGACATTAATAGATGGAAGCCACCAAGACGCACCACCACACTGCTTAGTTCAGGAAGCGGGCAGCTTTGAACTATGTCTCGGGCTTTCCAGTATAGAGGCTGGTCGAAAGTGACGAAGCAGGTTTTCTGGGAGTGGGCACTAGTTTTTTGACTGGCTTGAAGCAGAGCCGTCAAGATGGTGTTGTAGTCCGTAGGTGAGGCATGAATGAATGGGAGGAAAATAATCTTAGAACGATCGAATTCCAATTTTTCTGTTACCTGCTCCATAAATCCATTCCAACCTGGTACGTGTGGAGTGTGAGACCACTTCCCGTATAACCATAACAGGTCTGGTGGTGATGGCATGATGTCACCAGAATCTTGAAACATCTCATGTACATCAGTTATTGATATAGCTGATAAACCAGCATTCTTTTTTACATTGCACTGTTTCACCTCTGACAGGCCATATGAAGAAATTGTTTGAGCAGGTATGTAGCTCTTCAAGCGGGGGATGGCCTTATCGGGCAACACAGCAGAGCTTGGGGTGATCACCATGATACCTCCCATTTCATGAAAAGTGTTTTCCCCGTCTAACGTGTTGACATTAACGTCGGCATTGTCAAATGTGAACTGCATGAATGAGCCTTTTTCAATGAGGGGAGTGGATTCCCCTCGAACGATGCCTGAGCTTTCGATGCGCACTGCCTCACTGTAAGTGCATGAAAATCCCATTGCAGAACAGACGTTTATAAGATGTCTTGAACCGAACTTCCTGTATAAGTATGCCCCAAAGCTGGTCTTCAGGGAAGAAACAAAAGAATTCGGCCTTACTGCAGATATCAGTAAGTGAGCAAATCCCACGCATTTCTTCTTATAGTCTTCGACAGACTTACGAGTACGCTTGTTTTTTAGTATGATAGTTTCGAGCAACAACTTTACAGATTCGGGAATGCCAGAGTCAGCATCCTTTAAAAAAGTATCCGATGGAGGATACTCACTGACGTCATATACCATTGAACGGATATCTTGTAAAAGTATTTCTGCGGCAGCTTTGACTACCCGCAGTCGCTCTTCTCCAGGATTATTTTTTCTCTCATTATACCAGTTCTCGTGTATAACTTTTTCCCCTACGTCACGAAAACAAAGAAGTGTTTGGTGGCTACGGCCACGGCCAACCTCACAAAAGGTTATGTTGTCGCCATAGTGTTTCTCAAGGTGACTTTTAATGGTTCTTATGTCAGGCTTGTAATCTCCTTTAATTTGGTCTACAAGGTCATTTAATGAGAACTGACATTCTTCCCTGTTTTCAGCTAGGAAAGAATATATACACTCCATACTCTCAGTTATGTTTTTTGGCTCAGAATGCCCTCTTTTAAGTCCAGTGGTCGGTTCAGATGTGTACAGTTTGAGGCGACATTCATTGTGATATCTAGCACCAGCTGCAACTAAGTCATTTATAGCAGACAGACGATGTATAATTTTTTGGGACCACTCATCCCCTCTACGTCCAGCTGCTTCAAGGATGGTCTCCCGCACATCCAGATTTTCAACTGTGTGGACAATATTCCGTCGACAAGTAGGCAGTTTTCTTTGGAGCTTGAGAAATTCTTCAGTGATTTCTTCCCCACAGAGGAAACAAATTTTCTGCAGGTTAAAGTTTCCTGAGGCTCTTGATTCTCTGGACGTCGTTGGCTGAGGAGATACATCAGAACCTCGGCGAACCGACGCGAGAACATTACTGTCGACCGTGTATCTTTTTCTGCATGCGTCGTGAACACTGACTTCATCTAACCCCTGTAGAAATTGTTTATTCTGCAGTAGGCCGCGTTTCTCACTCACTTCTATGAAAGTTATAATTCCGCGTTTTTTAACAACAATAACTTTTCCTTCATCAAGTGTTTTGCAACAAATAAAACAGCGTTCTGGCGTAGGAGCCGACATTACTTCTTTCGCCCATAGACCTGAATTGAAATTAAACTAGATGAGTAAAAGTTTCTACGGCAACCTCAGAACATGAAATAAAATTCATAACAGGTCGAACGTGATATTTTTACTTACCTTTATTCGATGTTACGGCACAAGATGCAATTTTATTAATGCAGTCGTACCTAGATTTATTGCAGATGACACTGCAAATGTCTCTAGCAAGACCACAATAAAATGAAAACCCGATAACTGCCAGTAAAGATATCGTAAACTAAAAAAGGTTAAATATCCTCCCTATCCTCATTAATTTGTCCACTTTACAGCACTAATGGCACCCATTTTACTTTTTTTTGAAAAAAATGGCAATGTTTGGTAAGCTTTATTTCGGTAAGTATTATACCTACGGAGCCGGTTTTACTTTCAAATTGTAGCAATTTTATTCAAGTTTAATAGTTTCTTAAAACGTAAAAAAAAACCGCACACCTAATGGGTTACATTGATAATACAAAAATAAGTCCGAAAATTTCGCGGTTTTTTGGGTGCTGCAAAGTTAGCACAAGTTTTTCAAAGCTGCAAACTTAAGTATACATTAGTCGTAGTGGTCCAAACAATATATTAAAAAATCAGAACTAGAAGTTTGTTTGCAAGAGTAGAAGTTTTTCGTGTAAAGTTAGACGGGTCTAAGAGTAATATTGATCGGTGGTCAACATTCATATTTTTTTATTTGCCGTTTGACAGAAGTGGCCAGGAAGTTGTTTTTTTTTTTTAAGATTATATTTTTTAGTCGGTCCCATTGTCACCAGGTCAGGTTCTGATGATGGGATCCTGGAGAAATCAAGGGAACTCTTCAAATATTATTATTGCACACCTACATATAGTGATTTGAGTATTTTTTACAGGAGCTTGGTAGCATTTGCTTTTGGAAAGGTGGAGGTTAAGTGAAGACAGTTCTTTTTTGTTTAAAATTATAATTCAAAACTGTAATCTGACAGCTTCTGTAAACCACATTGTATCGCAAGAGCTGGCAGATTAACGTCTTGAATTAAAAATACTACTTTAAGAACATTGGTCCGTATTCCAGCGTAAGCGAGTCTGCTGAATAAACGTGAATGCTACACATATGGAGGTCAAGTTATACTAGTCAATTCAGCTGACATGAGACTCGTCTCAGGTACAACCCATTCAACATACATATTATTGAAAAAATACGTGCTACTTTGACGAATTATGAGGTCTTAGTAAACGTAATTAGACTCATTATATTGCAAATATAGTCTACTATAAAATATATTTAGGAACTTTTGTCGTAACATACGTTTTTTTTCGAAAAAACCTTAGAACCCAAAAATAACACGAACATTTTTAGTGTTTTTTTTTTTGACATTGACCCGGAGTGATTCTGAGGTTGGAAACTCTTGCCTAACATAAGTATTTCATCAGCATCACTATCACCATATTAAAAAAAACAACGGGGTGCACTCCGGGAGTGCCGGCAGAAGAGAAAACTTGAATTTAACGTTGTGCATTTTAGATTTTTTGGAATGGTTAGGAAATAATTTTGCACGAATTGCTTTAATTATCAGTATAAAAGTACTATCATTTATGTGGTAAAATACAATATTCATTTATTGCGCTATCGTACACAAACGTGACAATTTATATTACATTAAAAATTTAACACTTCAGTACTATCACAATTATTTATTCGATCAGGTCACGTGTCCGTCTTACGAATTTTCAATCTGACGATTCTGTCGGTCACGTGACCTGTCGCGAGTTTAATTTTTTTTCCCCATCAAAAGTGCACAGCGCCGCTAAAGAAGTTTTCACTTCAAAAATCAGCCACACCGGATTTGATGTAAGGCAACACCCCTTAACAACTACCATATATGTGTGTGGTGAAGTATCATTGAAGTGTACTTGATTGTAACATTAGGGTATATATATTATAAACAACAAAACAAACTGGTGTCAAATTTAATCGTTTGCGAAGTCATAGCGCTATGACTCTTGACCGAATGCGCATTCGGGATAATATTTTTAATTCGACTTCTTTGAAGAACTGTAGACCTTAGAGAAACGTGTTCTTTAACAAGAGTACATTACCCCACGAAAAGCGGTTTAATACTATAAACGGCATATTTATTACAGTTTCGGTAGCAAGTGAACAGATTGGTGACATCCGGGCGCGGCCAACACCGCCATTATCCAATTTAAATTCATTTATTACGGGCGCTGATGTGGAGGGAAAGGATTCTGAGCAAGTTGAGAACAAGTCTTGTTGTTTACGGAGGTAGATGGCTGTTCATGGGCTAAAATTAACAAATTCCAAATATGTAGAATAGAATCAGAAATGTAAGTAATTAAAATAACATACATCCGAATTGAGAACCTCATTCTTTAGAAATTTTAAACTGACAGACATTTGAGATGAGGGCATTTCGTGGCATTTTATCTTTTTTTTTCTACTTCTTTCCCAATGTTTGTCTCTGTGTGTGTCTACGAATAAACTATATTCTAGTTCTAAAGCAGTGATGTAAAAATTTTAAATTTTGGAAACGGCTAAGATGCTTCAATAAAACATACCCGGGTATGTCCTTAAACTACGTCCGCACACCAGTATGTTCTTAAATTATGTCCAAAAGAGAGGTATTGGGTACTGCGAATGTCATGTCACCTCGCTATGTGTGGTAGGGCACAGCACAGCAAATATCATCTCGCTCAAATCTGGAGCAGAGCCCGACTGGCGAAGTACCTCCACCTTGCAGAAAACCACAGCCAAATAGCACTAGACCCTACTCATAGTGTTGTGTTCCTGCTGGTGAGTAAGCTTGCCAAAGAGCTCAAAGATAAGTGTGTTGTCGACGAGGGACCCCTCTTGTTTCTTTAGCCGTCAACACAGTGAATCGTCTGTTTTGTAATGGGTTGGCAACGCGCTTGTGACACTTCTGGAATTGCAGGCGTCCATAGGCTACAGTAGCTGCTTACCATCAGGCGGGCCGTATGCTTGTTTGCCACCGTCGTGATATTAAAAAAAAAGATGTGTTAAGATCACTTGGTAGAAAACCTGCTTCCAAAGAAAAAAACCGGCCAAGAGCATGTCAGGCCATCACATGCTCAGTGTATAAGGTTCCGTAGTTGCCAGCCCGTCAATACACCTACTCAAAAGGTCGTTTTTATAGGATATTTTGCAGCACTTACGTAATTTTACTATGAAATTACAACTTTTTGCGATAACAAAACGACTGACCCGTTTTATTAAATATAGTTTTCATGAAAGTACTCACTGAGCTAAGCCGCGGACGTAAAGACGGACAGACGGACATGACGAAACTATAAGGGTTCTTAGTTAATTACTACGGAACCCTAAAAACGCATTTTTATCGGTTCAACTGTTTTAGCGCTATAGTGCCACTGATTAAAAAAAAATGATACACAGACAGACACGCATTGCTGTCAAACTTATAAGTAACGCCCCTCTTTATGCATCTGGGCTTAAAAAGAAAGTAAAATATATATATTATATTGGGTTATAAATTTCATTATAGTCAAAAAACACAAGTGCTACGGATCCCGCCGCCCTTAAACTTTGCGACGACTGGACCAAACAAAAAGGTATTAAAAAAAGCCTTATCAATTTTGGCTAACAATTTAGTCACTACTTGTGCAATTGACTATACACATTATTATTGAGAATATAAACATGCCAAAACATTTAAGCCGTTCAATCAAATCGTTTCACTCTGAAAACGAGACCCCGTCATACTTGTAGCTTAGTACACTAGGCAACTCAAGCAAATTAAAATTCAGTTAGTCTGTGCATTAGCCTATCGAAAATAAGTTTTGTGGTCGACTGTATAAGTAAGAGGATAATAGATAAATCGACGTAAGCCGACGTGTGATGTGACGGGATATAGTCCGGATTAAATTGAGTGTTCTTAATACGTTTATTTCGATACACGCCTATTTTGTCTGTATCTGATACGATTAAAAAGGATTGACACATAATTAAATTAACATAAAGTTTACTTATTATTTTATTTTTATACTAATTCATAAACTGTGAAATGCTTATAGGTGTCAGTCCAAATGAAGGCGTGTCCATCAAAATGGTAAGGTAACGATAGTATTTTGAATCCGTATTATACGGTCATACACGACATCATTAGGAGTAGGTATGTTTGTTATTTGAAGTCAATAGATAATATACAGGGCGATCAATCCAAATGAGTCAGCATGGAGAAGTCAGAAACTATGAGAGATAGAGAAATCTGTTCTTAGGAACCATGGCGTCGATTGTAGATTTAATAATAATGACATTCAAACTTTTTTTAAACTCTCATACATAACCGGGAATGGAACCTAAGATTGTTTACAGAGACTTCGACTAGGTTCGATTCCCAGTTATGTATGAGTTACGTATGATTATTTTTTTTTAAATGCCATTATTATTAAATCTAAAATCGAAGCCATGGTTTCTAAGACCAGAGGTAGCTATCTCTCATAGTCTTTGACTTCTCCATACTGACCCATTTGGATTGATCACCCTGTATAGGAAATCAAAAAAACAACAGTTATATTATCAAAAAATATTGGACACGATTTTGTCAATCAAACAAAAATTGGTGAAGATAGAATAGCCCGTTAAATTTCCGCGTGACGTCAGTACTCTTTTTAACATAATGTGACGTCACGCCGAATTTTAACGGGCTACGAGTATATCTTCACCAATTTTTGTTTGATTGACAAAATAAAAAATCCGTGTCCAATATTTTTTGTTAACCAAACTGACGAACTGAAAAGAATTATATTTTTTTACCCAGGAAAGTACCCAATTAAACAAAGTTTATTCTATATCTAAGTATCTGCAACATAAATTATAATGTAAATTAAAAAAAAATAAGGTTGGGTGAACTGCTTAATTTTTGATTAACCCCTGCCATCATTGTACAAAATGCAGTGGCGGTCCTAGCGACTGCGTTCCCTATTTTTTTAATCCGCTTAGCTATCCGTCGCTGCACTCTTCTTGAGTAGGTATCGCTTGATGTTTGACCAATAGTTCTCAAAATCGGACGAAGTTCTGGGGTCTTCTTAAGAAAACTTAAAGTAGCTTTAGCATAATGTGCAGAAGCTAAATATTGGAGGACGGAATAATGGAGCTACTTGTTTTATTAAAGAATTTCTATGGCCACCCGTCTGCCGTAGCAGACCAATTATGCAATATCATTATTGCTGTCTTAATAGTTGTATAATAAGAAATGCAGATATCAGCTAAGTCGGTAAATGCTGCATTATATACCGGATTTTTCCTTACTTAGACCCGTAAAACAGTCCCATTAGTGATTAGTTAGCTATTTTGGTAACCAATCTCAATTATTTAGCACTTTACGCCAAAGGAATTACCATTATTATCTCATCTGCTTAGTACAATCGCCGCTGTCCGCAGGCTAAAGTTTCAACTCCTAATAACTCATTAAAATCAGAGTAATAAGCAGATTCACTCCCACTGTTCTGGTAACTTTAGTTGACTTTCCGAACCCTTTTCTGCCGTTCCAATCCACTGATGGATTAATGACCTTTATCAGAAACTTGGGGGTAACCGTTAATTCCCATTGTCTCGTTTAATCCACGTTTAAATAATAAAAGGGACGGAAAGTTTTCGGTGACCTTTTGATTCTTTTGAATCTCACAGTTATTAAAAATAGATTAAACAACCTAGGTGTCGATTATTAGTAGGGCTTAATATTATTATGTAGATTTTTTTTGATGTTATGTGGCAAGTATCCAACATTTAGGACCAAATGATTTCTTTTTATTTGCAATTTTTACTTTATGTACTTTCCGTATGATTCCACGCTAGTTTAGCTAGAAGGTGAGGAGCTTAAGTTGCTTGCAATTTAGAGACAAAATTTTGTGCAGAATCGTCCTAATTACATTTAAAATCGTGTCATAGAATAAGGTTACTTCATTTTCACCACGGAAACGCGCTCTTTATCCCTTGACAGCGGTGGGGAAAACGAATTTTATCCACATGTGGGGAAAGTAATTTGGTAAACGTTTGACTTGTTTTTTCTGGCGGGATGGAATTAAAAGCGATGGTTTTGAAATACATAATTATGAAAGCATTAATTTGACTTAGATTTTTTATATTTTATAGCTTGTATTTTTTCTGTGGTGGTGTGGTGAAAATTTTTGTATTATACTTGGCAGCAAAGTTTGTTCAACCTCTCTTGCCTTCAGGCCCTCGTACGCACAAGATTCCATTTTTTGAAATTATTCGCTGGCTTGGGTCTCAATAAAAGCACGAGGGCCTCTCGTATTGTAAAATAAATAACTATTGAACATGTTTTATTGGGTCAAAATGCGTGACGAGCTAAAGAGTCATTTGTACTTATAATGAGCATCTGCATATATGGGACGCTATACATATGACTAACCTTCTATGGATGATTTTAGTTGAAGGTAACTTCTCGACTTCAAATAGCAATGCCTTTTGTGACATTTTCTAGTCAAAGGTTCATCTTTGTCGGTTATCAATAAGGCGTTACTGCAATGAAAAATCATTTAGAAATAAACTCTATTAACCTGATACATCAGGTTAAAGTACACTTTTGAATTGAAAACGACACATTTACTCACAATGAAGCCACATAAACATGAACTTTTTAATATGCCTCTCCTGACCATTTAACTCTAGGAAAATTCCGACAAAACCATTTAATAAACCATAAACCCAAAAACAATAGCGCACTGTTAGTTGCAGACATCCAAACAAATGGCCGCATCCGAAATATTAATAGCTGCCTCACTGAGAAACGACGTTAAAGGCAGACTGCCTGTGGAGATAAACTTTCGTGACGCAAATCAATTAGACGTGTACTCTGTGGGATCCCTGATGTTGCCTGTTTTATCTGTTTGTATTCAGGTTACATTCAATAAATTTTGAGGATATTAAAGTCGACCGTGATTTGTTGAGTTGTTTGTGAGGTTTTAATGTTTAAATAGCATATAATGAATGACACGATTGTTTTTGCATTTAGGCACTTATAAAATGTAATCTCTTAACCATAGTCATAAATGTCATAATTTATTTAAAATTTAAATTGTCCCTCAACTTAAATTTTAAGTTCTGCATGTTCGTATCTAAAATATATTGGCTTAAGTTGTGGTTACCTATCATTAACATTTCAGCCGAAAGACGTCCACTGCTGGACGAAAGCCTCCCCCGAGGATCTCCACAACGAACGGTCATTCGCCGCTCTTAAACAGCTTTTTTCCGCGACTTTAACCAGATAATCAGTCCACCTAGTCTGGGTCCTTCCCACACTGCGTCTTCCGGTACGCGGTCGCCACTCAAGAACCTTTGTGTCGGTTTTGCGAGCAATGTGGCCCGCCCGCTGCCTCTTAAGCCTGGCAACTCTCTGAGCTATGTCGACAACCTTGGTTCTCCTGCGGATCTCTGCGTTTCTGATGCGATCACGCAGGGAAACACCGAGCATAGCTCGTTCCATTGCTCTTTGAGTGACCTTAAGCCTTCTTATGAGGCCCATTGTGAGCGACCACGTTTCGGTTCCGTATGTCATCAGTCATCACTGGCAACACACACTGGTTGAAAACCTTCGTCTTAAGACACAGGTATTTTAGACGAGAAAATGCTATGTAGCTTCCCAAACGCTGCCCATCCAAGTTGGATTCGACGAGAGACTTCTTTCTTAAAGTTGGACCTACTGGACTGTTTGTCCCAGGTATACATAGTCGTCAACAACTTCAAGCGTAGAGTCTCTAACTTTGAAGGGAGTGGGTACAACAAGGGAGTTCGACATAATTCTCGTCTTCTCCATGTTCATCCTTAGACCCACTTGTTGAGATAATCTACTGAGGTCGTTCAGTATTTTTCCAAGGTCTTCCAGGGTCTCAGCCATAACTACGATATCGTCGGCGAAGCGGAGGTTGGTGATATATTCGCCGTTAATATTGATGCCCAGTCCGTCCCATTCCAAGAGCTTGAAAGCATCTTCCAGAGCAGCGGTAAACAATTTGGGGGATATTACATCCCCTTGCCTCACACCTCGCTGCAATTGGATAGGCTTCGAATCCCGATCCTGGAGACGAACTGTCATTGTGGTGTTGACCACGTTGTTTATGAGGGACTTGTGGATGATGGACCCGACACCACCCTGGGACTGCTCGTCGCCCTCCCGGAAATAGAGCAGATAACCGGACTTCAAGATTATCGATTCCTCCCCCTCTCTTCGGACTTCAGATAACCCCACGATATACCACCGTAACCTGCTCAATTCTTCCTCGAGTTCTATGAGCTTCTCGTCGGTCTGCAGTGTACGCGTGTTGTATGTCGCCAGGGCCAGAAGCTGTCGGTGGTGGTAGCCAGATTTTCGCCGGAGATTCTCCGCACCCCTGATCCCGCTAGTACCCTGACCGCTACCATAGCCAGGGCTTATTGTACTTTGCATTGGGGGGTATATGCCATAATCGCCACGCTTGGCAGGCGGATTGGCGAACGCAGTATACTGCACCGCAATTGAAGGGATGCTGCTGCCCATCCACCCGTGGTTTTGGTCACAGTTTAAGGACATAACCAGGTCCGGACGTATGTACTAATAGACCTAAGCTCAAACTAGGCTAAAAGGCATTTCATATGACTTTAAAACGTCTAAAATACCGCTAAAAAATTCAATGCTACCTGAGACAAACAAAAAGACAAGAGATTCATCTTAATTAAAAGATCTTAGTATTTTTTATGGGCGGCTTAGCTTAGATTTATGAGGCTGGAAACCGTGGACCACGCCCACAGGAATTCCTTTTATTATCCCTAGCCCTTTACGTTTATCCTTTAGGCATAAAGGATGAATGTTGAGAGCACTTTTTATTGTTGTATAATAGTAGTTTATGTAACTGTTACGTAATAAGGGTCCTTAAAACATGAGTGTGGTTTTATGAAATGAGCCGCAGGCGAATTTCATAATAAGATCACACGAGTGTTTTAAGGCCTAATTACGTACAGTTGCATACACTGCTTTATCTACACTCATATTATTTATTCTAAATGCCTTATTTGGAAACCATAGAATGGCCGCCATTGCACCGCCACCATGGCCAACTCTCGTGTGCCGGCGGTCGCGCGGGCGCGAGTCGGGCTGTCGGCGGATCCCCGGGAGGGTGCAGGTGTACATTATGTTATCAAAACTCATAGCACATCAATAATTGAGCATGAAAAGTTAAAATTACGTTACTGCTACGGATAAAAAGCTTATCATAGTAAAATCGGTCGTGGTAATGCTAGCCATTGCCTACCGTTTTCGAACACGTTTTAGAGAACTTACAATATGAGTGTAGATAAAACATTATTAACGATGAGGATATTCTATTGTTATTTTGTTGTTACATATTTTTAACAACAACTGTACCTAGTACTTAATTTTTACATAATGTAATGACCTATACACAGGTAAATATGAGAGCAATAAAAAGAGATCATATTGTATACGAGTAGTATAATAGGCCGCCCGTTTTCGTCGCTTTAAAACGTATCATTAAAATGACTGTCCATAGCATAATTAATAAAAAATATTCCGACTAATATACGACTAGTTTAGTTTTGAATTTTAAATTATTAAAAAGAACGTGTTCTTCCGACATCGATGTTAATATTACAAAAAAAAACCGGATAATATCATGTCAACAATGTGCATTAGGCTGAAAACCAGCGCTTTGACTTGCAATCTCATTACACTGAGTGAGGATCTTATTTTAACGTCTCATTGGGTCTGCATGTTATTAGTTTCTATTTCTATTAATGTTTAATATTGTGGCGTTAAAAATTGGAAGCTTTGGTAGCGTGGCGGTAAGCCGTCCGACTTTCAATCCGAAGGTCTCAGGTTCAACCCTGGGCTCGTACCACTGATTTTTTCGAAACTTATGTACGAAATATTATTTGATATTTACCAGTCGCTTTTCGGTGAAGGAAAACATCGTTAGGAAACCGGACCTAATCCCAATAAGGCCTAGTTTCTCTGAGTTGGAGGGTCAAATGGCAGTCGCTGTCGTAAAAACTAGTGCCAACGCCAATTCATGGGATTAGGTTGCCAAGCGGACTCCAGGCTCGATTGAGCCGTGGCAAAAGCCGGGACAAACGCTAGGAGAATGTGTATTGAGGCGTTAAAAATATAATGCATTTTCTTTCTTTCTTTTCCTTTTAATGTCTTCGCCAATTGTTTTGCCTCTGCTTTTCTGTTTGTGACTTAGTGTCTATAATTTGAGGTGTGCAATAAAGAGTATTTATGTTATGTTATGTTATGTACATTTGAGGCAGGTGCTAGAAATTTTTCAATTCAGTCTCAGTAGGGTCAGTCCGTAGCAAAAGTAGCTGCTACTTAATGAGTTTCAACGACATTCACATGTTACATGATGTCATCTCTCATTGTTTAGGCAATAATGTCGCGCCGAGATCATTTTACTACCTCTCTCACTTATCTATGTTTGCTGCTTGTACTTTATGAAAATCAGTTCACCGTTTGTGACAGTCTACATAAAAAGGTACCATTTAAGGGAAGACGTTGTATAGATTCAATATTGTATTCGAGCAACAAACGCGTAAGCTCTGCCCCTAAATGGTACCTTTTCCGTAGATCGTCACATTTAAGAAATTTAACACGAGCGCCTGCTTAAAATACTACAGCAACATGTTTCCAACATGCACTTGCCATTAACGATATGTTTCAGTTTACACACTTTTATTTATCATCGTATATCAGTGGTCCTAAGAAATCTAACTCACTTCATCATCTTTCATCACTTCCTGCCTTAGATTTCTCTTCTTTCTATTTTAGCCATTTCTGTGAGAGTGATGTTAGGAAGGGTATATTGAATATCACTTCTAACGCCGTTGGTGTTGACTGTGTTAGCCGAAATATGATACTCCCTCTCCTTGATTTGTTTGTTCCTATTATCACCGGTATTCTGAATTTTTCCACTTCATCAAGTACTTTTCCCAGTCTGTGGAAGGATGCCAATATTATTTCTTTACCCAAAAAATCCAACCCCAGTTCCTTCTCTGACTATCGCCCCATCTCCATTCTTCCTTTCCTATCCAAAGTCCTCGAACGGCTAGTGCATCAGCAACTAACTTCCTTCCTGAATAGAAATGACCTCCTAAACCCATTTCAATCTGGTTTTCGTCCGGGCCACAGTACTACCTCGGCTCTTGTCAAGGTTACCGATGACATCCGTTTGGGTATGAATGACCAGAAGCTTACAGTTCTTGCACTTCTAGATTTCAGTAATGCCTTTAACACGGTCGATTTTGACATTTTGCTCGCGTTCTTACAGTCTCTTAACATATCGGCTGCAGCGATTGACTGGTTCCGCAGCTATTTGGTTGGTCGTCGGCAAAGAATAAAACTAGATTCTTCGTGTTCTTCCTGGTGCAGCACATCAGCTGGTGTTCCACAGGGTGGTGTGCTGTCTCCTCTTTTATTTCTATCTTCATTAATTCCATAACTCTTGATCTCTCCTCTTCGTATCACCTCTATGCCGACGAACTTCAAATATATTCGCAGGGTATGCATAGCGATCTCAATTCAGTTATAGAAGCCACGAATCTTGATCTGCTCCGCATATCAAATTGGAGTCAAAATTACGGTTCAAAAGTAAACCCCCTAAAGTCACAGGTAATTGTGATGGGTAGCGTTAAACAAATCTCCAAAATTGACTTTCTCAGGCTCCCTCCGATAGTCTTCGATGGTATCCAAATTCCTTTTTCCAACCAAGTGAAAAATCTTGGCGTAATCATGGATCGTTGTCTATCATGGGTGCCTCAGGTGAGTGAAATGAGCAGGAAGATGTTTGCTGCCATAGGGTATCTCAGACGGCTCCGGAGTTTCCTGCCAATTGCTACTAAAATTGCGCTTGCTCAGTCGTTACTTCTCCCCATTCTTGATTATGCAGATATCTCCTATTTAGACCTAACCGAGGAGCAACTTAATAAGCTTGAGCGTATTCAAAATGCCTGCATTCGGTTCATTTTCGGATTACGCAAATTCGACCATGTTTCTAGTTTTCGTTCTCAACTCAAATGGCTCCCTATCCGTCACCGCCGTAGCTCTCACATACTTTCTTTACTCTTTTCTATACTTTTTAACCCTGCAACTCCCCGCTACCTCAAAGAGCGTTTCTCTTACCTTAATTCTATTAGATCCTCTCAAAAATTGCTCCTAAAAGTGCCATCTTCATCTTCCAAATTTTATAATTGCTCATTTACGTTCCAGGCCGTTCGTTTGTGGAATTCTCTCCCTCTCAACATAAAACGCGCGCAATCTATTGGTAGCTTTAAATCGCAACTTAAGGAATACTATTTATCTCTTCCTTAGGTTTTTAAGTTGACACTGTTGTTTCTTACTGTGTGTATTATATATGTATAAATGTGTACGTATATGTATATTTATTTTGTATTTATTTAAGTATGTATATTCATATGAATGTGCTGTGTTATCTATTTCGTCTCTTTTGTTTCTATGCACCACCTACTGCTTATTGTTTTTCTCTAGTCTCCACTACCCAAAGGTTGTCTGGAAGAAATCGCTCATTAGCGATAAGACCGCCTGTTGTTACCTCTACCTAAATTTATCTAATTGTAAAATTTGTGCTTGTTACTGTATGAGGTGTGCAATAAAGAGTATTTATTATTATTATTATTTATTATATTTGTTATTCTAGTCGTTGTAGATTAAAATATTGTAAGTTTTTCAAGCACTTTTCGGTGTCTGATTGAGCTGAAACATTTTAATTTTAAAATACATAAACAATACATAAAAAACGCTATCTTAACCTTTAACTAACGACGTGGGTTCAGAGTAACATTCACGCTGAGGTGGTCTAACAGACGTCAAAAGTAAAATATATCATAAAAAAATTCATTTGCATTCTTCAGATACACAAGTTTTATATCAAATAATTAATCATTTTATGTATTTGAATAATAGATATTCATAAAAAAACATACAAATTTTAGAGTCCATTCGACACTTAAGAAAAATCACCAAAAAAAAATTGGGTGTAATGTTCCAGTGACTTTTTTTCTTTAATTACTCAATGATTAAGAAACACAAAATCTTATATGTTAAGAAATGATCATTAGAGCGCTCAAGTGCAATAATTAATCATCAAAATAAAATAAAATAAACTGTTACACGCTAAATATTTATCGTGTTTTTTGTGCACTACTGAGAGGAAATTGTCAGAAGATACTATAAGTGATATTGGGAGGTTAAGGGCCCAAAGTTACAGAGTCGGCACGTGGACACGAGCTGTGAGGCTAAATTAGTAAAACAAAAACCGTTAAGACTATTATTGGAAAGAATTTTCTACTTTTTAGCTCGTCACCAAGAGACGTGAAATACGTTAACACCGTGGTGGCGTCTGTAAGACGTCGATGATTGTTACGAATGTATGTGCGTTAGTTTCACTCCCAGCATCTCAGGGATGCTAGATCAGTTCAATTAGAGGATGATGACAGAAATTATGACACTGCGAGATGCGTTTTAACAGAAACATTCGACCGAAATATTTGTATATGTTTAACAAATTTTTAGTAAGTACACGAACACCGTAGTGACGGCAATGACTCGGTGTAGGGCATGATGTGCACAAGTTTGACGGCCGGCATCGAAGGGATGCTAGATAATAACAAAAGAGGAAGGTACAAGAAACGAGAGCTTTTCACAATATACATTTAAAAAAATATTCTCGAAAGAAAATTCAGTAAGTCTGTGAGACGTGCACATCGGCAGTTAAAGGTTAAACAGCTCCAACACTCAACAAGTAACCAAAGAGCTCAAAGAGGACCCAGTGTGTTGACGATGAGGGACGTTCTTGTTCCTTTAGCCGTCAACACAGTGAATCCTCCTTTTTGTAAAGGGTCGGCAACGCGCATGTGACTCCTTTCGGGTTGCAGGCGTCCATAGGTTACGGTAGCTGCTTACCATCAGGCGGGCCGTGTGCTTGTTTGCCACCGTCGTGGTATAAAAACGAGTCGGACTCGCGCACCGAGGGTTCCGTACAAACCTGTAGGTATATAGGGGTAGTAACTTTAAAATTATTAAAAATATTTTTATTATATGATGTAACTAAAATTTTACAGTTTTCGCAATTTTTCCTTTATCTGTGCTATAAGACGTTACCTTGTACCAAATTTCAAGATTCTGAGTTCACGGGAAGTACCCCGTAAGTTTTGCGAGTGCCGAAAAACCCTAAAATTTGCAGCATAAACGACTGTATCTTTTGATTGCGTTGGCTTTTAAATTTTATTTTTTCACAGCTCCAAGGGACAATTAGACCTGAGTATTTGATATAAATTTCAGCTTGATACCTCCACGCGTTCCTGAGAAAAATGGTCTTGACAGACAGACAGACAGACGGACAACAAAGTGATCCTATAAGGGTTCCGTTTTTAGGGTTCCGTAGTCAACTAGGAACCCTTATAGTTTCGCCATGTCTGCCCATCCGTCCGTCCGTCCGCGGATAATCTCAGTGACCGTTAGCACTAGAAGGCTGAAATTTGGTACTAATATGTCTATCAATCACGCCAACAAAGTGGTAAAATAAAAAGTGGAAAAAAATGTTTTATTAGGTTACCTCCCCTATACGTAAAGTGGGGAGTGATTTTTTTTTTAATTTTAACCCTAACGTGTGATATATTGTTGGATAGGTATTTAAAAATGAATAGGGGTTTACTAAAATCATTTTTTGATCATGTAAATATTTTCGGAAATAATCGCTCCAGAAGTAAAAAAAAAATGTGTCCCCCCCCCTCTAACTTTTGAACCATATGTTTTAAAAATATGAAAAAAATCTCAAAAGTAGAATTTTATAAAAACTTTCTAGGAAAATTATTTTGAACTTGATAGGTTGAATAGTTTTTGAAAAAAAATTACAAAATAATTACTGAACTAAGTTTGTAATTTAACCGTATAAGCAGGTGTTTATTGTAACCTGTAATTCTCTACAAAAATCACATTGAAATGACGTGCTTTCAAATACAGTAAAAACGGTGAAAATCGATTCACGCAATAAAGAATTATCCCATAAAAATCATCTTCCATACTTTAAGCTCGCGTGCAACAGTTTACTTAATTTGCCGATAGATGTCGCTGTACGTGGAACGCTCATATCATATCCTACATGGCGGTGTTATTTTAACTCTTAAGTGGGGACACTTACTGTGACGGACGGAAAACTACGGAACCCTACACTGAGCGTGGCCCGATACGCTCTTGGCCGGTTTTTTTCCTTTCGAGGTACGGAACCCTAAAAAACAACAGATATTGAAGTTGTATTGTAGTTGCATTCGGAATATTTATCAAACAAATTCTGATATTTCTGATCCAGACGTTTTGGAGCTAGCTGTATTGCGTAGTTAATGCATTGGAGTTGTATTGAAGTTGGATCGGGTCTCAACGTGTTAACGATACAGTAACATACAGCTAGCGTCTTAACGAACTATCAGAATTTGCTTGAAAATTATTTCGACGCAATTCAAATACAACTTCAATATTGGTTGATTATTTGTTGTGTGTTAGAGTGGTGTTGGAGTTATGTTTAAGATAGATTATATTTTCAATGTATTGTTTATGTATTTTTAAATCAGAATATGGCATGGTCGAGAAGTCAGCAAAATAATCTCGGCTCAGAACCGAACAGTTTACAGTGAACGTCGAACAATAATAAATCAAAAGTCCTCCTACAGTTAGAATCAGTTCGAAACTCATTGATTTTACTCAGGTAGTTGTAATAAAATTTAATTACTGAAGCGGAGATCTAGACACGTCAGCTAATCTCTTATTTATTGCGCCCCGAGGGACTGCGTGGGAGGCATTAACCTATCACTGTAGGAATGTATGGTTTTAACACATAGGTGACATAAGCAGTAACTCAACGTTTAAGTAAGTATATGTAGGGTACACGAAAGGAAGTTTTCAAGTCATCTTTTTGGAAAAAAAATTTTTTTCAAAACTTTGAGCTCACAAAAACTTATTCCTTGCAATTTCTGATATAGCTGTAAATATTTAAATAAATCCAAGTATTCGGATACAAAAGCATTTGATTAGGAAAATTATAATAAGTATTACGTTTGCAATCGAAAATTACAATAACTCAACACTAGACATGTCATTCTGTACCCTTCATATGCCTTATTAGCAATAGGTGATTATAACCAGTAATTTAACTATGAAGTAAATGGTTAATATCGGAGGAATACGTAAAGGAGATCGTCAATTTTTGTTAGGCGATTTGCCCCAGATCATAAAGATGCGTATAATTATGAAATAGATATCAAAACATTCGCTTTAATTTCTAGATCAGGGTGGTCATAAAATAATCATGAAATGTAACGGGAAAATTGAGAAATCGGGATGTAAAAAACATGATTGTGATAAGGACAATATTTTAAGCGTACATGTTTATGATTTAAAGTATAGAATAAAATAAATACCTGTTTTTTAAAGAATTTCTACAAAATCTGACATGATAATGAAACGGAAATCATAATAAAATAATAAAAAGTCATATATTGATCCTGCCGCAGATTTCTTGTATTTGGGTAAACAATGATAATGGCTGTCAAACCATCATTGCTACGATTAATAAACAATCGTATACCTTATTACAAAGAGATAAGGTTTATCACTGTTAGTGCGCTCCTACTAGCATCCATGAAGTTATAATTTTAAACCGGAGCACACTCTTGGGCCAAAAAGCAAGGCCGAAAGAGAGAGAGTAATATAGGGAGCCGCGTTCCGCTTCGACTTAGGGAGTTATGACGTCATTAGACAATAATGCCAGCATGACAAACAAGTCAAAATGTCAATGTATGTCAATTTTGTAACGAATTCGAGTGAAAACACCGCCCCCCATATTATGCCCTCTATCGGGACCGTTTTTTCTAGTCACCTATGAACGACTGTTTTACACGGTAATACGGTACGGTTTTAGATGAACATCAGATGAACCTTGTAAACTGTGGTTAGGGAAAAAGTGCAAGAATTACATCCACTTTTTAGAAATCCATGGTAGTATCAGACATTACTTAATAGAAAAATAGTCAAAACGAGACGCATCCCCCCCATACCACCAACTCCTTCGGCCCCACCTGGTGGCCGAAGAGCACACTCCAGTTTCAAATTATAACTTCATGCGGCAGACATAGATGACGGTGACGCCATACATTAATAGTGTCAAACTATAATCATAAACAAGATTAGCAAAATAAACGTAACTCCTTACTGAAAATGTCCGTTTCGTCTCGGCTCAGGAGAAGTTAACCTTATGTCAATGCTGTAAAGACGTTAACAATTTATTTAGCACTATTTGGATGGCGGAAGGATCAACGAAATTACTTTTTATTTTTCATTTCTAATTCCCGTTTTATTTTCATGCAATATTTTGTCTAGTTTCGTAATAAAATGGGTATTTGCTTAAAATTGAAGACCAACTTTATACGAGACCATATCGCAAGTGGGCCTGGAATTGACGATCTCCTTTAAATCAAGAACGCTTGCTCCTGTTTGTCATTTATCTTTCGTACAACAATAGGTACGTAACAGGACCACGCAATCAAATTAAACACGTTGCAATATGACAATAGGGTGAATTTAAGACTGACAAGTCAAACAACTTTGTTTTTTGAATTATCAAAACGGTCAACATTTTTATCAAGAGTTTTTTTAAACATCTTCTTACTTCTCTTACTCTTGTTACTCTCTATCAATGTAATTTAATACCTTATACATATATATTACCCTATTTAAATTGAATTGTTTGAGTTAAGTTTGATTACTGGTCTGTGTGCTCTGTGATTTTACCAAACTCTGCACCGTTTTGATCAAAGCGACAGCACTTCGTCTACGCCGGAGAATTACGTGTAGCTATCCATATTTGCCCGGGTGGGTAAATTTGCCCATTGAAAAATCATGGACAAACAACCGGATGAAAACAATACCATGATATTCATTTATACTAGTTTTTTCATTTCTAGTGTTGTTATCAAGAGTAAAATGGAACTCCATTTTACTCTTGATCTCCTTGAAAACTTTTAAAAACTACATGAAATCTAATGTTTAAAAGCTTTTGATTTCCAATCGGATCGTTTTTTTATAATAATATTTACGTAATCAATTAATGATAGGTATATTATAAGAAAAATATTATAAAAATTCTGTACATTGATGTGAAACGATGTGCCCACTAGTGAATATTTGCATTATTTTATCATTCATTTGCAAGAACTCTATATCCACAAAATAATGGTCTTTG
Source organism: Pammene aurita (assembly GCA_947086415.1). NCBI lineage: Eukaryota > Metazoa > Arthropoda > Insecta > Lepidoptera > Tortricidae > Pammene > Pammene aurita. The sequence continues at coordinate 28,334,425 of OX352299.1, forward strand.
GTAATTTAACTCCATAACTTAGTAGCGGAACACAAAACACGCTTTTAGTGTTTAAAAAAAAAGTGATTTTTTTTTACCATAAGCCATTCTAATGATATAATACTATTTATTGGATTATAATTAAATGTTTTAAACCATAACATACGCAGTCAATTAAGATAAGTCATAATTAAATTAAAGTACGTCGGCGTCGACACAAATTTATTAATTATTTTTCATTAAGTAAATTTGTACCTAACGAATGTATGATTTCAACATCGAAATGGCATTATATTACTTGTAATATTTGTTTAAAATAAAGAGGACAGGAAGGAGAAAATACGGAACTATTATTTATATTAAAAAGTCATCATTCAATAGTGACCTATATGTACGAGGGTTGCTACTTATATATCCGGAAACAAAAAAACAAACAAACGTACACGGCTGAAAATGGTTTTATTGTTTTTCAAAGTATTCCCCTTGATGATCTATGCACTTTTGCATTCGCGTGAACCAATTTTTAAAGCACTTCTGCCACTCCGCCTGAGGTACCTCCATAACGTGTTGTTTGAATGCGTCGACAGCATCGTCAGCGGT